>OZ012739.1:645903789-646241289 GCA_963859935.3 Lathyrus sativus
GTGTCACGTTTTCCATTCTTGTGCACACAACTTGAACTCTTCTTAAAACATCTTTCTATCATCATCATCACACGTATTACACCTCATTCTTCTTGCCAAAACATTGCCCAAATGAGCCAAACATACATGCCCCTTATGCACACTTAACTTCAAACTATTTGCCAAATGTGGAAAAGAAAGAATGTGCACCAAAACCTTGCCTCACTACTCACTCTCTCACCCCAACTTCATGCTTCACTTTCTGACCCTTCTTTTACTCACTAAGACCATAATTCCACTACCATGATGCTAAAATCGTGCCACTCACTCCCACCTGCATTTTTGTACAAAAAACCAACCACGACTTTCAACCTTGGTTAAAGTTCTAACCTCACTCTAAACCATACTATATAAAGCTAAAAAACCTAAAAAAGAGAGGACAACCTTATTTTACATCATTCTCAGATCAGAATAGCTCACTCACTCCATCTCTCTCTCTCTCTCTCTCTCTCTCTCTCAAAATTTCTCAAGTCAATCTAGATCTTTTGTCCTAGTTTCCTTTTCTTTCTTGCTTTTTTCATCATCCTTGAAGCTCCTAGAAGCAAGAGGAAGGTTTGCTGAGGTGATTTGAGTAAAGACAAGAAGCAGCAGACTTTCTCCACTAGGTATTCTTTCCTCACCTTGTTTCTCACATGATAGAAATGTTTTAAGTTCATTATTGTTGCATTTGAAGTCCTATATCAATGTAGGCCATGTTTGAATACATGTTGTCTCATGTTGTCTTATTTTGAACAAGTTTAGTTTATGTGTTATTATTTTTGTGCTCAGTTTTCACCACTTTAAAGTGCTATAAATTGATTTTTGAGGCCATATTCGTGTCCTATGTGAAAAATGCTTTGAGTTAGTGTCAAGTTTTGTGTGATTTGGTGGAGTTGACAGCCAGCTCCGGAGAGGTCCAGCCGAAGAAAACGACTGGAGCTAGGACTCCAACGTCTGAGTTGTTTTTTTTGTTGACCATGAGACTTGCTTGTGTGGCGCTTAGGTAGCAGTGAGTTGGATCCTACCAGGATTAATGAACCTGCCACAAGTGTATTTCATTCCATTTTTCTTTTAGTTTTAATATATATAGTGGGCTGGACCTAACGTGTTTTACTTTCTGAACCTCCCTCACTTGAGCCCAACACGCCCCATACATTAGAGCACCCTACGAACAATAACCTGCATCAACCCTGCCACAACCTATAGTGAAAAGGAAGCATCAGAAAAGATAAGGTTTGAAATTGATTTGAAGAGAAAAAGAGCAACAACAAGATGAATATGAATCTATGTGTAAAAAAAAAAGAAAACATTCTGACCTTCCTTTTGATCAAAACCCTCCACTGTAACCATATACATGACCATCATCATCAATCACATTTTCGTGTCGCCATCATCCAACCTTCTTTCACCCCGCCATTCTTTCATGAACCAAACGAAATTCTATCATGTAAATCCATAGATCACATGACCCACTCACCAATACAAATATATCTTTTGTTTTCTTTCATACTCAGTATCCTCTCAACAAACCATACTTCATGTCTCTCTCCCTCACCAGAACCAGACCACCCTATTTTCATTACGCAAACATATGCGTTCTCCTTTAATACCACTTCCAAACTCCCTTCCACGTCATTTTAGACAACAACCACACACCCTTCTCCATACTCCCCAAGCCTCCATAATAGCAACATCACCACCTTAATCTCCGCGACTCACTCATCATTTTCGCAACTTCAAAACAACAGTAGTGAAAATACCTTCATACTCACCTTAAATCTTCATCACCCAACATCCACAAATCTTCTGCAAATCTTCTCCACTTCCTCGTTTCACCTTCAAATCCCTATAATAACAACAATAACACAACCACGAGTTAGATCAGAAGAGAAACAAAATTGGAAAGGGAAATAGATTCTATGGAGAAACGGAAACGAACCTCTTGAAACCATTATTCTTGGTTGATGAAGAACTCTCACGGAAACACTTTCCTCTCATAGAAGTTATCACTCAAATCCTCTATCATTAATATTGTAGTGCTTTCTACCACCGATTCTGTTTTGATCCACTGTGAGAAACGAAACCACCGCCTTCAACACCATCGCCATGAGAGAGAGAGAGAGAGATACGCAACGAGGAGAAGCGAAGCGATCGAGAGAAAACGAGGTGAATTGCGATAGTACATTTTTTCGTTTGAGGTAGAAGTGGTTCGTAAGATTGTGAGACGAAGTGATTTATGAGTTTCTTCTTGCAAAGTGTGAAATTATATTTTACAAAGTGGATCATTGTTGAGGTTTGGGCCTGAGCCCTTGTTTTTCTTTTTTCTCCCACGCTGTTTTTGTGTTTCTCACACCCCAGATTCATTTGGGCTTCTTTTTATTTTATTTTTAGAATTAAGTATTTAGTTCTTATTTAGTTTTAGTTTAATTAGTTAATTAACTTTTTTTATTTAGATTTAGTTAATTAGTTTTTAATTAGAATTTGATTAATTAATCAGCCTTTTAATTAGAATCAATTAGCTAGTTCTTTTTATTAGATTTTAGACTTAATTAATTAGTTTTTAAAACTAGAATTAATTAGTTAGTTTTTTAAAACTTAGTTTTGTTATTTAGATTAATTAATTAGTTTTTAATTAGATTTTAATATAATTAGTTAATTAGTTTTTAAAACTTCCTCATTTCACCTTCTTGATATTATAATTTTGTCCATGAGTTGTTGATGAGTGTTTGGTTTTCTCTTGTTCGTTCTTGATTATTATCACTTAATCTTAAAGCTTCATCCTTGCTCCTTGTTTTTGCTTCCCATTCCAAAGGAAAGGATTCCCATGTTAACTGCCATGTCATATCTTAGCCTTGTTAGAGCCATTTTCCCTTTTAACCTAGCCTTAGGATTGGAGTCGTTGCACTCCATGTAAGTGTCATGGTTATGACTACTTACCTTCCCCCTTGGAACCTTGATCATAGTCAAGAGTTTCCCTTTGTTAGAACACAAATTGGTTCTTAATAATATCTCTATGTTTTGATGATAACTATTATGAAATTTTGTATTTAAGAATTATATACTCTAAAATTTGCTTGAGAAGTTTTACTGCAGATAGTAAAGAAATTAATTCTCCAGAAGCAAATCAGAATTGAACACAAGAAATTAGCTAGACTCTGAAGCGCCAGATGCATTCATTAGAAGATTCTGATTGCTGCCAACAGAAGATCCTGAGCGTAGCCTCCAGAAGATTCTGAAGCAGAAGCTCCAGAAGGATCTGAAGCAGAAGCTCCAGAAGGATCTGAAGCAGAAGCTCCAGAAGGATCTGAAGCAGAAGCTCCAGAAGAATCTGAAGCAATTCAGAAGCATCTGAAGAAAAGAAGAATTTTGTATGAAGAGTTTTTCAAAGCATAGTTTCTACAGAAGATTCTGAAAGTACTAAAGCTGCCAGTACTGAAGTTCTGTTTCAAATATGCTCTGATCTTAAACACGCTGAAAGCACACCTGATGCAGAAGAATCTGATTATGCAAAGACTCTAATCATCATTAGAAGACTCTGACCCAATTAGACTCTAATGAATTTTCTGAAAGCTGAAGAAGAAATATTCAAAGAATATATCCGTTGGAGTGAACCAAACGTCTCTTTCCTTATTTATGCTAGACACAAGAACACAGACAAAAAGGATTTTTCTGTGCTTTCTTCTTCTAGGAAAGGTCACTTGATGTGAAGACAAAAAGGCTCAGGCCTTTTGGACACTCTTCTCAATGTGAAGCTCACCTTGGATCAACTGCCTATCAAAGCAAGACTCCACCAAATTCTTCAGTTGACGTTTTGTTGAAAAGAAATCAAATATTCAAGCTCTCATACTTTCTTATTCATTCTAAGAATTCATTTCTTTGCTCTATATAGTTAAGTGAAAAATCACAGTTGTGATAAAGCTTTATAGAAGCAATCTTAAACACTTGTATTGATTTTACATTTGATTGTAATCCTTAAGAAGATCCAGTGAGGATCAGTAGTTTTTGAGAAGACTTTGAACAGTTGTTCTAAGTGTTAACTATTGTAATCAGTTGATTTAATAGTGGATTAAGTCCTTGATTGAGAAAGGAAAATCACTCTAGGAATGGTGGACTGGAGTAGTTGAGTTCAACGAACCAGGATAAAAATACTTGAGTTTCTATTTCTAAGTTTTAATCTTTCATACTTATTCAACCCCCCTTCTAAGTATTATCTCACCTTCAGTTGGCATCAGAGCTCCGGTTCTGTGTGTGCTACCACTTAACAGTAACAGTAAAGATCCAGAGAGAAATACTTTGATATATATTTAGTTGTTACTATGGCTGATAATACAATATCTAACATTAACAACAAATATGAAGAAAGGGACAGAATCAGCACCAAACCTCCTATGTTTGATGGGGAGAAATTTGATTATTGGAAAGACAGAATTGAAAGTTTTTTCCTTGGATATGATGCTGATTTATGGGATCTAGTCTTAGATGGATATGTTCATCCCACAAATAGGAATGGCAAGAAGATAGACAGAAAATCTATGACAAATGCTCAGAAGAAAGAATTTAGAAATCATCACAAGGCCAGAACAATATTGTTGAATGCAATATCTCATACTGAGTATGAACAAATTACAAACAGGGAAACTACATTTGACATGTTTGAATCCTTAAAGATGACTCATGAGGGAAACTCTCAAGTCAAGGAAACAAAGGCTATGGCTCTGATCCAGAAGTATGAAGCCTTCAAGATGAAAGACTCTGAATCTGTTGAATCTATGTTCTCCAGATTTCAAATACTTACAGCTGGACTAAAGATTCTGGATAAAGGATACTCTACTGCTGATCATGTGAAAAAGATCATCATAAGTTTATACACCAGATGGAGACCTATGGTGACAACACTGAAGATGGCTAAAGATCTGAACAAGATCTCCTTGGAGGAATTGATCAGTTCACTAAGAAGTCATGAAATAGAACTTGAGGAAGATGAACCTCAAAAGAAAGGTAAATCTGTAGCTTTAAAATCTAATAAATCTGCTAAAGCTTTGCAGGTAATAGAGGAAAGCTCTGAAGAATCCTCATCTGAAGATGAAGATGAACTATCCATGTTGTCCAGAAGAATAAACAAACTCTGGAAGCATAAAGGAAAGAAGTTCATAAACTTCAGAAATCCTGACTAAAGAAAAGAACCTTCTGGACACAGAAGATCTGGCAAAAAGGAGGTTGTCTGTTATGAGTGCAAAGAACCTGGACATTACAAAAATGAATGTCCAAAGGTGTTGAAAGAAAAGCCTAAAAGAAAATTTGATAAGAAGAAAAAGGTTCTGATGGCCACCTGGGATGATTCAGATACATCTGAATCTGAATCTGAGTTAGAAGAAGAGTGTGCCAATGTAGCTTTGATGGCATACATAGAAGATCAGGAGGAAGGAACTTTAGGATCTGAATCTGAATCTGAATCTGACTCTGACGCTGAAGAGGTAATTGCCAAACTTACTAAAGAAGAACTTATCAAAGTGTTATCAGAAGTTCTGAAAAGCTATAACAATATTAAGCTCAAATACAAGAAGCGCCAAAGCAATCTTGTATCTGAGAATAATATTCTCAAATCAGAAGTAGCTGAGCTAAATGAAAAGAACTTAAAATTGAAAACTGATTCTGAATTAGCTCAACAAAACTCTGATTCTGAAACTGAATCTGAATGCAAAAATATTTTGGAAAAATATGATTATAGCTTTCAGAAGTTTCTTGCTAAAAGCATAAACAGAAGCAAAATGACTTCTATGATCTATGGAGTTAGCAGAAATAACAGAAAAGGTATTGGATATGAATCCCCCTCTGGAAAGGATTTAAATCCAAAACCTGTTGATAAAATTATCATTAAGAAAACTCCTTTATATTCACACTTTAAATTTGGTCACTTGAATGATATTGAACAAACACGCTCTGAAAAGAATATTCATGTGTTTAAATCTAAGGCTAGTCAGAATAAACCTTATGTTGAAAAACAAAATTTTAGACAAACCTTCAGAACCACTAACCTTAAAGGACCCAAGAAGATCTGGGTACCTAAAAGTAAAATAATTCCTGTTGCAGATGTTCTTAGCAGCAAGGTCAGGACGCCAATCATGGTACCTGGACTCTGGATGCTCACGACACATGACAGGAGAAAGGTCTATGTTCCAAAGCCTGTAGCTTAGATCTGGAGGTGATGTGAAATTTGGAGGGAACAAGAAGGGTAAGATCATTGGATCTGACACCATTGGAAATGGTAAACTTCCCTCTATTACTAATGTTTTACTTGTTGAAGGGTTAAAGCATAACTTATTGTCCATAAGTCAATTAAGTGACAATGGTTATGATATTACCTTTAATCAAAAATGTTGTAAAGCTATTAGTCAAAAGGATGGCTCTATCCTATTTAGTGGTAAGAGGAAAAACAACATTTATAAAATAAACCTTTCAGAACTTAAAGTTCAGAATGTTAAATGCCTCTTGTCTGTTAATGAAGAGCAATGGGTCTGGCACAGAAGATTGGGCCATATTAATATGAGACGTATATCTCAGATTAATAAACTTAATCTTGTCAGAGGAGTTCCTAATCTGAAGTTCACCTCAGATGCTCTTTGTGAAGCATGCCAAAAAGGGAAGTTTTCAAAATCATCTTTTAAATCAAAAAATGTTGTTTCTACTTCCAGACCACTAGAATTACTTCATATTGATCTGTTTGGACCAGTGAAAACTGCATCCATCAGAGGCAAGAAGTATGGATTAGTCATTGTTGATGACTATAGTAGATGGACATGGGTAAAGTTCTTAAAGCACACGGATGAGTCACATTCTGTGTTCTTTGACTTCTGCAAGCAAGTCCAGAATGAAAAAGATTTCAAAATTATAAAAGTCAGAAGTGATCATGGTGGTGAATTTGAAAATAAATATTTTAATGGAAATGACATTGCTCATGATTTTTCCTGTCCTAGAACTCCACAACAAAATGGGGTTGTAGAGAGGAAAAACAGAACTCTGCAAGAAATGGCCAGAACCATGATCAATGAGACAAATCTGGCAAAACACTTTTGGGCAGAAGCAATCAACACAGCCTGTTACATTCAGAACAGAGTGTCTGTAAGACCTCTTCTGGAGAAGACTCCATATGAACTGTGGAAGAACAGAAAGCCCAACATTTCATATTTTCATCCTTTTGGATGTATTTGTTATTTGTTAAATACTAAGGAAAATCTGAACAAGTTTGATTCCAAAGCACAAAAGTGTTTCATGCTTGGATATTCTGAACGCTCTAAAGGCTACAGAGTATACAACACTGAGACACAAATTGTGGAAGAATCTATTCATGTTAGATTTGATGATAAGCTTGGCAATAAAAAGCCAAAGCAGTCTGAAAACTCTGCAGATAGAGAAGTAGTCTTCACTGACTCTGAAGTCCCAGAAGCAGACAAAGCTCAAGTGAAGGAACCAGAAGCAATACCATATGCTATTCCTTTAACTTCTCAGATGAACAATCTAAACATTTCTGAAGAATCAACTGTTAGAGGATCATCATCCAGAATTAAAGCTTCTCATCCAGAGAACGTCATTATTGGAAAGAAGGATGATCCCATCAGAACAAGATCCTTTCTAAGATCATCTGAAGCATCATTATTTGGACTGGTGTCAGAAATTGAACCATCTTCTGTAGATGAAGCTCTGCAAGACAATGATTGGATTATTGCCATGCAAGAAGAGCTAAATCAATTCACCAGAAATGATGTATGGGATCTAGTTCAAAGACCACAAGGATTCAATATAATTGGAACAAAATGGGTCTTCAGAAATAAGCTAAATGAGAAAGGAGAAGTTGAAAGAAATAAGGCAAGGCTTGTTGCTCAAGGGTACAGTCAACAAGAAGGTATTGATTACACTGAAACTTATGCTCCAATGGCAAGGTTAGAATCTATACGCCTTCTTATTTCTTTTGCTGCACAAAATAACATCACTCTGTATCAGATGGATGTTAAAAGTGCCTTTCAAAATGGTATTATAGAAGAAGAAGTTTATGTCCACCAACCTCCTGGTTTTGAAAATGAAAATTTTTCCAGATCATGTTTTCAAATTGAAGAAATCTCTGTATGGTTTAAAACAAGCTCCTAGAGCTTGGTATGAGAGATTGAGCAATTTTCTTCTGGAGAAAAATTTCATCAGAGGCAAAGTGGACACAACACTCTTTTGTAAATCAATTAAGAAAGATCTTCTAATTTGCCAAATTTATGTGGATGATATAATATTTGGATCTACCAATACTAGGCTGGGAAAAGAGTTTGCTACATGTATGCAAGCAGAATTTGAAATGAGCATGATGGGAGAACTCAGATTCTTTCTAGGAATCCAAGTCAATCAAACTCCAGAGTGCACTTACATACATCAGACCAAATATGTTAAAGAACTTTTGAAGAAATTTAACATGACTGATAGTAAGCTGGCAAAGACTCCCATGCATCCAACTAGCTCACTTGGCAAGGAAGAGGTAAGTAAGAAAGTAGACCAGAAGCTCTACAGAGGTATGATAGGATCTCTTCTTTACTTAACTGCTTCTAGACCTGACATATTATTTAGCGTATGCTTGTGTGCTAGATTCCAATCAGATCCTAGAGAATCACACTTGACAGCTGTCAAGAGGATTCTAAGGTATCTGAAAGGTACTTCTAATGTTGGTTTGTGTTACATAAAATCTGATGATTTCAAATTAGTTGGATTCTGTGATGCTGACTACGCTGGAGACAGAGTGGAAAGGAAAAGTACTTCTGGAAGTTGTCAATTTCTAGGAAGAAATCTAATCTCTTGGTACAGCAAGAAGCAACCCACAATTGCACTTTCAACCACAAAGGCATAATATATTGCTGCTGCTGGATGTAGCACGCAGATGCCCTGGATGAAAAGTCAGCTAGAAGATTATCAAATATTTGAAAGTAACATTTCTATCTTTTGTGATAATACTTCTGCTATATGTTTGTCTAAGAACCCCATTTTACACTCTAAGGCAAAACATATAGAAATTAAGCATCATTTCATCAAAGACTATGTTCAGAAGGGAATCATAAATTTAGCCTTTGTTGATAGAGATCATCAATGGGCAGATATTTTTACAAAACCCCTTGTTAAAGACAGATTCAAATTTATTCTGAAAAATATTGGTATGGATTTTTGTCCAGAATGATATTTGTCAGAAGCAAATTTTTACAGATGCAAAAATGCCTAATGCTCTAAAGTATTTATTCTGACTACTTAATTATTTTATTAAATTTGTTTTGTGAAACTCTGAACTAACAATCCTTAGAGGATCTAAATATTGGTTAACGTTTCATTTCTCAAGAGAATTCAGAACACATGCAAGCAAACACGTGTCACTCCATATCTACAAAAGTGGCGTGTACACTACTGAAGAGACGTTTGAGGTGAAGTTTGAATAGTGAAAATCTTGATTTTCCCCCCAATTTGTCAGAAGCAATAAATGCTTGAAATGATTTTTATTCTTTTCATTTAATGCTTTGTTCAAACGTGCAAAATTCTGACTGTTTGTATGCCTACTTGTTTTAGTATAAATACATCTCTTCTCTTCACATTCACACTTTTCTCATCTCAGAAATTTTATGCATTTCCATCTTCTCTTCTCTCTGCATAAAAACCCTAAGCGTGTGACAAAACCATCTTCAATGGCAACTTCATCATCAACAGCTGCACAATTTCAATCTACAATGGATGCAGTTACCTCTGCTAACATGGGTGTTACCCCTTATTCTCTACCAAAAAGAACTTTACTCACCCTTGTTGAAAAGCTGGAAGTTCTGTGTGAATCAATGGTGGAATTTGATTCACTTGCTGAGAATGGTTTTGAGTTTCATTCCATTATAGGTGCTCAAGGATGGGTGAAGTATTTTGATAGACTTTTTGGACCAGTTTACCCCCTTCTTGTGAAAGAGTTCTGGATCCATGCTTCAGTTTACCCTAAGTTCATCTTATCTTCTGTTCTAGGCAAAGATATAATAATAACAGAAGATCTGATCAGAAAACTTATTGGCTATGAGGAAACATATGGAGTTTCACACTTGCCAGCTGGGCGTGTGGATATGGATGAAGTGTATGAAGAAGTGATGACTGTTGGACAAGCTTCTAACAAGTTCAAGGATCTGAAGCCTGATTACAAGATCTGGGCTAAGATCTTCATGGGATGCATTCATCATAGGAAGTCAACAAACTCTCCTGACTATGTCAATAATGAACAGATTTATTTTATGTACTGCCTCAGTCAGAGCACCAAGGTAGATCTTCCATATATTCTCTTTATGCATCTTTGGAATCATATAAATGCCTCTAGAGAATATGTGAAAGAAAAAGGACAGAAGATCAGAACCTGGATTCCTTTTGGAAGGTTAATCTCAGATCTTCTAACTGAGAATGGACTTGTTACTTCTCTGTACGCTGCTGGAGTTACAGAGGAATTGGAATTCATTTTGGGAAAGCCTCTGAATGCCAAAAGTCTCCAGAGACTTAAAATAGTGGATGAACTCACAACAGCTCCCAAGAAGCTGAATATTTCTGAACCGAGTAAGAAGAGAACTCCTATAGATGATTACCCTCTGTTCTATGCTGAAGAACCAAGGGAAATTGTTGTCATGTATATTGATGAGTGTATGAAAGAAGGAAAGCCTATTTCTGCTGACATTATAAAGAGAGCAAGACAACCATTGCCTGTTGCAGAAGAAGAAGAAGAACCACCAAGAAAGAGGACTCAACCAGAAGCAAAAGATGCACCTGTTCAGAAGAAGATCAAGATTGCTGAGAAGCCACAGAAGCTCCTAAAGAGGAAAGAATCTGGAGACACTCCTTCTGTACCAGCTAAAAGAATCAAGATCAAATGTACTAAAACTTCTGTATCTTCTGCAAATCCTATTGTTTTAAATGATTCTAATGTTAAGTCTATTCCAAAACCACCCTCTACACAAAATACATCTGTTACTGCTCCATCTCATGTTTCTACCCCATCACCACAAAAATCTTCTAATCCAATTTCCATTTCACCACAAAAACAATCATCTGTTCCAACACCAATAACAACAAAAACATTTCAAACTCCAAAAGTCTCTATACCACAAACAATTCAACCAGAGGTTCCAACCAAACCATCTGTACCAGAAAAACAACCATCAGAAAAACAACCCACAGAACAACAACAAACAACAAAACCATCTGCTCAACAAAAACCCTCTGAACTTTTTAAAGAAAAGCCATTTGAACAACAAAAACAACCACAAGAAAAACAACCAGAAAAACACTCTGAACCTCTACAAGAAAAGGACTTTGCACATCAACAACCACAAAAATCATCTGAACCTCAGACACAACCACAATCTCAAAATCCACCATCCACCATATCTAAACCTACTGAATCTGTTCCAGTTTCATCTGAACCAATAACAATTTCATCTGATCCACCTACCTCAGAACACCCATCAAAACCCTATGAAATTCCTTCAGAACCAACCAATCCTTCTGAACCCAACATTCCTGAGACAGAAGTTCTTGATGTCACACCACTAAAAACTGTGTTTCAAGTATCTTCTACCTCCTGCACACCAACCACCTCATCAAACTCCTCAGAATCTGACATACACCCAAATTTTCTAATCTCTCCTTCTCACAGAGATTCTGAGGTAAACCAACCAGAACCTCCTGTATCATTAAAAGTTCCTATTTCAGATCCTATTCCCACACCTGCACCATCATCTGAAATCCTGATTCCAAATTTTTACCCAACATCTAACCCAAGAACATCTATTTCTTGTGCACAAGTCTCATCACTATTTCATAATCTTGCATATGGTTTCAAACTCAAATATTTTTATGATAGAGTTGAACCATCCGACCCTATCACCCCTCTGAAACCCAAACTTACAATCACCCTACCATCTGTACTTCTCACCTACATTCAATCCATGACAGATGTAGGTTCATTAGCAACTATATCATATTCTGCTAAATCTGACAAAGCTGTTGCTTCAGCTATACCAATTTCATCTGATAAAATTGTTGCTTCTGATGAACCTCCAAAATCTGCCTTTTAACCCTACTGAAATAAACCCTTTGATGTGGTTTCCTATCACACCAAAGCAAAACCAAATCTGTTAAATGCTTTAAACAGATCCAAACCTGTTGAACCTGAAATTCCTTTCATTCCATACTACCCTCCTCCTCTAATCTCCATTCAGAAATCAATTTTTCCACCTACTCCCCAACCAAAACCAATAACCCTGGAGACTCTGTTACATCCCAAGCCTAGACTTAATGTTAATCATTTATTTCAATCTTTTTTGCAAGAAATACAGTTGTATTTAGGTACTGTACAGAGGAAGTGCTTAGCAACAATGGATGCCCAAGAATCTGATGTCATCTGGAATGGATTCATCAACAGATTCAACTTTGTGGCCTCAAATCTGAAGAACATATGTTCTGATGATGCGAAGCTCAGATTTGCTGAAGCTGCAAGAAATCTGTTCTGGACTGTCAAGAGATCTGAACCTTTGCTCCTTACAGATGCTCCTCCACCATCAGAAGAAACTACTGAACCTGCATCTGAAGATAATCCTTTGGCCATGACTCTGGTAGAACTTCCTTCTGGCTCTAATGCTCCAGACTCTACAGACCCTATGGAAATTGACTCTGTTCAAGCTCCAGAAAATGTTCAACCTTCATCATCTGAGATTAAGAAAGAACATCAAGATTTTGAGGATAAAATTGCTGCTCTAGAAGCTGGTCAATCAGAGATCAAGTCTTGGATGGCCAAACAGGATAAGAAATCTGAAGACATGACTGAGTGGATGTCAAAACAGGATCAGAAGAATGAAACAATGGCTAAGTGGATGTCAAAACAAGAGCAGTCCTCCTCTGAGATCATGGATCTGTTGAAGATTCTTTTGTCAAAACACTCTTAGATTTTCATTTTTTTTCATTCTGATGTTTTTGCATCTGATGTTTGCTTATGTACTTTTTGCTATATCTTCTGATGCATTACTATTGATCTGAACTCATTGATTGAATCAAAGTTTTCTCCACCGACTTATCTCATTTACTGTTTCCTTTTATTTGTCTTTTTAAAGTTTTTACTTTTTGCTTATGACAAAAAAGGGGGAGAAAATATAGATCTGAACTGTTTAATTTAACTTCACCAGAATAAAACTTCAGACATATTTATTCTATCTAACATTTTAATCTGAGTATTTCAGAACAGTTGATAAGTACACTCTATAAAAGATACTCTGAGTCTCTCATATCATTTGACTATTATCAAACTCTGAATCTGAAATTTGCAAGACATCTTTGACTTTCAAATGTTAAAAGAACAATCAAGATCTAACTCTGAAAATTTCTCAAGACAAAAGGGAAGTTTCTATTCCTTATTTGTATTTAACTCAGGGGGAGATTCATCATCTCAGGGGGAGTTATAATTTTAATATTTTCAATTAAACAAAATTTCTGATGTTTTTGTCATCATCAAAAAGGGGGAGATTGTTAGAACAAATATTGGTTCTTAATAATATCTCTATGTTTTGATGATAACTATAATAAAATTTTGTATTTAAGAATTATATACTCTAAAATTTGCTTGAGAAGTTTTACTGCAGATAGTAAAGGAATTAACTCTCCAAAAGCAAATCATAATTGAACACAAGAAATTAGCTAGACTCTGAAGCGCCAGATGCATTCATTAGAAGATTCTGATTGCTACCAACAGAAGATCCTGAGCGTAGCCTCCAGAAGATTCTGAAGCAGAAGCTCCAGAAGGATCTGAAGCAGAAGCTCCAGAAGGATCTGAAGCAAAAGCTTCAGAAGAATCTGAAGCAAGTCAGAAGCATCTGAAGCAAAGAAGAATTTTGTATGAAGAGTTTTTCAAAGCATAGTTTCTACAGAAGATTCTGAAAGTACTAAAGCTGCCAGTACTGAAGTTCTGTTTCAAATATGCTCTGATCTTAAACACGCTGAAAGCACACCTGCTGCAGAAGACTCTGATTCAGCAAAGACTCTGATCATAATTAGAAGACTCTGACCCAATTAGACTCTGATGAATTTTCTGAAAGCTGAAGAAGAAATATTCAAAGAATATATCCATTGGAGTGAACCAAACGTCTCTTTCCTTATTTATGCTAGACACAAGAACATAGACAAAAAGGATTTTTCTGTGCTTTCTTCTTCTAGGAAAGGTCACTTGATGTGAAGACAAAAAGGCTCAGACCTTTTGGACACTCTTCTCAACGTGAAGCTCACCTTGGATCAGCTGCCTATAAAAGCAAGACTCTACCAAATTCTTCAGTTGACGTTTTGTTGAAAAGAAATCAAATATTCAAGCTCTCATACTTTCTTATTCATTCTAAGAATTCATTTCTTTGTTCTATATAGTTAAGGGAAAAATCACAGTTTTGATAAAGCTTTATAGAAGCAATCTTAAACACTTGTATTGATTTTACATTTGATTGTAATCCTTAAGAAGATCCAGTGAGGATCAGTAGTTCTTGAGAAGACTTTGAACAGTTGTTCTAAGTGTTAACTATTGTAATCAGTTGATTTAATAGTGGATTAAGTCCTTGATTGAGAAAGGCAAATCACTCTAGGAAGGGTGGACTGGAGTAGTTGAGTTCAACGAACCAGGATAAAAATACTTGAGTTTCTATTTCTAAGTTTTAATCTTTCATACTTATTCAACCCCCTTCTAAGTATTATCCCACCTTCACCCTTATCCCGTAGTTAGGTGAACTACGAAGGTTCTGATTCCTCATTCCTAGTCAGGATACGTAGGTACAAGATGTGATATCTTGTCGAGCCTACTAACTCACTAACAACTAACTTCCCCTATCTCACATCGCCGCGCGATCGAGACTAGTTTACCTTACCCTTATCCTAGCCTTAGGATTGGAGTCTCCGCATTCCATGTAAGTGTCATAGTGATGAACACTTACTTTCCTTGTGTAGCATAGCCTTAGGTTTGGAGTCACCATACTCCATGTAAGTGTCATGGTTATGAACACTTACCTTCCCTTGGAACCTTGACTACAATCAAGAGTTCCTCACTGCTAGTGAGGTGAGCTACAAATGCTCTGATTCTATCCTAGTCAGGATACGTAGGCACGAGATGCGATGCCTTGGCGAGCATACTTAGTGTATATACCTTAGGTCTTTACCTTAGCACCTTTTCACTTAGCAAGCAAACTTTAGCAAAACACAAATACTAACAAGAGGTTCCTATAGAGTACTATAGATAATTAGGATGCTAACACCTTCCCTAGGTATAACCAACCCCGAACCTTAGATCTCTAGCTTTATTGTTAGATAGAAAACTTAGGGTTTTCTTCGATCTTTACCCTTTCCTTTGGATAAACCAAAGCTCGGTGATAAACTTCATGATTTGTGATTTAAGTTAATTAATATCTTGATGTTCGATTCTCACCGCAACACCTTGATTCAAGTTTGAAGCATGCCTTGTCTTGATGAATGTTTGCCACTTATGAATTGATTGTTGAAGCTTGTTGCTTTGCGTGGTGCTTAAGTTGAGTACTTGATGGGATGTTCTTTCATCTTTGATTCACCCAATTTATTTTTTCATGCTTTACTTCTCATATCATCTCCCCTTTTGTGGGTTCATCATGTATCCCTCTCCCCCATTTCAATGTAATAGCTTAGTTCTTTTTGTTTCTTATCTTTTCTTGCTTGCTTGCTTGTGAAAAAAAGATAAAATGGAATAAGTTAGAAAATAATTTAAAAACAAAATACAAATAAGAATTGATCTAATGTCAGGTCATTTTTTCAAACTCATAACTTAGATTACTTTTTACCTCACGTTAGGGTTCTCTTCTCTTCTAATTTTCACATCTCATCTCCTCCATTAAACCCCAAACTAACCTTATAAGTATTCTACCCTTGTAAGTCGATCGCCTTGCGCATCACCATCAACCTACCCTATTCTATTCACCACCCTTTCTTTACATTCCATTTATTTAATGATCTTTTCTTCTTGAGTCAAAAACCTTGGTCTGGTACCAAGTGCATTTTCAAACTTTTTCTCAGTAAACTTGGATGGTTGTGGAATGGTTAGGCGAAGGCCTTGTCCTATCTCGAGTGCTTGACACTTCCTTTAGGGTTCACTGTCATAAAGCACTTACCATCCAAAATAAAACACCTTTTAAATAAGAGAATAAGGTTCTCTTTGTATTGAACTAAAGAGAGGGGATTAAGTGAAGACTTCTTCCTCTCCGAGTATTAGGATGCTCACTTTAGAGTGTGTGATCTTGATACTCATCTTTCAATATGAAGACGTGACTATATTCGCCACACCATTTTCAAAATAAATCTTTTGAGATAAAGAATTTGGTATTACCCATAGGGGTTCCTATTCGAGGACTTATTTCACCCTTAAAATCAACCATCACAAATCAAATGTGACATCTTGCCTCGATGGCGAAAATATAAACATTTTCAAAAAAGGGCATGTTATTTCCGTTCTACCACAAGACAGGTAACACATAAGACTCCACGAGCGAGCGACAATACACCTAACTGCTGGAACGTCAACGTCAGCATCATAAAAAAAAACACCAATAAATCGTAGTCCGAACTACGAATGCTATGATTTCTCATACCTGTTGAGAATACGTAGGCCTAGGATTGCGAGATCTAAGCGAGCAAACTTCTCATTTTCCCACCCGTAGTCCTCAGAACTACGAATGCTCTAATTCTTCACTGGTCAATGGAGATACGTAGGCAGAAGATGGCGAAGTCTTGGCGAGCCACCTTTTCTTTTTCCACCTTTTCCCTTATTTCATAACTTTCCTTCACAATCTTTATTTCTCAAACCTTTTCCTACCCTTTTAGAGCATTCTTAGAAATCAAGATCCTTAGCAACATCCTTACACATAAGACAAACGAATGGTTTGCATCGAGTACGATGAATATGAGGCGTTCTAACACCTTCCCCTTGCATAATCGGCTTCCGAACCCATAATTTGATTGCGAGACCATCTTATCCTTTCTCTTGGGGTTTTCTCGATGTTTTCCCTACCCCCTTTTATGATAAATAAAGTTTGATGGAGACTCTATGTCTTCGCCGATCGTTTTTTACGTAGCCACAAGCGGAAAAAAAACCCGAATCAAATCGTCTAACTAAACCTAGAATCGAAAAGCTCGGATATGCGTAACGTAAACCAATTGGATGATAATGAACACAAATTTCTCAACAACAATTAATTCATTAATCAATTAAATGCTAAACTATACGTAGAGCTTATTTCCAATAAACAAAAATAAATTAAAATACTAAAAGGCAATTTATCGAACACTTTGTATGCGATCGATAACGTTTGGAAATTTACTTTATTTTGTTGACCTTAAAGGCTAATCACAATCAAAGTGATTATGATTATAGCAACAATAACACTAAAAAATACTTGAAAAAAATTTCCAATCAAATGGATCAAAACACCATTGAACTTGATAATTTGCAAGAACAACAATTCAAGTACATCTGCCTTCAATTCGAAATCAAATCGAGATACTTGCAATTAACATTTCTTTGCAAAAATGTTTATTTAAGAGATGAAGAACTCTAACCCCCTAAACCTTATGGTTTGTTGTTGATTCAACCACCTCCAAACCTTTGATGAAAGCTTGATAAAGTTACCAAAAATGATGCTACAATCCACCAGTTCTTGACTACTTACTTGCAAGACTTCCTCGTCTTCAAGTTTTTCACTCGGTTGGATTAATTCCTAGAACAAATTTTTTAAACCCAAGATTAACGAACATGATTCACCGTCTCACGCTACTCCCTTGCGTGATCTTGTCCAAAACCTTTAATTCCCGATGATCTTGAAGGAAAACCTCACATTGGTTTTCTTATTTAAAACACACAAAGATCCCAACCCAATATTCTCGATTACACCAACCTAGTTAGACGTTATCAACCCTAATCTAGATGGTCACCCAATCAAAAAAATGATTATGTGTAGTTTGATTGTGTGTATGCATAGAAGAGAGGTTGAAGATGACATAAAAGCTTTGTAATTATGGTTTTTTTAGGTAATTCACTAGTACCTTGCTATAATATGATGCATGTTTGAGTGTGTGTGTGTCTCTCTCTCTCTCTCTCTCTCTCTCTCTCTCTCTCTCTCTCTCTCTCTCTCTCTATATATATATATATATATATATATATATATATATATATATATATATATATATATATATATATATATATATATATATATATATATATATATATATATATATATATATATATATATATATATATATATATATATATATATATATATATATATATATATATATATATATATATATATATATATATATATATATATATATATATATATATATATATATATATATATATATATATATATATATATATATATATATATATAGAGAGAGAGAGAGAGAGAGAGAGAGAGAGAGAGAGAGAGAGAGAGAGAGAGAGAAATTAGGCATAAGGAATGCAAGAAAAGAATAAGAAGAAAATAAAATTTTAATTTTTAAAGGCATCGGGTTGGTTTATGAAAGGAACAAGACGGGCTGTAAAGGTTATTAGGTCGGCCTATATAAGAAACAGGTTTACCTAAGGAAGTCTCAGGTCAGCCTATTTGAGGCAACCTGTAGGCAGTGGCCAAAGGCTTCATTCTTAGAGTGTGGAGGTCGGCCTATCCAAGTTATGTGTCGACCTATACTAAAGAAAAGGCTTCTATAGGCCGACCTCAACTCGTATGTATAGGCCTATGTGTTGTACCCCAAAATTTGACCAACCATTTCTTGTACTTGGCTTGTGTTTCATTTCATTTTTTGCATTTCTGCATATCATAACATTTGTTCTTGAGACAGAGGATCAAGGTATTTCTGTGGCTCAGGATTCTTTTTTAGTGCAAGAGTTTAAACAGCGAGCATCAAGGGCTCCGACATTTATTTTATCCAACGATCGAGCGGTCGATTTTATTTTATTCAACAGGATCATTTTCAGCTCAGGAGACAACACCCAGGCTACCTCAGGAATTCTCACAGTTATGATATTCAAGGGCAAGTTTCAGAGGCTTAACAGGGTTCAGAACGGGTGAAAACGGGCGAATGTGCAAGTTTCCCTCCAAATGGCGCCATTTTTGAAATTTCTGAGTGGTTAACGGGTTAACCAATATGGTTAACCGGTTAACCAAAGCAAAATCTACCCAGAACGTGCATTTTCAAGGGTGCTACTTTTGGGGTCCATTTTGATCACTTGTAAATTTGATTTTACACCAGAAGAAGGATCTAGAATCACTCTAATTTGGGTTAACACTCAAAATCAATTCAAATTCCCTCCAATTTTCCATTCCTAATCCCATTCCAATTTTCATAACCTCAGTCCAAACCACATTCAGATTTCACTCTCACTCTTGGAATTTTCTCTCCACTTTTTCTCTCCAAAACCTCTATTAGAGCTCTCACTTGAGTTCTTTGATTCTTCATTGGAATCATAGAATTCTAGTGTTAAACCTCCATCATATATCTCCATTATCTTCAATTCACCATTCAATTTTTTTTTGGATTTGGATCTGAATTTGGAAGCTAATTTGGAAGTGCTTATTTGGATTGTTTTTTTTCTTGATCTTGCTTGAGCTTCATTTCTAGAACAAGAAAGCTCTTGGATCTTGAAGAATCTCCGAGTTTCTTGCTTGGATCTACTCATTTTAAGTAAATTAACACTCACCAAAGCAAATCACCGCTTTGTAGGTTGGCAATTCTAGATCTAATTCTGTTTTGAGGTTATTTGGATAATCACAATGTTGATCTATGGCTTTTGATGCTTTTTGATCCATTTTGTTGATTTCGATCTTTGATCTTTGTGATCTCAATGCTTGATGAAGTTTAATTGATGTTTGATCACTAATTTTTGGTGTTAAATTCGTGCATAATTGATTACATGATCATTTGGATGATTGCACATTGAATTAATTGTTGAAAGTGCTTTTTAATTGCTGTTTTTCTGCTTCTGGTACAACGTTAACGGGTTAACCAATATGGTTAACGGGTTAACCAGTGCAATTTCTGAAATTTTCAAGTGGTTAACTGGTTAACCAAAAGCATTAACCAGTTAACACTGAACCAGAATGTCGTTTTTGGTTGTTTTCAAGCATGTTTGGGGTTTCTTTCCACTGTAACCTTCATGGATTGATGTGATGCATTTATGTGGATTGTTTTGACATGTTTCCTCATTTTTGGATGTATATATTATGCCACAAGTGTTCTTTGAATCATGTCTTTCCACTTGTTTTAATTGTGAGATAATTGTTAGAACTTTGGTTCTTCAATGTGACATGATCATTCTTGTGCTTGCTTGATGTTTCGGCTCTGAATTTGAATCATTCCATTTGTGATTTGCTTCTGCCCTTGGTGGATAAGCGCTTGTTCATGATGATTTGGTGCTTGTGTTTGCACTTTGAGTTTGTCATGAACATCAGTGATTGTTTTACATTGTTTTGTTGCATTTCTTTGCTTGATCTTAAAGAATTGTATGGTTGAGATGTGCTTGTGGTGGTTGCTGCCCCACACTTTTTTCCTCCCTCTTTTCTTTGTGTGTGCATCTTAGGATAACACCTTTTTGTCTTGATGATTGATGGTAATGGTTGTAGGAGCTTGGTTCTCCCATTTCATCTCATCTCTTGTTGACTTGTTTAAGTCACTTGCTTGTGTTTGAGTCTCTTGTTTTTGAGTCTTGTTGCATTCTTGCATTTGTGTTTGCATTTCATGTTTACATCTCTTATTGCATTGACTTGTTTAAGTCACTTTCGTCTCTCATTTTCTTTTCATATGTGATTGAATTTCTAGGTGTTTACTTGGTTTTTTTCCATGATCCCTTAGGATTCCTAGTTCCTTTGTGTAAGATGGGAGTAGGAGAGACATTAGGTGTTTAATCCTTTGCATGATAACATTAGGATAGATTTCCCCCTCTCAATCCTAACTTTAGGAGCATTTTGCATGATAACATTAGGGTTGATCTAGTTTCCCCTTAGAGTTCGTGTCTTCTCTTCTCATCTCATAATCCCTTAAAACACTTAATAAAGGATAATAAATGTTGTACGTTATGAGCCTTAAATACTTGAGGAATGATAGGTAGGGGGCCTCCTCTCGCATTGTCTAGAGTGTTTAGCGTATGCCCTTTGGGAGATATGCGATGCATTCGCTCTCAAGTCATAGTCTTTAGTGCAACGTGAGTTACAAACTTAACTCAATTCACTTCTTCATAAAAACACAAAACAAAACATCAAACCTTTTTATCCTTCAGGATTGTTTGGAAAATCATTTTCAGAAATAGTGTGTTAAGCTTTGGTTCTACCGCAAACAGACATTGTCCCTAACTTCTAGAACGAAGGTTTAAGCCTACTCGGTTAAAACACTTGAACTAATCTGTGGTCGTGTCAGCCCGAACTACGTTTGCTCTGATTTCTCATACCAGATGAGGATACGTAGGCACAAGACGATGATGTCTTGGCGAGCAACCTTCCCCACCTTCACCCGTAGTTTTCCGAACTACGTTGACTCTGGCTTTCCCATTGCCCGAGGGAATACTTAGGCATAGAGCGGTGATACTCTATCGAGTCTCTTTTCCTTTATTTTGTCCCTGTGAGCCATCCTTTTGATAGATTAACACCCTTTTAGATAGATAACAAGCGTGGATCCCGTCGAGTACAACGAACGTGAGGGGTGCTCATACCTTTCCCTTGCGTAACTGACTCCCGAACCCAATATTTGGTTACGATGACCTGTCTTTTCCCTTTTTCGTAGGTTTTCTCTGATCATTTCCTTTCCCTTTCTTTGGGATAAATAACAAACGGTGGCGACTCTTTTGTCCTTGCCAGCCCTTTTTCGCAGTAGCGACAGCTGGCGACTCTGCTGGGGATACTTTTCTCTTGCAGGTTGTGGTGTCGCCTTGCTTTGTTTCCTAGCTTGCTGGTTTTTCCCAGCAGTTGGCGACTCTATTAGGGATTTTTCCCATCCCCTATGAGAGTTAATCCTAGCGCTTGTGTGTTTCATCTGTGGGTATGCATATGTCTATATGTGTTGTATTTGTATTTTGTTGCATTTACATTTTACTTTTCGGCATTATATCATGTCATTGCTGTGCTGTTGGGTGGGTCTGTTCCTTTGAGTGATAAGCCAAAACCCAGACTTGAGGATATCCATAGCATTAGAGTGGAAAGTAGTGAGGACCTGTATGATAACATGCACTAGTCCTCACGAAATTCACGTTCAGACGAGGTTTTCTTTGAAGATGTCCCATCTTGTACATTGGTCAGGAGGGGAATGTTGGATCTGAAAACTTTCGGCTCTGGAGACCGATCATTTGGGAGTCAGCTAAGTGAGGCTGCTTCGTTAGACTATGATGCCAAACCATAAAGGTGAACATATCATCGTTTCTCGAAAGTCTGTGATGCTGACGACCGTATAGGATGCTGAACCTTATCAAAGATTAGGTTCATACCTGTAAGGGGTGGGGGGATTATGCAGGAAAATTGACCTTCAACCAACCTGGTTTTCTCGTTAGTGTGAACTTTTGGTCCTTGATATTGTGGGTTTCCAGTATGTCAGTGTTGTGGTATTCTGTTCGTTCTGGTATTTTCTCGCCAAAGTGAAGCTCTGATTCAACTCAGTCAGCAGCACATCAGCCTTGATCCGTTGTCTTTGCATCCGCATCATCATAACATGTTTGCATTTTGACATACATGTTCTTGTATTTCCGAGGATCTTAACTTTGAGACTCGCTGTTGAGCATTAAATCTTTTTCTTGTGGTTCGTCTGTGTAAAACATGAATCAAAGCAGACAAATTCCTTGGAAATAGTCGAACATGGCATTTGCATTTCATTTGCATAACAGGTGTTCGAGCTGGGTTTTGTTATCCTGATCTGGTTTTTCTCCGGAATTGTAGACATTGAATTTTCAAAGAAGGCAGAATTTGACTATGGATCAGATTCAAGCAGAGTTGAGGGAAGTCCGAAGCCAGATGGGACAATTCATGGTGGACATGCAAGCTTTGTGTCAGGATCAGAAAATGCTTAGGGAGGAAGTTCATCAGTTGAAGACTCAGATGGGACTGATCACAGAAGTCATAAGAAATGTGCTGAGGAAGGAAGGCGATCATGTGCCTGAAGCTACACCAGAAATGGTTAGTCCACCCTTACTTGTGGAATCTCTCCCATGGCGTGATATGCCTCGTAGATCTTTTGCGCAACCTGAGGGCCCAAAATTTGCACGTTAGCAAATACCTCTTGTTTCCCAAGGCAATCCTAGGATTAAGAGATATGCTCAGAGGCCAAAGCAGCCTGATCGAATCTTTGACCAGATCCCTATGTCTTATGCTCAGTTGTTGCAGCTCTTGCTTCAACTTCGATTGGTTAAACTTCGGACTCCGGCTCCACTTGCTGATAAGTTACCACCAGACTATGATGCAAGTGCCCATTATGATTTCAATTCTGGGGCATCGGGGCATAACGTTGAGAACTACAAAGCATTTAGGCATAAAGTTCAGGACTTAATTGATTCAAAGGCAATTAAATTCACACCGGGCAGTGTGAGCGTACCAGGTGGTCTTATTCCAATTAATACAAAAGAGGGGGTTATTCCTGCTTTCTTCCCTGAAGCTGCATTGGGTCAGGATCATATCTCGCAATCTATGACTTCAGAATCTCCATGCCTACAGTTGTTTCCTGTTCTTAGGCCAAGCCCGAGGATGAAAGTACTTGAACAAAGGGAGTCCCCGATACTTCAGACTCAGCCTTCAGATGGTTCAATTGTTCAGAGTCAACAATCTTTTGGGTCTTTGTATCAGATGTCATTTCCCCTCCAGCGTCAACGGTCATACTGTCATCAGCCGTGTCATCACGCTCGACAAAGACCAAAGAAGCCAGAAAGGCATTTCACTCGGTTGCTAATGTCATACAGTCAGATGTTGCCAGATTTGATCAAAGGTGGATTGATAGTGCCGAAGAAGATTAATCCAAAGATTCTGCCGTATCCGCCAGGTTTTGATGTCAACTCCCATTGTGATTACCATGCTGGGGCATAGGGGCATTCAACCGAAGACCGTAAGGTGCTTAAAAGCAAGATTCAGACTCTACTTGACCCCGATATGTTCTTAGTCACGCCTCAGGGTGTCCATATCAATAATCCTCCTTCATCTAGTCATGTGGGTCCGACAATTCATGTTATGGAGGGATTCACTGAGGGCAAAGGTTCAGAAGAGTATCAGACTGACTTTAACGAGCAATTCTGAAGATGGTTGATTCAGCGGCAAGTCAAGATTTGAAAGCCCGGGTCCCCGAAGCTGGCAATCTTTTTTATCATGTCATTCCTTTGCATTTGTAGTTTCTTTTCTGTTTAAGTGCAAATTTCATTTGTAAAACGTGTTTTGTTTTTGATTGATAATGATAATGAAATGAATATGCATGTTTTGATTAAATCCATTTGTGTTCACTCAATGCTTTTACTAATGTCAAACGCTTGTTCAAGCGCAACCCGAGGGAGGATGACGAAGTTAAAAGACGCGCAAGCTTCCGATTGTATGCTTTTGAATGAAACCTCTGCTGATGATGTACATGCATTGTTTCAAATTCCTAAACACTGGAGATATAAGGATGATAATCCCTTGTCAACCCCTTTGAGCCTAGTAGTAGGAGTTTCTTTCTGAAAAACAAAAAAACCCTCAATCTTAACATGGGGCAGGGTAGGTGTCAGTTAATTTGACCGAGCGTCCAAATTGCAAAAGGCGTGTTCCCGTTCGAGGATCAATCACGCCTCTAGAGGTCGTGCCTAAAAAAAAGAATTACGGTGGTCATCTGTCACCAACCAAGGAGTGAAACTGTCGTGATACCTTCAACAAGTCAGACAAGCCGGTGTCACATGATTTGTTCCGATAAAAAAGAAAAAAAAGAGGAAAGGAAAAAAGAAAAGAATCAAAAGAAGAAGCCCGCTAAGTCAGTAACTTGAAAGCAAGTGGCTTAGGAAAAAATTAGGGCATCCGCTGGACTTTGAAATCAAAAGAAACTCAAAATATTCAGTCCAGGAAAAAATGGGGAAATAAAAAAATGATGAAAAACAAGTCGTGTGACTCCAGGCACCAAAACAAGAAAAGCGAGTTACTGTCACTCCAAAAACTTGTGGTTTCTCGAACCATCACTCATGTCATTATAACCTTTGATAGGTGAGCGCTTGTGTCGAATTAGTTGAATATAGGATTGGAGAATATCAAGGAGAATGGGTGGGTTAAAACAAGATTTGAGCCTTATATCCTTTCTTTCAAACCGTGAACCAGACCACGTTACAACCTTCAAAAGTCCTAATTGAAGCAAGTTTTCTTTGAAAGCATACTTCGGTAAAGATCGTGTCGAAACTGATTCCTAAAAGGATTCCTCTTACCATGTTGGTATTAATGTTGACATTCTGATAAGTGAATCATTCACTATATGTCACAACTTTTTCCCACGCCTGAATACTCCGTTGAACCGGGGCAAGTAATATCAAAATATCACATAATGGGAGTCAGCCATCCAAAAGTCAGTTAATTTGGGGCAATCAGGTTGAGATTCGATAAATCTCTCGAAGTCAGAGGTACTTCTCCAAATCAGCCAATCAGGGGCAAAGTCATTGCGAGGTTGGGGTAAGCCACCCCAAGAGCACAAAATCCCTCCTTATCCAGAAGGCAATTAACTTGAAGCGCCTCTTCAAAGTATAGAATGTTGAGGCAGTCTATGTTAAACCATCAGGGTACAGAGATTTCAGGTTTCCTCTTGAGGAAGTTTTTTACAAAGATCCCACAGGCTGGGGCAATATTGGAAACAAATGAATTGTTCCTCTCAATATCTTCAGAGCTTATCAGAGTTGGTCAACCTGGGACGAATCCTTTCACGGTACAGATTCTGGGGCAAGCCATCTCGAGGTCATCTCATGGCAAGCTTTTATTTTCAAGATGAACTATCCTAGAGATCAGATAGGGGCAAAGTTTTTCAAGGGCTCATTTTGGAATAGCTCATTTCAAGAACACGAAGTCTCCAGCAAGCTGGCATATTTGGTCATTGCCCCAACAGAGAAGTGATGCTGGCATCACCCCCTAGTAGAGTGGGTACCATCTTTGGTCTTCTCTCCCAGCTGGTTGGGATTATATATGATCAAGATTATCCTTAGCAGGTCGAGATTGACATCCCCGACAGAGTAGAGCCATCCCCAGTAGGTGGAGCGTGTACACCTATTCTCAGCAGTTTAATGCGTATATCTTATCCCCTGGTAGGTTGATAGCAAGGTTATTCCCAGAGGGTCGAAACTGAGGTTCCCCCAGTTGTGGTATGCACATATCCCTTAACAGGTAGATTTGGGATTATCCCCAGCAGAGGAGCAAGTTCAGAGTTTTGTTTCACCACATAGTCTAAATCTTTTGACTCATTTCCCCTCAGAGTCTAGGTCATTGACTCATTCCCCAAGCGGTGGTTGGTATTATTTAGTATTTCTCATTTCCCCAAGCAGAGGTCGAAGCTGATTCCCTCAATGGGTATTCCCCAGCGGAGTTGTTGTCAATAGAAAAATCCAGTTGGTCATTGGTATTCGTTAGAGTGAGTTTCCTTCGAGATATTCTCCCAATTAATTTTCATCCCCTGCAGATCCCCAGCAAAGTCGCTGAAGTAGTTTTCTTCCCCGCAGAGTGGGATTGACCCAGAGATTGTTATTCTCCATCCTCAGCAGAAAGAGTTTGGGACACCTTCCCAGTAAATCTTATTCATTATCCCTAGCAGAGAGGATTCAAACCTTTAGTAGAGCGGAAATCTCCGGCAGAGAAGAGCCATTCCTCAGTAGTTTGCTTCACTCCCCGGTAGAGTCGTATTCTGAAAGGCTATCCAGGGCTGATTTCCCCAGTAGAATGGATTTGTTTTCCCCAACCAAGTCTTTTGTTCCCCTAGATGAGTTGTATTCTAGTAGGCCATCCAGGGCCGCTTTCCTCAGCATAGTTGATTTTGATCCCTAGCGGAGTGGGTTTTGTTCTAAGCAGAGCAGTTTTACCTAGGAAAGTTCTTTTCCAGGGAGCCATCCAAGTTTTGTTTTCCCTAGCATAAGTCCAATCGTACTTGGCACACCCGATTATTCACCACGGAGTTGGTTTCGTCTCTTCAGCATTTATTTTGCTGGAGTGGTTCCTTTACATTTGCATCGTGCATAGCATCCTCCCAAACGCGTAGCATTTCCATTACGTATGAAGCATTACACCATATTCAAACATATGCATTTGAAACATAAGCCAAGTTGTTACCTCTTGTTTTTAGGTATATCTCCAACACTGGTTTATTTCATTAGCATGTGAGGTATCCATACCCTAGCTAGTGATGGTTTTTTGAGCCCG
This sequence comes from Lathyrus sativus, assembly GCA_963859935.3. Classification (NCBI taxonomy): domain Eukaryota; kingdom Viridiplantae; phylum Streptophyta; class Magnoliopsida; order Fabales; family Fabaceae; genus Lathyrus; species Lathyrus sativus. Next base: position 645,931,260 of record OZ012739.1, read on the forward strand.
TGTGGTATCCAGACCCCACCTCATACCGATTTATTTCATTAGCATGTGAGGTATCCAGACCCTGTCTAGTGATGGTTTTTTGAGCCTGTGTGGTATCCAGACCCCGACTCACACCGATTTATTTCATTAGCATGTGAGGTATCCAGATCCTGGCTAGTGATGGTTTTTAAAGCCCGTGTGGTATCCAGACCCCAGCTCACACCGGTTTATTTCATTAGCATGTGAGGTATCCAGACCCTGGCTAGTAATGGTTTATTGAGCCCGTGTGGTATCCAGACCCCAACTCACATCGGTTTATTTCATTAGCATGTGAGGTATCCAAACCCTGGCTAGTGATGGTTTTGTTGAGCCCGTGTGGTATCCAGACCCCGGCTCACACCAGTTTATTTCATTAGCATGTGAGATATCCATACCCTGACTAGTGATGGTTTTGTTGAGCCCGTGTGGTATCCAGCCCCCGGCTCATATTGGTTTATTTCATTAGCATGTGAGGTATCCAGATCCTGGCTAGTGATGGTTTATTAAGCCTGTGTGGTATCCAGACCTCGGCCCATACCAGTTTATTTCATTAGCATGTGAGGTATCCAGACCCTGGCTAGTGATGGTTTATTGAGCCCGTGTGGTATCTAGACCCCGACTCACATCGGTTTATTTCATTAGCATGTGAGGTATCCAGACCCTGGCTAATGATGGTTTTGTTGAGCCCGTGTGGTATCAAGACCCCGACTCACACCGTATTATTTCATTAGCATGTGAGGTATCCAGACCCTGGCTAGTGATGGTTTTTTGAGCCCGTGTGGTATCCAGACCCCGACTCACACCGGTTTATTTCATTAGCATGTGAGGTATCCAGACCCTGGCTAGTGATTGCTTTTTGAGCCCGTGTGGTATCCAGACCTCGGCTCACACCAGTTTATTTCATTGGCATGTGAGGTATCCAGACCCTGGCTAGTGATGGTTTTTTGAGCCAGTGTGGTATCTAGACCTCGACTCACACTGGTTTATTTCATTATCATGTGTGGTATCCAGACCCTGGCTAGTGATTGTTTCATTGGCATGTGTGGTATCCAGACCCTAGATAGTGATTATTACATTAGCATGTGTGGTATCCAGACCCTGGCTAGTGATTGTTTCATTGGCATGTGTGGTATCCAGACCCTTGCTAGTGATTGTTCCATTAGCATGTATGGTATCCAGACCCTGGCTAGTGATTGTTTCATTGGCATGTGCGGTATCCAGACCCTGGCTAGTGATTTTTCCATTGACATGTGTGGTATCCAGACCCTGGCTAGTGATTGTTCCATTGGCATGTGTGGTATCCAGACCCTGGCTAATGATTGTTCCATTAGCATGTGTGGTATCCAGACCCTGGCTAGTGATTGTTCCATTGACATGTGTGGTTTCTAGACTTTGGCTATTGATTGTTCCATTGGCATGTGTGGTATCCAGACTCTGGCTAGTGATTACTCCATTGGCATGGGTGGTATCCAGACCCTGGCTAGTGATTGTTCCATTGGCATGTGTGGTATCCAGACCCTGGCTAGTGATTGTTCCATTGGCATGTGTGGTATCCGGACCCTGGCTATTGATTGTTCCATTGGCATGTGTGGTATCCAGACCCTGGCTAGTGATGGTTTACTGAGCGTGTGCGGTATCCAGACCCCGGCTAGGTTTTCGATGGATGCGTTCATCTTATCACATTCTCCCCAACAGAACTTCTACAATTTATTTTGGCGGGTTGCAAATTTCCGATCTCTTTTATATTCAATCGTCTTTTACCTTGAATGTTTAAAAGCCATTCGCTTTTCATCCCTTCAGGTCCAAGTCGTTTGAATAGGGGCAGCAGTTATACCCCAAAATTTGACCAAGCATTTCTTGTACTTGGCTTGTGTTTCATTTCATTTTTTGCATTTCTGCATATCATAGCATTTGTTTTTGAGGCAGGGGATCAAGTTATTTCTGTGGCTCAGGGTTCTTTTTTAGTGCAAGAGTCTAAACAGCGAGCATCAGAGGCTCCAAAATTTATTTTGCCCAGCGATCGAGCGGTCGATTTTATTTTATTCAACAGGATAATTTTCAGCTTAGGAGACAACACCCAGGCTACCTAAGGAATTCTCATAGTTATGATATTCAAGGGCAAGTTTCAGAGGCTTAACGGGGCTCAGAACGGGTGAAAACGGGCGAATGTGCAAGTTTCCCTCCAAATGGCGCCATTTTTGAAATTTGTAAGTGGTTAACCGGTTAACCAAAGCAAAATCTGCCCAAAACGTGCATTTTCAAGGGTGCTACTTTTGGGGTCCATTTTGATCACTTGTGAATTTGATTTTACACCAGAAGAAGGATCTAAAATCACTCTAATTTGGGTTAACATTCAAAATCAATTCAAATTCCCTCAAATTTTCCATTCCTAATCCCATTCCAATTTTCATAACGTCACTCCAAACCACATTTTGATCCCAAACCTAGAGCATATTTAAGTGAATTTGCTCCAAACCTCAAAGAATAATCCTCACAATTACATTTCATTTTTAGATTTCACTCTCACTTTTGGAATTTTCTCTCCACTTTTTATCTCCAAAACCTCCATTAGAGATCTCACTTGAGTTCTTTGATTCTTCATTGGAATCATAGAATTCTAGAGCTAAACCTTCATCATTTATGTCAATTATCTTCAATTCACCATTCAATTTTTGTTTGGATTTGAATCTGAATTTGGAAGCTAATTTGGAAGTGCTGATTTGGATCGTTTTTGCTTAATCTTGCTTGATCTTTATTTCTACAACAAGAAAGCTCTTGGATCTTTAAGAATCTCCGAGTTTCTTGCTTGGATCTACTCATTTCAAGTGAATCAACACTCACCAAATAAAATCTCCGCTTTGTAGGTTAGCAATTCTAGATCTAATTCTGTTTTGAGCTTATTTGGATAATCACAATGTAGATCTATGGCTTTTGATGCTTTTTGATCCATTTTGTTGATTTCGATCTTTGATCTTTGTGATCTCAATGCTTGATGAAGTTTAATTGATGTTTGCTCACTAATTTTTGGTGTTAAATTCGTGCATAATTGATTACATGATCATTTGGATGATTGTACATTGAATTAATTGTTGAAAGTGCTTTTTAATTGTTGTTTTTCTGCTTCTGGTACAATGTTAACGGGTTAACCAGTGTAATTTCTGAAATTTTCAAGTGGTTAACCGGTTAACCAAAAGCATTAACCAGTTAACACTGAACCAGAATGTCGTTTTTGGTTGTTTTCAAGCATGTTTGGGGTTTCTTTCCACTGTAACCTTCATGGATTGATGTGATGCATTTATGTGGATTGTTTTGACATGTTTCCTCATTTTTGGATGTATATCTTATGCCACAAGTGTTCCTTTGAATCATGTCTTTCCACTTGTTTTAATTGTGAGATAATTGTTAGAACTTTGGTTCTTCAATGTGACATGATCATTCTTGTGCTTGCTTGATGTTTCGGCTCTGAATTTGAATCATTCCATTTGTGATTCGCTTCTGCCCTTGGTGGATAAGCGCTTGTTCATGATGATTTGATGCTTATGTTTGCACTTTGAGTTTGTCATGAACATCGGTGATTGTTTTGCATTGTTTTGTTGCATTTCTTTGCTTGATCTTAAAGAATTGTATGGTTGAGATGTGCTTGTGGTGGTAACTGCCCCACACTTTTTCCCTCCCTCTTTTCTTTGTGTGTGCATCTTAGGATAGCACCTTTTTTTCTTGATGATTGATGGTAATGGTTGTAGGAGCTTGGTTCTCCCATTTCATCTCATCTCTTGTTGACTTGTTTAAGTCACTTGCTTGTGTTTGAGTCTTGTTGCATTCTTGCATTTGTGTTTGCATTTCATGTTTGCATCTCTTATTGCATTGACTTGTTTAAGTCACTTTCATCTCTCATTTTCTTTTCATATGTGATTAAATTGCTAGGTGTTTACTTGATCTTTTGCCATGACCCCTTAGGATTCCTAGTTCCTCTGTGTAAGATGGGAGTAGGAGAGACATTATGTGTTCAATCCTTTGCATGATAACATTAGGATAGATTTTCCCCTCTCAATCCCAACTTTAGGAGCATTTTGCATGATAACATTAAGGTTGATCTAGTTTCCCCTTAGAGTTCGTGTCTTCTCTTCTCATCTCATAATCCCTTAAAACACTTAATAAAGGATAATAAATGTTGTACTCTATGAGGCTTAAGTACTTGAGGAATGATATATGGGGGGGCTCCTCTCGTACTATCTATAGTGTTTAACGTATGCCCTTTGGGCGATATGCGACATATTCGCTCTCAAGTCATAGTCTTTAGTGCAACGTGAGTTACAAACTTAACTCAATTCACTTCTTCATAAAAAACACAAAACAAAACACCAAACCTTTTTATCCTTCGGGATTGTATGGAAAATCATTTTCAGAAAGAGTGTGTTAAGCTTTGGTTCTACCGCAAACAGGCATCGTCCCTAACTGCTAGAATGAAGGTTTAACCCTACTTAGTTAAAACACTTGAACCAATCTATGGTCGTGTAAGCCTAAACTACGTTTGCTCTGATTTCTCATACCAGATGAGGATACGTAGGCATAAGACGGCGATGTCTTGGCGAGCAACCTTCCCCACCTTCACCCGTAGTTTTTCGAACTATGTTGACTCTGACTTTCCCATTGCACGAGGGAATATATAGGCATAGAGCGACGATGCTCTATTGAGTCTCTTTTCCTTTCTTTTGTTCCTGTGAGCCAACCTTTTGATAAATTAACACCCTTTTAGATACATAACAAGCATGGATCTCGTTGAGTATAACGGACGTGAGGGGTGTTCATACCTTCCCATTGCGTAACCGACTCCCGAACCCAAGATTTGGTTGTGATGACCTGTCTTTTCCCTTTTTCGTAGGTTTTCTCTGATCGTTTCCTTTCCCTCTCTTTGGGATAAATAACGAACGGTGGCGACTCTTCTATCTTTGTCGGCCTTTTTTCGTAGTAGTGACACTATGCAACATTTTCTACACTAAAAACACAGTTCTGATGCATGAAACATGCCTAAGGTATTTCCAATCATTTTAAAACTTATTTTTATGCATCCTAATGCTAAAATGATTAATTCACAACTAGACTTTGGTTGATACTGTCCAATGTACAAAAATGCTAAATTTTGTCCTAATTTTGATACCATTCAAGACATGACTAGATAGAAGAATGCACTCACAACCTGACCATTGCTCTAGCTACCAACTTCCATTCGGAAATTTTAGAAAACATTCTCAAACATTAACGAATAATCAACCTGTCTTTCAGCTTACTATGACTTACTCAATGGATAAGATCATCTCTCAATCAACATGCAAAATAAATTATACTCAACTTGATCATGCTCTAAAATAATTCACCACAAAGATTATAACACATACATCATAAGTTTTTTTTAGGTTGTAACTTGGCTTATGTTTGGGTAGGATATTTTTAGGGAAGTAGGTTTAAACCTTTGGAGTTAGGTGCCTAGTTCTCCTTCTATTCATTTACCCCTTTGTTCCTTCTTTTTAGTACTAGAGACTTTGTCCTTATATATCTATATATCTATCTATCTATCTATCTATCTATCTATCTATCTATATATATATATATATATATATATATATATATATATATATATATATATATATATATATATATATATATATATATATATATATATATATATATATATATATATATATATATATATATATATATATATATATATATATATATATATATATATATATATATATATATATATATATTAGAGGTGGCAATGAAATCCATTTAGATAATATCCATCCAATCCATCCATTAGACAAAAAATAATTTAATGGATTTGATTCAATCCATCCACTAACTCATATGGATGGATTCAATCCATCCATCTTATTTTATAAATCCATTGGATATTATGTTATCACTTATTAAATTAAGAATTTTTAAATTAATTTTTTGGATTGATGGATATCCATCCATTAGAAATATGTTAATGGATGGATTGGATGGATTTTATCTTTTAATGGATGGATTGGATTGGATTTTTATAAAGAGAGTTTAGTGGATTGTTAATGGATTAATGGATTGCTTTGATCCATTCATTAACAATCCAATTATATATATATATATATATATATATATATATATATATATATATATATATATATATATATATATATATATATATATATATATATATATATATATATATATATATATATATATATATATATATATATATATATATATATATATATATATATATATATATATATATATATATATATATATATATATATATATATATATATATATATATATATATATATATATATATATATATATATATATATATATATATATATATATATATATATATATATATATATATATATATATATATATATATATATTACAGAAGCGTCTTTTTCCACATCTTATTTGCTCTAAATTTTTGAACTTTTGATCAATTATCTCTAGTACCCCAACCCCAAACTTAGAACTTTTCTCATTTTCAAGAGCAACCCCAAAACTTAATCTTTGTCATACAAATTAAGACTAAACTTCTACCTAACTCCAAAGAAAGGGTGGAAAGAAAGAATCTTTCAAGTCATATGGCTAAGAATTTTAGGCTACATCACTGAAAGGAAGGCTAGGCTCAAAGTGGTTAGCAAATAGATATTCCTATTACTACATGGTGGTTACAAAGGCTCAAAGTTATAAACAAAGATCTGCCTCAGTGTGTGTCAATCAAACCAGATAAACTTAATCAGAAATATATCATCCAGATAAAATAATAGTGCATGGATACACTAAAATAAAGTGAACACTAGAATTTGTTTTTGCTCAAACCTTATTAGATGAGGTATCTGAAGGTCGAGTACAAATCCTTTGATTATTTTCTCATCCTTTGCCTTCAAGTTATCAGTTACTTTCCTAATGATCAAGTCTTTGTCTTTTTTTTCTTGGATCATTTTTTCAATGCTAAAGTTTAACTTGTAAATCTGAAGGAAAAAAAAAGAAACAACTACAAACTTTTTTTATTAAAGACAAACATTGATAATACAATGGAAGTGGAAGAGCACTTATAGTAACTATTGCTCTTCTCTAGGTAAATAATTGAAAATAAAAACAAAGATAAAGTCTTCTAAAAATAAAAACAAGCTACATGTCATTTCACATATTATCATTGTAGAAAAGATCATGCATATCGTTCATAGTGTTGTCGAAGTCATCGTTCTATCGAGTCCATTCGGCACACATGTGATCTCTCCTCCTTTCTTGCGCTTGATCTTGGTTGGTGAAGTAATTCTCCATCTCCTTGACTGATGCAAATTGGGCTCTTAAGCTTTGATATGGCATATGGTCTTCTTGTTGATTGTAGAAAAATCTGGGAGGGTTAGCATACAAGGTGGGTGAAACTTCTTCGATCCACCTTATAACTCCCACAACATGAACTTCCATTCTTCTTTGAAATTGTAAAGTCAGTTGACCTTACATTTGTGGTGGTTGATTTTGCACTTGTGTTTGGTATAATTCTTCATCATTTCCATCTTGGTTTTCTTCTTGATCATGTTGAGCAACATCTCCTTGATGTATACTTTCCAGCCTCCTTATAGCCGAAATGTTGAGGGGTACCCTTAGAATCATTGTTTCATCTTTGGGGTACTCGGGTACACATGCTCCCTTGCACAACTCATTTATAACACAAAAATTCTCATAAGCTTGTTGAGCAACGTTAGCCATATATTTGATATTTTCTGCAATTAAGCACCCCAAGTCAATAGGTCCCCCCTCAAAAGATATAAAAGACCTAAAAACCGGTTCACACTGAATTGTCAATAATTAGATGTAGCTTCTAATATTTGCACAAAATAAGATGCTTAGACCCTAGGAGTTTGGCGAAAGTCGGCGGTTTTGAGTCGCAACATTAAGCCACGCTCCATCGTCCACTCTGCTCAAGGTCTATAAAAAAGTTCAATTATTTCTTAGCCTAATGCTCGCTCATTAATAACCTTATACTCTTTCCAATAATTCCTAAGGGCATATGCAGTGGGAGGTTGTAAATTAAAAAGAGAATTAATAGAAGAATGAAAATAGTCAATGTACTTACCTCGCATATATGAGGCGTTGGTTTCTATTGCATCAAAAGTAGCATTAGCGTAGAACTCTAAGCCTATTGTTTTAATGGTTTCACGAATTAAATTATTAAATCTTACCCATCGCCTTTGTTGAAGCATCTTGACCATCTCATAAAAACCTTGTAAGTCTTCGTACGCGAAGGCTCTTTGTCTCACAATGTGGTAATCCAACATCTTAAGGTACTTCTCAGCATGAGCCTCAGATTGAAATTTGTGGTTGGGATAGGTGGGAGCATTTGGAGTGAGGGACAACCCTTGAAGAAGACCCTCTTAACTCGTGCTCTCTTTGGGGCCATGATACCTATAACAACACACAAAAGAAATACAAAAAAAAAGAAGAAAATGTTGTAGAGAGTGTTTAGATGCAATGTTATAAAGCAGAAGGAGTAGAGAAAGAGTGATGAGAAAAAGAATTTGAACCTAGACACTATTTATAGACCACCTGATTGTTGCTTATCGCGCAAATTATACATCCATCACACGCGCGATGGCAATGGTTCCTTCCAACGTCTCTTAGCAACATTCATACCACACACATTACATATTCATCGCACGCGTGATGCCAACGGTTCAGAGATTCTCCCCAACATCTATATTGTGTGCATTATATATGTATCGCACACACAATGGAGGTCTATCACACGCGTGATAGCTTGTGTGATTATTCCAGGGGAATCACTTTTTTTTCTTCTCTTTTCTTATTCTTTTCTTCTTCCTTGATTTTCATTTGTTCTCTTCTTTTAACCTGTTTTTTCTTCTACACAAAAATAACACACAAACTTGACATGTTACAAAAATAAAATTGAAAGAAAAAAATTAAAATAAATTCTTACCGATGGGTTGCCTCCTATCAAGTACTTAGCTTGACGGTTCATGCCTAAGACCAGTGTCCAAATACCCCGAATGGGTAGCCAATATTGTACTTGTGCCAAAAAAGGATGGGAAAGTCAGAATGTGTGTGGATTACAGGGACCTAAACAAGGCCGGTCCGAAGGATGATTTCCCTTTGCCGCATATCGACACGTTGGTAGATAATACGACTTGTTTTGCAGTTTTCTCATTTATGGATGGGTTCTTCGGTTACAATCAGATTAAAATGGATCCCGATGACATGGAAAAAACTACTTTCATTACTCCGTGGGGGACTTACTATTACAAAGTTATGCCTTTCGGTCTAAAGAACGCAGGTGCTACGTATCAAAGGGCCATGGTAACTTTATTTCATGATATGATGCACAAGGAGATAGAGGTGTATGCTGATGATATGATAGCCAAATCTCAAAGCGAGGAGGACCATTTGGAACATCTTTTGAAATTGTTTAAGAGACTCAGAAAATATCAGTTGAGACTGAATCCAGCCAAGTGCACCTTTGGAGTAAGATCTGGAAAATTACTCGGTTTCATTGTCAGCCACCGAGGGATTGAAGTAGATCCCGACAAAGTCCGAGCCATTCAAGACATGCCAGCTCCACAAATGGAAAAGCAAGTCAGAGGTTTTCTTGGAAGACTGAACTACATATCCAGATTTATTTCCAATATGACTCCTACTTGTGAGCCCATCTTCAAATTGTTACGCAAAGACCAGACGTTTGTTTGGAATTCAGATTGTCAACAAGCATTTGATAAGATCAAGGGTTACTTACAAGAACCTCCAATCTTAATACCTCCTGTTCCAGGAAGACCTCTCTTCATGTATTTAACAGTGCTTGAGAATTCAATGGGTTGTGTGTTAGGTCAGCAGGATGAGTCCGGATGAAAAGAACATGCTATCTATTACTTGAGTAAGAAGTTTACTGATTGTGAAAGCCGATACTCGCTTCTGGAGAAAACTTGTTGTGCTTTGGCATGGGTTGCTAAACGTTTGAGGCAGTACATGATTTGTCATACCACTTTGTTGATTTCAAAAATGGATCCAATAAAATATATTTTTGAGAAGCCTGCTCAGACTGGAAGGCTCGCCCGCTGGCACATGTTGTTATCCGAATATGACATCTAATACGTAGCTCAGAAGTCTGTCAAGGGTAGTGTTTTGTCGGAATATCTTGCAGATCGGCCAGTGGAAGATTATGAGCCTCTCAAATTTGATTTCCCAGATGAAGACATTATGTTAGTAAAAGATTGTGAAGAACCAAGTCTTGATGAAGGTCTACAGGAAGGTCTTTGGTGGAAAATGATGTTTGATGGTTCCTCCAACTACAGTGGGCATGACGTAGGCGCCGTTTTAATGAATCCGGAAGGAGGTTACACTCCATTCACAGCCAGGTTGGATTTTGACTGTACAAACAATATCGCTGAATATAAAGCTTGCATTCTCGGCCTCGAGGCAGCTATTGACCTCAAAATCAAACTTCTTGAAGTCAGTGGGGATTCAACTTTGGTTATTTATCAGGTTACTGGAGAATGGGAAACTAGACATGAAAACTTGATTCCTTATAGAGCCTATATTGTCAAGATGATGGAGTATTTTGATGAAATCACTTTCAAGCATGTCCCGAGATCTGAAAATCACATTGTCGATGCCCTAGCCATGCTAGCCTCGATGTGGAAAGTCAGGGATGTCAATGATGCCACTCTCATTAGAATTGAATGCAAGACTGAACCCGCCTACTGTCAAATGGTTGAAGAAGAGACTGATGATAAGCCATGGTTCTATGACATAAAGAATTACCTGTTGAAACAAGAGTATCCAGCAGATGCTACGTCGCTTGACAAGAAAACTCTTAGACGATTAGCATCCAAGTTCTTTCTCAGCAATGATGTACTTTACAAAAGGAACCATGATATGGTCCTGCTTAGATGTGTTGACCGACGAGAAGCAGAGTTGTTAATGCAAGATGTTCACGAAGGAATGTTCGGTACACATGCAAATGGATATGCTATATCTAAAAAGATTTTGAGGGCTGGTTATTACTGGTTGACCTTGGAAACTGATTGTATTCAATATGTCAGAAAGTGTCACAAGTGTCAGATTTATGCAGACAAGATGCATGTACCTCCGACATTTCTGAATGTGTTGTCATCACCGTGGCCTTTTTCTATGTGGGGCATCGATATGATTGGGGAAATTTAACCAAAAGCTTCCAATGGACACCGATTTATTCTGGTTGCTATTGACTATTTCACAAAGTGGGTTGAAGATGCATCCTACACTAATGTTACTCGGCAGGTGGTGGCCCATTTCATAAAAAAAGAGATTATCTGTCGTTACGGAATCCCGAGCCGAATCATAACGGACAATGGTACCAATTTGAACAACAAAGTCATGAAAGAGTTGTGCGATGACTTCAAGATTGAACATCACAATTCTTCTCCTTATCGTCTCAAAATGAATGGATCTGTAGAAGCTGTAAATAAAAACATCAAAAAGATTCTGCAAAAGATGGTGAAAACTTACAAAGATTGGCATGAGATGCTGACATTCTCCTTGCATGGATACAGAACGTCCGTCCGCACTTCAACAGGGGCAACCCCTTTTTCTTTGGTATATGGAATGGATGCGGTGCTTCCCATGGAGGTCGAGATACCTTCTTTGAGAGTCATAATGGAAACTAAGCTTGAAGAAGCAGAATGTGTAAGAGAAAGGTTTGATCAGCTGAATCTTATCGACGAAAAGCGCATGTCTGCAATGTGTCATGGTCAGTTATATCAGAAGAGGATCAAAAGGGCTTTTGATAAGAAGGTTCGTGTCCGAGAATTCCGCGAAGGGGAACTTGTACTCAAAAAGATTTTACCAGTTCATAAAGACGCACGAGGAAAGTGGATGCTTAACTATGACGACCCGTTTATTGTGAAAACGGTCTTCTCAGGAGGCTCATTAATTCTCACCACCATGGATGGAGAGCAACTTACTCATCCGGTGAATTCTGATGCAGTACGAAAATATTACGCCTAAAAAGAACTCGATAAGTCGAAAACTCACAAGAACGACTTATGCAAAAGTTAGGGTTGAAGAAAAAGAAAAGAGAAGAGAAAAAAAGAAAAAAGAAAAATAAAAGCTCGCTAAGTTGAAAACCCGAAAGGGCGGCTTAGGCAAAAAAGAGTGTCCCGGTGGATTGAAAACCCGAAAGGGCGGTCCAGGCAAAAGTTAGGGACAAAGGCGTTTCACTGCATCAGAAGAGTTGTCACTACTTCAAAAGGTGGTCACCATTACACAAGATTGTACAGGAGATCCACTTCTAACTGCTCTCGTCAGAAGCAAGGATTTAGGGGATTTTAGTCTTTAGGAATAGATGGTCATGGGATTCAATGTAACCTTATCCACGTTGCCATTTTTCACTTGTAAAAATTTCTATGGAATTTTGTCATTTGCAAGATTTCATTCTTGAATAAAATCAGTTTTGAGCCATTCTTTCCTTTGCAAAATTGTCATTTCCTGTATTTTTCTTTGTTATGCAAAATATTGTTCGTTGATCAACGATAATTTTGAAAGCATTAGGGTCAAATTATTTGAATAAAACTTGAAAAGATTGACAAACGTAAAAAAACTCCAGCTCATCGAAAGTCGAGGAAAATCATACTTCCCCGAAACCTCAGGGTAGCGAAGGCTTTGATATGCGATCCGATTACATTCCCCATTGAAGTGTAAACATGTCAAACTGCCGATTCTCCTTTGGTCATGTGTAAGTGTCAAAGCCTGGAAGACTGTTTTCTCAAGGAACCTCTTATGATGATATAAGGACTGGTCCCCAGTAGAAGATTCCTGAGCATTGTGTTTTGATTTTACTTCGTCATTTCTGAATAGCTTGTTCAAAGTTATGTTCCCCTATTGAGAGAGGATCTATTTGTCAAAGACTGCATACACCTTTTCATCCAGGGTTCAGTGTGATTCATTCGGTCTCTCGAGTTCAGAGTGCTATATTTTGATCCCCCGTGAGTGTCTAATCACTGCTAGTGAATTTCTGTTTAAGGTCCAGTTGTAACTGGCATTGTCTTAAATTCCACTCGTCGGTATCCTTGTTTCGGTCGTCACCACCTTTTTTCCTTTAAAGTCCAGTCGTAACCGGTAGTGTTTGAAATCCAATCGTCATTGGTATTCTTTTGGTCGTCACCATATGTTCCTTTGAAGTTCCGTCGTAACTGACGTTGTCCTAACTTCACTCGTTGTTACCTTTTGGTTCGGTTGTTACCAACCATTCCCTCTGACGTCTAGTCGTCACTAGCAAATCCCCTGTGAAATCTAGTCGTTACTAATTGATTTCCGTTAAATTCCCCAGTCATAACTGGTAGATGTTCGAAACCCAATTATCATTGGTATCTTGTTGGTCGTTACCAACCTTCCCCATGAAGTCCAGTCGTAACTGGCATCACTTGGAATCCAATCGTTATTGGTATTTTCTGGTTTGGTTGTTACCAACCTCCCTAGCTAAAGCCTAGTAAGCTGGATGACATTCTCATAACCACATGCGTTGGTATATCCTGATTTGGTCATCATCATATTTTCCTTTGCAACCAGACGTAATTGGCATTACTTGAAACCAATCGTCATTGGTACCCTGACTTGGTCGTTACCAATCTCCTTTAAAGTCTAGTAGTTACTGGCATTGCTTGAAATTTGGTCGTCACCAATTTCCCCAGTCGAAGTCCTGCATTACCGATTGGATTTAAAATTTCATTTGTTGTTATCTCAGGATTGGCCGTTGCCATTACCTCCAGGAAGTCTAGTAGTTACTAGCACTGCCTGAGCCACCTGTTAAAACTGGGTGACATCATTATCCCCAGTAAAACCTTTCCCCCAAACAAGTCTCGGAGATCTAGTCGTCACTAGTATCCCCAATATGTGTTTTGTCTTTGTTTCTAGTCCATTCCTGAAGATCCCGTTTGAACTCTTCACTATAGGAAGTTCCTCATCTGATCATCCCCAGTGAGGTTCGAGTTTTAATTCCCTCAATAAAAAGTCGCTCGTGTCCCTGGTAGAAATCTACCTTGTTCCCCGGTGAAGTGTTTGCCTTTCCCAGTAAGATTGTCATCTTTATTAGACTTTGTGCACCCTCATTTTTCTCTCCATTATCACTAGTCATGTTTGAACTATTGATTGTTATACCTCGGTATTCCCCAGTGTTGGATCCACAATGCCAGGTCCCCGCGAGTAGTTACCCATTGTTCTGTTTTTCTATCTTCTGCATATGTCTTGCATCCAAGCATCATGAAGCATCATTTAGAATTCATGACATATCATGACCTGTCCTTTTGCATATCATCGGATCTAAGGGACAAAATTTTCGGTTTTTCTATATTTAAATACCTTTCACTGCGATTCTACGAGGATCATCATCCCTCAGTTCCATCCAGTGAAGATATTTAAATAGGGGCAACTGTTGCACCCCAAATTTTGACCCCTTAGATTCTCATTATCATTTTAGGAGCATACTCATGAATTTTCTAACCTTAACCCAATGCAAGTCTATCTTTGTCAAATTGCAGATGAATCAGGGTTTCGTGCAGTCAAAATCGAAACATCAAGGTTTGTGATTAGTCAATGTTTTGGGCTCATTCAAATAGGAAAAAAGGTCAAGGGTATTATATAATGTCAATCAAGAAGCCAATGTGAGGTCGTTACCCCAGAATTCAGAGCATTGCATTTCAGAGCACCCGATTAGGGTTTTGGACCCGTAAAAGTCAACTGTAGTTTGACTTTGATGTTGGAAGATGTTTAAATGGTGGGATTGTGATTCATGAAGTTCATATAGATTAATAAAGTTCATCCAAGAAGTTTCAAAGTCTTAGGAGACCCAGAATGTCAATAGGCGACTCGGTAATCACCGATCGGTCGTACAGTTGACCGAAAAGTCAACTCTCTAAATTTTATGAATTGGAATTCAAGTTGTGAAATAAAGTTTTCCCTTATGACATATTGGACTTGCATATCAATTTTCATGACCATTGGATCAAGGATGAAGGAGTAATCGAAAAATCGGGAAATTAGGGTTTTGAAAAGGGCTAAACCATAATTCTTTAACCGCACATCCAATTGAGTTGGTTCAAAGCTCATTTGGAGGCTCTTGACAAGTCCTACAAAAGTCCCATACTAGTCCACAAGCAGAAAATGCATATTTTTGGAGTTAGAAGCAAAATCATTACAAGAAGGGAAAATAACTTAGAAAAATTCTAAGTTATTTCACCTTAAAAGCTTATGTGCAGCCAACTTTGGAGAGATTTCACACTTTAGTCCCACATTGTCCATTTTGAAAAATACCTTCTTTCATCAAATTTGCCAAATTCAGTTGATCAAACATGTTGTATCTGATATGGGAAGAGTATGTAGCATGAGAAACCAAGGAGTTATGCAGAAAAATTCAAAAGAGGAGTTTGTACCATTGCCTTGCAAGTGGGTATGCAAGTTGCACCAAAAGTGAAAAAGTGAAGCATGAGGTGTCAAACCTATTATGAACCAACCTCACTCCTACACTTCTAGCCTGCTATCAACCTCTGAAAATCATCATTTTGCTTGACCTTTGAGGCTTAGATCTTCAGCCAAGAGAAAACCCTCCAAGGGAGGTTTCTTCCAAAAATATCCAAACTTTTCTTCAAGATGAAGAAAGCTCCAAACCAGCCTCTCAATCTCACTTGCCTATAAAAGGAGGCCTCCCCCACCTCATTTTCATCATCAACAACATTCTAAAAACCAGAAAAAACATCTGCCCTTGCTCTTGCACTCAAAATCACAAAATCACCAAATCTCACTTTTCACTAAAAGCAAAAAAATCTGTCTTGGCACAAGGGCTGCCAAAATCATTTCTCTACATTCCAACACCCCAACAATCATCCCTACACTCTCCAAATATGGTATAGAAGGTGTCTAGACCATTAAACCACCCAAAAACTTCATCAATCAAAAAGTCAACTCTCACACCAAGTTAATTTGACCAATATGCTCAAGATCAGCCAAATCACTCCATAACCTGTTTCTCAACATTGCAACCCTTTGAACACCTTCTATATATGATATTATAACTGTTCATAACTTCAAAGATCTACTGGATTTGCATTTGCTCAAACTGGTCTCAAATTTGCCATCTTTCTTCAAAAAGAAGCAACTGTCACAAGTGTGCTATAAAAAGGAATTTTTGGATTTTTATCTGCTAGCACAGTCAGACCTGCCAGAGGTATGTCATTCCACACTCTTTCATTAAATATATCATATATTGTTTGGTCTTGTTACATAGCTTGCATACTATCATGGTTTATGAACTTGCTGTCAAAATCTGTGTGAAAGCTATACAATGTACTCTTGCTGTTGGAGCACCTTTAGGTCAGTAAAAATATGTTGTTGAAAACAGGATACTAATCTAATTAATCTTTGTGTGAGTCCTGTTAATGTATTTTAGGTGATTGGTTGCTGATTTTGGTTGAAAAATTCACTTGCATGTTAAGATGATCAAACATAGTTCTACATTGCTTTTACCTTTGTCTTCATAAACTTTTAAGAGCTATCTTGAAGTTGAGTTGGATTTGATTTTGAATTTGGGCACAGTCATGTTGATGTTTTTATTTCTGATTTGAGTTGCACCATTATACCACTGTGGGTTGTTTTTACATCCCTGGCAAGTATGTGTTTACTGTGGTTTTGGGGCTGTATGTTGGCTAGTGTGGCTGTTAGGATGTTAGGCAACTAAATTCAAGGCATGAGCCAAGCAACTCAGTTTTGCCTGCTGTAGTGTGTTTCTTTGATTATTTGGAGCAGGTCATGTTTGTCATTTAGAACTAAGTAAAACCAAGAGGCAATTTGCTGTTAGGAAGCCATCAGAGCCATGATATGTGTGTTGTTACTATGGTGAAAGTAGGCTGTTGAAGCTCTTAGGGTATTTTGATTTTGGCCTCATCATACTCCAGGGCCTTATTTTAGTGAGCAAGTGTGAGGGGATCTTTTTTATTGCAGTTTGGTGTATCAACCTTCACCATTGGCCTGCCTCTGATTTCAAACTGTCTTGAAATTCACCAAATGATTAGACCCTAAAACTTATTTAAACAGTTGGCACCATATCATCATCACAAACCCTGCAGATTGATGTTACATTTCAAATTCATCAAACTCAGTTGGTAGGTCCATGAGATTAAAGCAACAACTGGCTGTTTGGAACCCATCTGGTTTACTTTGGCTGTTCAAGTCATGATATGGCTGGATAGAGTTTATGAACTCTTGTGTTTGAGTTGCCCCACCTGGTACTGTGTTTGGTCTATCTTCATAGGATAGTTTCCCCACTGTCACAGCCTGATGAGGGAATGTAGAGTGTAGGTGAGGACTGTTTGCTACCAGTTTATACATCAATGCTTGTTTGGCCTACTGCTTTTCTTTTTCATCTAACCATTGCAGCCAGACCATTGTGTGTCTGTTTGAGAATTGGATGATACTTTGATTTGTGGCTACAGCATAGCCCTTACCTTACTCTAAACTCAGTGGTGTATGAATCATATTGTCAACTGTGTGTGTGTATGGTTTGACTTAACATGTTTGCACTAATTTGATCTCCTTCACATACCACAAAGCACAAAATTGCAACTTACCACCACAGTTGTCCTAGACCAGTTTAGATGCTCAAAAACCATTTGTTGACATACAGGTAACTTGTGTGTATGTGTGTTTTCAACCTATATGTGCAAAAAACTATTTTAAGCCTCATCATGTCTAAATTCATGTTAATTTGCAATCTGTGAACCAACTGTCATAGCAACCATCTTCCAATCTGTTTTGATGCTTGATTCCATTTCATATCATGTACATATAGTGTGACTGTGACTGAATTAGTCTGAAAAGCTTTAAGTTCAAAAATGACTTCAGAATGGCACTTCACAAGCACAAGCCTCCACTTGATCACCATTTTCACATAGCAAGTGGTTTTCACATTGAATGTGTGTTTGTATTCACTCATAAACCCCTATGTGACATGTGCCTATGATTAGTTTAATGAAAAACCAACTGTAACATGAAAAACATATTGAAATGCTTCACACACACACAATATGCACTTTGAGCACAAACCCCTCAAATAGTCAGAGCAGGCCCCTAATCTTTGCTCATTCTCATTCACCAACTTGTAATCCATGTGTATGAATGTTTGTTGTGATCTATACCTGCTCTAAAGATGAACTGCCTCAATTCATGCATGTCATTCATGTTATCTTTGCAATTCACATGTGACTTTTCACTACAGTCTAATTTCAGCCACAAGTTTAATCTAGATTCATTCATTATCATCCATATGTGGTGTGTGCATAATTGTTTTGGTTTGGAGCTAGCTATAACATGAGTATCATTTGAAAATGCATTTCAAAACATCAAAAGACACCTACTATCGAATTTTTCAATAGGAGGAGAATCTCAAAAAAAATAATAGCACCATCATGATCCTCATGTTTTTCTGGTCCAGATGCATATAAAGTTTGTCTCATTTGGATAAGAAACGAGAAAGTTACGACGCAAAACGTAAAATCATTGTTTGTGTGTTTTTGCCCAAGGCATTCTGAAACATTTCACCCTTATTAATTAAAGGGGTGGCTTATACAAACGGATGTATAGCCACCCCAGTGGTAAGCCTCTTATGCCAAACACGCCTGTTGCGGTGGAAATAGGATCACAAACTATTAATGAGTTTGAATCGCAATTCAATTCACAACCGCTCTTTGATTTATCCGAAGGAAAAGGTCAAAAGAGGGAAAACCTATTTTGCATCGTAAACACAATGCGGGGAAAGATCTAGGGTTCGGGGGTTGGTTAAATTTAGGGAAGGTATTAGCACCCTAAACTTCTGTAGTACTCTACAGGAACCTTTTGTTCAGATGTTTACTATTTGCTTTATTTATTTGCTTAAGGTATATGTACATAAGGATTAAAAGTGAGAAAAGAGACCTAAGGGGTTAATTCTAAGTTTACTCGGCAAGACATCGCATCTTGTGCCTACGTATCCTTACGGGAGTGGAATCAGAGTAATCGTAGTTCCCCTCAAAAGGGAGGTTAGAGACTTCTTGACTGTGGTCAAGGTCTCAAGGGGAATAAACGCATCTTAAGGACACGCTTACGTGGAGTGTAGAAACTCCAAATCTCTACGTTGAAATGTTGAGTGGTAATTAGGGTTAAATTAGGGATTCCACGGCGAGAAACCCTAAAATGAGCGCGGCGGCTCTTTGACCTAATGCTAGGGGTAAAATTGTAATTTTGCCTGCGGCGAGGCATTTGTGAAAATTTAGGGTTTGTAGTTTGAAGTTTTGAGGGTTTGAGGTTGAGGACTATTGGCGCGGCGACCAAAAGCTAGACCTAACCTTCGGATGTGTGTAGTGTGACAGAATAATTGATAAGTGTAAAATGTGATGGTAGGTGAATAAATGCACAGTTATGAAATATAAAGTACTGGAAAAAAAAAAGATAATGCGACAATTGTCTCGCAAAATTACAACCGGGAAACAGATACATATATAATAATGAATTGGAATTTAATCTGCAGAGAGAAACTGAAAAAAAATCGTTAGTGAAAGGTTAGATGAAAACAAATAATATTAAAGGAGAATACAAAAATGCAAAAAGATTTTAGAGTAAATTTTAAAGAGAAATTAATATTAGTTTAAAAAAGAGACTTAAATTTTAAAAAGAAGGTTTAATTTTTATCTTAAAAAAAAGTTTAATTTTAAAAAATATTTTAAGTTATTTATAAAAAAGTTTTATTTTTATTATATGAAAAGAGGTTTTTTATAAAAAGGTTTTTAAAGTTTTTACTTATTTTAAAAAAAAACAATTTCAATATTTTTTACAAAAGGGTTTTTTTTTTTAACAGTTTTTTAATTATAAAATAAAATAGTTTTAAAAAAAGCAAAAAACAAAAATAAAAGGTTAAAAAACAATTTTTTTAAAACAAAAAAAATAAAGGGGTTGGGCCGGTCATCACCCTTCTTCTCTCTGCTCTCTGAGTTTGCGTGTGTTCCTCTCCTTCTTGTTTGCCTCTCACGGATGTTATCTTCTTCTTCTTTTGCATGACCACCGATTTGTCTTCTTCATCTCTTTTTCCTGAAAAACATGAAAAGCAACACAAAAATTGTAATTATATTTTTTGATCCTTACGGAATGATGATGGCCGATGATGCTTTGTCCTGAGGCTAGAGGATTTTTGACGGAGTTTGCTTGGATTTTACGAAAAAAGTTCTCCCCTTCTTGTTATGATTTTCGTCCCTTTTATACTTGATTTTTAAATCTTTTTTTTTAATCTCAGATTTAATTTGAATATCTCAATCTTTTTCAATCTCTGATTTGATTTGAATGAATTTTTATGATGATTTCAAATTTGATTCAATGATGGTGATGTTGATATTTAGATCTGATTTTCTTATGATGATGATTGATCTGATTGATTTGATTTAGCTCCATATGTGATTCATTGTGATTGGATTTGATAAAAAAAAAATGTTGAGATTTAAATTTAAAAAGTTAGCAAAGAAGATTAGAGTTTCAAGTTAAATAAAAAATTAGAGTTTTAAAAAAAAATGAGTTAGAATAAAAAAAAATATTTGAATGTTGATTTAAAAAAATGTTAGAATTATTTTAAAAACTGTTAAAATTTCATTTTAAAAGGAATTTAGAATTAAAAAAAAAGAAAAAGAAAAGGGCGTTAGAATTTAATTTTAAAAAGAACTTAAAATTTTAATTTGAAAAAAAAAAGGTGTCAAAAAAAAAGATTTAGATTTAATTTTTAAAAAAAAAGGATAGATTTTAAAAAAAAAGGTTAGATTTAATTTTTAAAATAGTTAGAAAAAAAGATTTAATTTTAAAATGAAGTTAGAGAAAAAAAGATTTAATTTTTAAAAAGAAGTTAGAGAAAAAAAGATTTAATTTTTAAAAAGAAGTTAGAGAAAAAAAGATTTAATTTTTAAAAAGAGTTAGAAAAAAAGATTTAACTTTAAAAAAGTTAGAAAAAAAAGATTTAACTTTAAAAAGGAGTTAGAGAAAAAAAAGATTTAACTTTTAAAAAAGTTAGAAAAAAGATTTGATTTTTTTTAAAAAACTTAGAAAAAAAAAGATTTAACTTTTAAAAAGTTAGAAATAGATTTAACTTTAAAAAAGTTAGAAAAAAAGTTTTAATTTTAAAAAGTTAGAAAAAAAGATTTAGCTTTAAAAAAGTTAAAAAAAAAAGTTTTAATTTTAAAAAGTTAGAAAAAGATTTAACTTTAAAGAGTTAGAAAAAAAGATTTAGTTTTAAAAAAAAGTTAGAAAAAAATATTTAACTTTAAAAAAGTTAGAAAAAAAGATTTAGCTTTAAAAGGTTAGAAAAAAGATTTAATTTTAAAAAGAAGTTAGATTTTTATTTTTAAAAAATATTAGAATTTGATTAAAAAATGTGTTAGAAATTAATTTAAAAAAAGGTTATAAAAAATTTACTCTTGAAGAAAAGAAAAAAAAAAAAAAGTTAAATTTTAATCTAAATCCTAAAAGTTAGTAAGAAGAGCTTTAAATAAATAAACTAAATAGAAAAAAAAAAAGTTAATAAAAAATATTAGTAAAGTTATAAAAAAAATTTAATTAAATTATTATTAGTTAAAAAAACAAGATTTAAAAAAAAGGTTAATTTATTAAGTTAATAAGAATTTAAAATAAAAAAAAAGAAAGGGTAAAATTTGGGGTATTACAGTTGCCCCTATTTAAATAGCTACACCAGATGATTTGAGTGACGGAGACTCAAGGAATCATGGTGGAGGGATTTAAATATAGATAACCGAAAATTTTGCCCTTATATGCGGCGATATGCAATGCTATGGACAAAACTGGAACGACTTAATGCAGATGATGCCATGACTATGATATGATGCGTATGCTGGAATGATGAATGCGAAAATGCTGACGAATACGACGACACAGATGCTACGAGAAGAACACACTGGGGAAAACGACGCGCTGAGACACAGTACATCACTGGGGAATTCTAAAAATGATAGTCAACTGGTGCGAATGACCAATTGTCACTTTCAGAAAAGGAACGAGATCCTCGAATGGAGATGGTACCTATGAGACGGCCTCCACTGGGGAATCTAAAAATAAAACTGGATCACGTACGATTGTAAGATCGATTACAGAATGCTGGAGCATTGAGCAAGGAATAACATCCAAGCTTCTGTAAACTACCCCTCGTGACAGGATCAAACGGACTTTTCGGAACTCCGTAGCAAATATACAGGGTAAAGACCGACTGTATGCCAAAATAAATGGACTTTGATGGGAATTGCCCTGATAAGCTTCTCGAGGGAGAACTGTCACTTATCGTTGGAAGGGACTTATGTGCAAAAAATGGATAAGCACTCAAATAAAGAGGCTGCTGCTTATCTGATAAATAAATCTTCTCGCATTTAAGGTCGGCGCCTGGAATACGATTCGGATTCTTCTCTTACTGAAGGATAAATAAACTTCTTCATGCTTCAAGATCGTGCTCTCTTGAACATAAAAAGGGTAAACTGAACTTCCTCATACTTCAGAATCGTGCTCTCCTGAATATGATTCCGCTCTTTCGTGTAAATGAAATTCTTCATACTTCAGAATCGTGCTCTCCTGAATATGAAAAGGGTGAACTGAACTTCCTCATACTTCAGAATCGTGCTCTCCTGAATATGATTCGGCTCTTTCATACTTCAGAATCGTGCTCTCCTGAATATGAAACTGGATGACTGAATTTCTTCATATTTCAGAATCGTGCTCTCCTGAATATGAAACTGGATGACTGAATTTACTCATATTTCAGAATCGTGCTCTCCTGAATATGAAACTGGATGACTGAAGATACTCATATTTCAGAATCGTGCTCTCCTGAATATGAAACTGGATGACTGAATTTCTTCATATTTCAGAATCGTGCTCTCCTGAATATGATTTGGTTGTAAATGAATTTTTCCATACTTCAGAATCGTGCTCTCCTGAATATGAAACTGGATAATCGAACTTCCTCATAACTCAGAATCGTGCTCTCCTGAATATGATTCGGCTCCTGAAATTTCTTCATTCTTCAGAATCGTGCTCTCCTGAAAAACGGCCAACTGAACTTCCTCATAACTCAGAATCGTGCTCTCCTGAATATGATCCCGTTCCTTCTTTTACTAAAGGATAAATGAACTTCTTCATAACTCAGAATCGTGCTCTTCTGAATATGATTTCGCTCAAACCTTCTCGTAACTCAAGATCGTGCTCTCCTGAATACGAATTGGTTCGTACCTCAAGACGGCAGGTAAATGGAAGCCCAACTGCTCCATGGAGATGGCCATTTGCTGCGAGTCATAACGAGGATATGATCGACTTCTTAGGTGAGAAATGTCGTGTGTTGATGCTGTAAGATGTAAAGTGTTGTACCGATGTTGTAACATGTATGATTGTAAAGTGTTGTACTGATGGATTTTCCAGGCGTGAACTGGCGTGCATCTGTAAAGGATCGTAGTTGATTTTCTTGAAAGATAGTGCAAAATAAATGCACGTCCGGGTACAGTGATAACCCTCTTGGGCGAGAACAGTCGCGTATTTGCCATGGTGTGGTGAAAATCTTTAGACGGTGCAAAATAAATGCACGTCCGATTGGGCTCGACGACCGACAAGACTGAGATTCAATCTAGGATCGAGCTAGAAAGAAAACTGGTAATCAAGACTCCATCGAGGGAATGAACTCGAAGGGTAGATATCTTATCCTGGCGAGGAAAGATAGCTGAAGTAACCGTCATCCACGAGGATCGAGCTCCGTGGGGAAGCTGGAAATAAGTAGGTATTTTATGCTTAGGGCTGACAATCTATTTGGAGAGAATGGACAAACCCCAATTACTCGGTGGTAACGACCAATGATGGAGACACGATGAACCTGTGCATGTTAACGTATGTTAATGCATATGTTAATGTGACTGTATGTTAATGTTTATGTATGTTAATGTTTATGTATGCAAGATGTTATGAAATGAGTATGTAATGAGTATGTAATGAATATGTAATGAATATGTAATGAATATGTAATGAAATAGGCATGTGATGCTTATGCCCTTGCGTATGCTGACGAAACAGACTAGAGACAGGACGAGAGACGAAATAAACATCTCGACGGAGATACCCTGCGTTCTCTGCAACCAATACGTCAATCATGGGTAAGAAGGATCAATGGTGGAACCAACTCTAGTTTTAAAGTTCTGAATTCTCTGAGGGAAGGTAATCTGCTTGTGGTGTACAGTATCACGCCTTCTTATGGGGAGAAGAAAACCTGAGGGACACTTTCGAGTTACCCAAAAAAAAAAAGTTGTCAGCTTATAGTCTCGCTGGGGACTGTGATGAGGCAATAGTTTAGGAGTCTGTTGCAACACTGAGGCTTACTGGGGTATGAAGGCCGCTGTGAGTAAAATCCATCGGGTGCATGAAAAAATTGTGAAATCACATAGTTTTGATCTTGAAGGACCTTATAGTAGTCGCCATTTGTTTCTTCAAAAACATGGTGCCCCAGGATACTTGCGTTGCGAGGTAGGGTCATCTCAAGAGGATTCTATAGAGAACACCGAGTCTGGTTGCCCCATTGTTCTCAAACTCTTTGAGAGATTTGTCAGGTCTCGACGTAACTGGCACAAATTAATCGTGTTACGACGAAATGTTTGGGAAATAGCTCTTAAGAATGTCAGACTCGCGTTGGTAAGCGAATTGGGAAACTGCCTGCCCCTGTTCAGCAGGATCTTCAAGTTCCACGGGTTATGTTCATATGTAAATCTCTAAGATATCAAGCAAAGTTGTCATGCCTGAAATGCCTATCCTGAGCTTGTCAATGTACACATATATTTGTCTTGAATTTTTGTTTTGAAAAAAAGATATCGCAACAACTTGTGACCGAAATCACTAGTCAGGATATAAGTTTTAATTATAATGCCATCATGAATTTTTTTCTGAGCATAGCTCGTAGGAGTCAGGAAACGTGATCTTGTCAAGTATGCTTTCAACCGAAGTCCTACTTCAATTAGGTCTTTTAAAGGTTGTATCGTGGCTCAGTTCACGGTTTAAGAAACAAAAGGATAAAGGCTCAAAGTTATATTTGTACCCACCCATTCTTCGTGATGTTCTCCAATCCTAATTCAGTTAACCGGATACGAACGCTCATATCTCAAGCGGATTTGCTATGGTCGAGAACTTATCAAGGCTTTGGACATGGCAGTCGCTCACCTATTACACGATCTTGTTCTTTACTAGGGACTATTTATTGTACCCTCTTGTTTTGCTTTTATTCCCTAACTTTTGCCTGGACAACGTCTTTTGATCTGACTTTGGAGTCCAACGGGATGCCCCAGTTTTGCCTAAGTCTCCTTCATAGGTTTTTGACTTAGCGGGCTCTTATTTTTTTTGAATATTCTTTTATGCACAAGTCGTGTAAATCTTTTGAAAGGCTCGTGACTGCCCCACTCCTTAGGTAACCGAGGGATAGTCATTGTATTGGACTTCTTAAGATGCTAAGGATAAATTCTCGAAGGTTTGCTCTTCCTTTTTGAGGATCTAAGCGCTCGATCGGTTTAACTGAAACCTACCCTGCCCCAGGTTAGGATGAAGGTTCTTAAAAAGAAAGAAAAACTCCTACTTCAAGGTTCAAAGGGTTGACTAGGGATTAACATCCTTATATCTCCAGTGTTTGGGATTTGAAACAATGCCTTACATCATCAGCGGGTTTCAATCGAAAGCATACGACAAGAAATCTGACGTTTTAGGTTCGTCATCCTCCTCCCAATTCTCCATCAGAACAAGAGATCGGGTAAAGTTGGCATTATAATTTATGAAAACGTTTTTTGAATGAGTGAAGCGAATGGATTTATTCAAGACAAACATATGTGTTGCATCAAAGATAAACAAGTTCGTGCATGCTAAATATGCTTAATCAAAGAGAAATGCATATAAATAAACAAATGAACTGTCGGAAAAATCCTTCTAAATGTTTATGAAATCTTGCATTCAAGAGTAACAGTTTCCTTTGGCGGAGCCTCAATGGAAAGGACGTCTGGTTCATGATCACTGTGAGTCGTCATGGCTTACCCCAGTTATGCTGGTCACATCTTCAACAGTTTTCAGTCGTTGCTTCAAAATAAATTTCCCAGATCCTTTGTTGATCCCGGTCATATCACCTTGAGGGTTACTGAAATGAAGCGGGCTAGGCCTTTGAATAATGACTGGATTCGGCTGATAGGCGTAGCATGCTTTGCAGAATTTGCACTTGACGAGTGAGGAACCCCGAAAGGAGTCTCGATCTTCAGCTGAGCATCGCCAAAAGACAACTTCTTCGTTTCTAGCAAATTTCTGACAACTTTCTTAAGAGCATAGCAATTCTCTAGATCATGGCCGGGCGCACCCTCATGAAATAAACAATGAGCGGTAGCGTTGTAACTTGCAGGTAATGGATTAGGTGGAGGATTAGGAGGCGGACCCAAAGCCCGAGTAGTGATGAGACCTTGCTTGACCAAAGAGGGATACAACTCGGTAAAAGTCATCGGGATCGGCGGACAAGGTTTATACGTTCTTCTGTTTGGCATATTCTGGCGAGGAGCCGGACTCTTTGGCTGTTGAGGAGCAGGAGTATTGGGTGCCTGTAGGTAGTTGACAGGAGGCGGCTAAACAGGAGGTTGTTGCATAGGTTGATACATGGGAACCTGTTGATTGAAAGAAGGTGTAATAGCTGCCACATAGGGTTGTTGAGCATATTGGACTGGGTACCCTTGAGGTTGAGCATAACCTTGCAGATGCCGATAAAAGCGTTCCCTTGGTTTACTAGAGGATATAGCATTAGTCTCACTCTCCTTCTTTTTCTGGGAGCTATAAGGAGGTTTCTTCGGCTGATCCTTAGAAGCGCCATGATTATTTGTCATTTTACCACTCTTCATACCCAATTCAATCTTGACACCCACAGTAACGATGTCGGAGAAATTTGAAGTCACACTACCCACCATTCTCTCGTAAAATTCTGGACGGACCGTGTCGACAAACCAATCAGCTAACTCTTTCTCGGTCAAAGGAGCTTCTACCTGCGAAGCAGTCTCTCTCCACCTTTGAGCATACTCTTTGAATGGCTCAGAATTCTTTTGTGACATACTCAGCAACTGTCTTCTGTCAGGAGCCAGATCCATATTGTACTTGTAGTGTTTGATGAAAGCGTCAGATAAATCTTGAAAGCTCCTAACGCGGGATTGGTCCAAAGTTAAGTACCACTTGGAAGAAGCACCCTTCAAACTGTCTTGGAAGCAATGAATCATTAGTTTATCATTCTCAACATGGGCAGCCATTTTGCGATAATACATGATCAAATGACTCTTAGGACAGGTGGCACCTTCATAGCGATCGAAGTTCGGAGTTTTGAACTTCGGGGGAATAACTAAACCCAAGACCAAACAAACATCCCTTGCAGCAGTCCCAAAAATTTGATCACCCTCTACCTTTTTCAATCTCTGGACGATAGTGTTTACTTCCTCACGAAGCTTATCATGTTTCTCATAACCCTCAACATTCTCATCAAGATTATCAAAAACTGTCTCATTGAAGTACGGTTGCGCACGAGTGTGTACAACAGGTGGTGCAAAGATAGGAGCCCCCCTAGAAACTTCAGAAAACAAGGGCACGGCTTGCTGAACAGGTTGATTAATCGGAACAGTGGCTTGAGGAGGCACAAAACCGGGAGCAAGACCATAAGGTGGGTCCCCTGCTACGGTCATACTTGGTGAAGGGTCCACAGTAACGCCGGTAATCTCAGAAACAACAGTGGGCTGGGTATCCATCTTAGCATTCATGACATGTAACAATTCCATCATTCGCCCCATACCCCCTCGAAGGTCTTCAAGTTCATTGCTAAGGCGATCAATCTCTTTTGCCTGATCCTCCATTCTTTTCCGAGTTTGAGCTCTGGTGTTGTATTGGTGCCGAGAACTCAGGGTGACAAAACTGGAAGGTGAGAGAACCGAGTGTGAGAAATCGGGAGACACATGCAATGCAAGAGTATGACGCTAAAATGTGAATGTAAATGAAGATTTCATGGAATTCAAAACATTTACGAATGTCGTGGGGTACCAAAGAAATCTTTTTCTTGTTTTTTCATTTTATTTTTTTTATTTATGGTATCCCGCGATATCCATAAACGATGTTTGAGCTCCATGAAATACAATGCAATGAGATGCTTTATGGATGCAATGCATGAAAACACACAAAGTCCTAGGTTAAAAGCTTGCATGAGGTTCAAAGGCAAATACCCTCCCCTGAAGTTAGATGGTTCATCCTGTCCTACAAAAGTAACCAGGTTCTAAGGGATCTCAATATCATTGATCCTTCACAAGGGTGGTTGTTCAGAAGGCAACTTACTTACCAACCAAAACCCTCCAAGTTTAAGATCTCAATGAGCGTAGTATCGAGTGTCAACCAACTTCAGTCTGCACCAAAGCCGGTTACCTCACTACTTTCTAAAGGCCAAGATGAGTTAACTAGGGTTCTAAAAGTC
Source organism: Lathyrus sativus (assembly GCA_963859935.3). Lineage (NCBI taxonomy): Eukaryota > Viridiplantae > Streptophyta > Magnoliopsida > Fabales > Fabaceae > Lathyrus > Lathyrus sativus. The sequence continues at coordinate 645,959,860 of OZ012739.1, forward strand.
AGTTAGTGCGTTGACAACATATGGCAGCCTCAATATTATCCTCAACTTGACTTAAGGAATATAAGCACCAACCAAGAAGTCGCACTAACCATGGCCACCAGATCAACCGTATCGATATACGTCGTACAGTTTCCTTGGTCTATTGCCATTTACCTAAGGTACACTAGATCCGGGTTAGGACCTATCTCACAGCACAAGGAACAGTCCCACAATCAAAGCACAAATATATACATGCAAATGAATAATAACACAGATAGTAATAAATATGAACGAGTTAGGGATAACCCTCAAAAGTTTAGGTCTCCCCAGTGAAGTCGCCATTTTCTGTTGCGGTGGAAATAGGATCACAAACTATTAATGAGTTTGAATCGCAATTCAATTTACAACCGCTCTTTGATTTATCCGAAGGAAAAGGTCAAAAGAGGGAAAACCTATTTTGCATCGTAAACACAATGCGGGGAAAGATCTAGGGTTCGGGGGTTGGTTAAATTTAGGGAAGGTATTAGCACCCTAAACTTCTGTAGTACTCTACAGGAACCTTTTGTTCAGATGTTTACTATTTGCTTTATTTATTTGCTTAAGGTATATGTACATAAGGATTAAAAGTGAGAAAAGAGACCTAAGGGGTTAATTCTAAGTTTACTCGGCAAGACATCGCATCTTGTGCCTACGTATCCTTACGGGAGTGGAATCAGAGTAATCGTAGTTCCCCTCAAAAGGGAGGTTAGAGACTTCTTGACTGTGGTCAAGGTCTCAAGGGGAATAAACGCATCTTAAGGACACGCTTACGTGGAGTGTAGAAACTCCAAATCTCTACGTTGAAATGTTGAGTGGTAATTAGGGTTAAATTAGGGATTCCACGGCGAGAAACCCTAAAATGAGCGCGGCGGCTCTTTGACCTAATGCTAGGGGTAAAATTGTAATTTTGCCTGCGGCGAGGCATTTGTGAAAATTTAGGGTTTGTAGTTTGAAGTTTTGAGGGTTTGAGGTTGAGGACTATTGGCGCGGCGACCAAAAGCTAGACCTAACCTTCGGATGTGTGTAGTGTGACAGAATAATTGATAAGTGTAAAATGTGATGGTAGGTGAATAAATGCACAGTTATGAAATATAAAGTACTGGAAAAAAAAAAGATAATGCGACAATTGTCTCGCAAAATTACAACCGGGAAACAGATACATATATAATAATGAATTGGAATTTAATCTGCAGAGAGAAACTGAAAAAAAATCGTTAGTGAAAGGTTAGATGAAAACAAATAATATTAAAGGAGAATACAAAAATGCAAAAAGATTTTAGAGTAAATTTTAAAGAGAAATTAATATTAGTTTAAAAAAGAGACTTAAATTTTAAAAAGAAGGTTTAATTTTTATCTTAAAAAAAAGTTTAATTTTAAAAAATATTTTAAGTTATTTATAAAAAAGTTTTATTTTTATTATATGAAAAGAGGTTTTTTATAAAAAGGTTTTTAAAGTTTTTACTTATTTTAAAAAAAAACAATTTCAATATTTTTTACAAAAGGGTTTTTTTTTTAACAGTTTTTTAATTATAAAATAAAATAGTTTTAAAAAAAGCAAAAAACAAAAATAAAAGGTTAAAAAACAATTTTTTTAAAACAAAAAAAATAAAGGGGTTGGGCCGGTCATCACCCTTCTTCTCTCTGCTCTCTGAGTTTGCGTGTGTTCCTCTCCTTCTTGTTTGCCTCTCACGGATGTTATCTTCTTCTTCTTTTGCATGACCACCGATTTGTCTTCTTCATCTCTTTTTCCTGAAAAACATGAAAAGCAACACAAAAATTGTAATTATATTTTTTGATCCTTACGGAATGATGATGGCCGATGATGCTTTGTCCTGAGGCTAGAGGATTTTTGACGGAGTTTGCTTGGATTTTACGAAAAAAGTTCTCCCCTTCTTGTTATGATTTTCGTCCCTTTTATACTTGATTTTTAAATCTTTTTTTTTAATCTCAGATTTAATTTGAATATCTCAATCTTTTTCAATCTCTGATTTGATTTGAATGAATTTTTATGATGATTTCAAATTTGATTCAATGATGGTGATGTTGATATTTAGATCTGATTTTCTTATGATGATGATTGATCTGATTGATTTGATTTAGCTCCATATGTGATTCATTGTGATTGGATTTGATAAAAAAAAAATGTTGAGATTTAAATTTAAAAAGTTAGCAAAGAAGATTAGAGTTTCAAGTTAAATAAAAAATTAGAGTTTTAAAAAAAAATGAGTTAGAATAAAAAAAAATATTTGAATGTTGATTTAAAAAAATGTTAGAATTATTTTAAAAACTGTTAAAATTTCATTTTAAAAGGAATTTAGAATTAAAAAAAAAGAAAAAGAAAAGGGCGTTAGAATTTAATTTTAAAAAGAACTTAAAATTTTAATTTGAAAAAAAAAAGGTGTCAAAAAAAAAGATTTAGATTTAATTTTTAAAAAAAAAGGATAGATTTTAAAAAAAAAGGTTAGATTTAATTTTTAAAATAGTTAGAAAAAAAGATTTAATTTTAAAATGAAGTTAGAGAAAAAAAGATTTAATTTTTAAAAAGAAGTTAGAGAAAAAAAGATTTAATTTTTAAAAAGAAGTTAGAGAAAAAAAGATTTAATTTTTAAAAAGAGTTAGAAAAAAAGATTTAACTTTAAAAAAGTTAGAAAAAAAAGATTTAACTTTAAAAAGGAGTTAGAGAAAAAAAAGATTTAACTTTTAAAAAAGTTAGAAAAAAGATTTGATTTTTTTTAAAAAACTTAGAAAAAAAAAGATTTAACTTTAAAAAAGTTAGAAATAGATTTAACTTTAAAAAAGTTAGAAAAAAAGTTTTAATTTTAAAAAGTTAGAAAAAAAGATTTAGCTTTAAAAAAGTTAAAAAAAAAAGTTTTAATTTTAAAAAGTTAGAAAAAGATTTAACTTTAAAGAGTTAGAAAAAAAGATTTAGTTTTAAAAAAAAGTTAGAAAAAAATATTTAACTTTAAAAAAGTTAGAAAAAAAGATTTAGCTTTAAAAGGTTAGAAAAAAGATTTAATTTTAAAAAGAAGTTAGATTTTTATTTTTAAAAAATATTAGAATTTGATTAAAAAATGTGTTAGAAATTAATTTAAAAAAAGGTTATAAAAAATTTACTCTTGAAGAAAAGAAAAAAAAAAAAAAGTTAAATTTTAATCTAAATCCTAAAAGTTAGTAAGAAGAGCTTTAAATAAATAAACTAAATAGAAAAAAAAAAAAGTTAATAAAAAATATTAGTAAAGTTATAAAAAAAATTTAATTAAATTATTATTAGTTAAAAAAACAAGATTTAAAAAAAAGGTTAATTTATTAAGTTAATAAGAATTTAAAATAAAAAAAAAAAGAAAGGGTAAAATTTGGGGTATTACAACGCCTTTCAGCCCATGATCCTGAGTTTGACCCCTGAGGAGGGCAACTCTTTTGGCATTTTTTTCATTTTTCACCAAAACTTTGAAAAATCGTATCTCTCTCATTTTTTATCTTTTTCCGCCCGTTCTTTTTTCATTTTGTTCATATTTGCATATACTTTCATGCCATGTATTTTATTTTCACGTTTGCCTATTTTATCACCTCTTTTGACTGGGTGCAAATTAAGTGCGTTTCGCGTCCGTTTACGCATTTGCAGATGAATTTTTATGTGGTTCCACTTGGATTTGTTTGTGAAATTTGTTTGTACTCATGTCCATAAATGTTAGTTAACATGCTAGGATTTTCATTTTGAGTTATAACTATGTTTATTTCGTCCCACCCGTTGACTGTATTTGAATGCAATATGTCGTTACAGTTCTCGTTATTTTCATCTGTGTTGATTATTATCAATGTGCTTTCATCCTTATCATTTCACATGTTTGTTCAATTGGTTGTTACCATGAAAATGTTTTATTATGTTGTTACCTTTCCCTTTTATTTTTCTTTCCCCAAGTGATGAGGCTTGTCAGCTCTCATCCAGTTGTTTCCTCAGTCACCCTCCAAAGGTAGGTCTGCCCACTTGACCCTCATGTCAAGAATAATTCATTCACCCTCCCTTGACTTTGTTAAGTCACTTTAACCTTAGTCTAGAAACCCTTAGACTTTGCTTTAAGTCTAAAAGACCCACCTGTACTAGGAGTGTTCTTCAACTAGAACCCTAGGAAAGAGTTTGTCAACTCTGTGTAAGAATCATCGTCATGATTTCTTATTTCCCCTTTTGAATATTACAACTTAGATTAGGGAGTTTTGTCAAACTCCACACAAACATTGTCATGTTTGTTCCCCCTTGAACCTTGATCATAATCAAGTGTTCATTATCCCTTGTGAGGTGAACTATGATTGCTCTAATTCTATCCTAGTTATGATACGTAGGCAGAAGATGCGACGTCTTTGCGAGCAAACTTAGTGTATATAACTTTAGGTTTAAACTCATATCTTTTCCCAATCCACAGTACATTCTCACACTTAGAAAGCAATCAAACAAAAGGTTCCTGTAGAGTACTACAGATATTTAGGGTGCTAACACCTTCCCTAGGTATAACCAACCCCCGATCCCCGAATCTCTTAAGCGTTGTCGTTACATCGCGAAAAAGGATTTTATTTCTTTAGACCTTTCCTTTGGATAAAATAAAGTCCGGTTGTAAAAGAATTAAGGTTCAAGTTAATTTAATAGCTTGATATCCAATTTTCACCGCAACACCTTTTCTTCCAGATGGTAACATCTATCCAAGTCCTCCACATAAAGTGTCTAGTCATACACCTTAAAAAACAATTTCTCCTTGTTGAAGTTCAAGATACATTCACCTATATCCACATCTATTTTTCATTTCCCAGTTGCCAAGAATGGGCGTCCGAGAATTAGCAACCCTTCATAGTCTCCTTTTATGTCCAATACCATAAAATCTGCATGAAACAATAAACCATCGACATGTAATAACTCGTCTGTTGTACCCCAAATTTTGACCCTTAAATATTCATCATCATTCTAGGATCATCTTCATTTGTTTATCTAACCTTAACCTATTTCAAGTTTGTCTTTGTCAAGATATAGATGAATTAGGGTTCTATACAGTCAGGAATCGGGGTTTCGATAGTTTGATCAGTCAATGTCTTGGATTGATTCTCCATAGAACAAGTCTCTACATCATCAAAGATACTACATTGGTTCAAGTATGAATTTAATTTGAGGTTGTCGCCCAAAGATCAAGAGCAGTGCAGTCCAGCACACCCGATTATGTGTTACAGGGTGAAATAAACTAGATCAGAAATGAATCCAAGCAAATCCAAAGTTTCATCCAAAATCCATTTGTTTATTAAAGAAAAGTACAAAAGGTACACCATGAGAGAAAGTGTTGGTGGCTGCAACTTGGAGGGTGTCCTTGCTCAATCTAAGGTCACTTCTTACAGCTTATTTTTAGCTGGTTTTAGAGGTCTAAACTCCTTGAAAGCAAGCAAAACCAACAGGGCAAAATCACACCTAGATTCATGAGATTTTTCACTAAAACCACCTTGAATACCACTTAAGTAAATCTGTCCTCACCTCTCATTTTTCCTATTAATAGAGGTTCCCTATCATGTTATTCCATACACCAGAGCCCTCTAAACCCAAGAGAAACTCAAAGCTCTCATTCTATCTAACTTTGCTTGTAAGTGAAGAAAGTCACAAAACCACCAAAATTGCCTTGTTGCAAGTTTTATACCATCTCCATTTCTAACCATAAAACCACCACAAAAACCATCCACACAAACTTAAAATCATCATTAGAAGGTGTCCTAACCTTTATTTCCATCAAAAACACCATAAATCCAAAAGTCAACTTCTCACTCACTTAAAGTTTGACTTTTATGCATAATATGGAATAACTCACTACCTAGATCAATTTTCACCACTTCGACACTTGGAACACCTTCTGTTTATGTCATACTAACTGTCCATAAACTTAAAAAAAAAACTAGAAAACCATTTGCTCAAACTGTCCTCAAAAACCACTTGTTACTTCAAGAAGAAGCAATTTCACAAGCTTGCTCAAGGGAAGGAGATTTTGCAGCTAACTTATTGTGGGAAGACTACAAGAGGTATGTAATCCTAAACCTACTCATTATTGTGCATCATGTATGTATTGATTGGTTTGTTAGGTGAATTAGACATTGTTATGTTTAAGTTGTAACTTTACACCAAAACAATTTTGAAGTTTGAGTTTGTCAACTCATGACCTTTGCTGTTAGAGCTTGTCTCTCATGCTAGATGTTGTTTACTTGAAGTAGTGACCATCATTAGGGAAATATGTGTATGTTGTGGCTTTTGTAAAAGTGCTGATGCATGTTGTTGAAACATGAGGATTGATATTGTTATATTGAACTCATGATCATTGTTGTTTAAAAAACTGTTTTCTCATAACTAAAACTTGTTAGTGATTTAACCACTATCCTATCATGTATGACTTGGACAGTTTTTTGATTGAGTTAAGTGCTGCCATGATTAAATTTCATTGTTGTGCTATTAGAGATGTCTTGGGTTTAGATTTGGCAGCTCATGATGACATGCTTTGAGTTATTGACTTTTTGCTTAAATATACACTAGTTTGACTTGGCATTGTAATGTCAAAATATGGTACTGCATAGTTCTAAGCTTGGTTCTTTGTTTGTTCAATGAGTTGTGACTTCACATATGCTTTGAGCAATTTTGGACTTTGACAGTTTTTAAGTTGTGACTATGCTGATGAAACTATAGTTGAGTTAGTACTTGTTTATATTGAACATGTGTTTGCATTGTGATGCCAAATTATGTGGCAACTTCTGTTTTCAAACAAACTTCTTGGATCATATTTTTTATGTTGGAAAACTTCTAACTATGTTGTATTAAGTTTGTTGTTGGAGTTATGTATGTTTGATTGGTCTTAGTAAAGACATTGGCTTGAGGTATGATGATTGGAACATGAATACCTTGTTGCTCCCAGAACTTGTTCTTCATGCTTGAACTTGTTTATGTGGCTTTTAATTTGAGTCATTGGTGTATGCTTATTCTTTGTAAAGATATTGTTGCTACAAATGAACATTTGTTCAACTTGACATTGTAATGTTGCGTCTGCAACTGTCATCGTTAGGTTTGTTTTTAGGTTGGCTTGTCCAATCTATATTTGTTTGTATTGAGTTAATGACTTTCAATAGGGCAAGACATTGGAATGTTGTTTGTTTTCTTGCATATTGTAATACCAAGGCTTGTTATTTTTAAACAAAACAATCTTGTTTGATCCATGCTATGATCTTGTTTTCATAAGTTGTTGTTAGAGTTATGTCTTTTTAAAGACATGATGTTTGGAGTTCATCAATGAATGTTGGTGAAATACCAAAAACTTGTTGTTGTTTCTGTGTTGAGATTTGCTAATTTCTTTTATTGTCAATTTAACTGTTGCACTAATATTTGCATAAACGAACTTGGCTGCTGTCTAAATTAGTTGAATGTTTGATTGGTATGTTTGTGGCCATATGAAGCATGATCTACCGTCAGTTTCTTCCCTGAGGGTTGTTAACCCCTAATGCCATCAAGTTTTCTTTAAAAGTATTGCAATTTATGTGTTTTAAGTTCATAGCTTGTTACAGTTTGGTCTGATAACTAGATACTGTCTTTAAATCATTCTTGAACATGTTGGTTACGCTAGGTTACTCATTCAAACACAATTTCACCAATTTGCAACTTGACAGTCACTTTCTGATTCATGGCAAAACTGAGACACTTCTTTGGATCTAATCCATGAGCAACACATTTCAAAAATGAACATTACCCTTGTTTGATCTTGAACTCACCTGTTTTGATCATTCTGTTTTGGTTGGTCAACTCATATTCATCATTGCAACTCACATGCCAATATTTTTCTCTAACGTCTTTTGATTAAATCTTTCTATTGAAACTCATTCTATATTGAATTTAAAATGCAAGCAGACCCTCACTTGTGTGTAGTTGCATTAGTTTTAATCCATAGACTCCAAAATGCATCTCAAACCTCCTTTTGCATGTTCATTCGATTTTTATGGTGTGTGCATTTTTTGAAAATATGGTTGATATCATTGTAGTCCTCTTTAAAAAACAAGCAGGTTTGACTAAAATTTCATGAAAATTGATTGAGATTTGAGTGATTTCGAGTGAAATTATTTTTTTGAGGTTTTTGACTAGCTTGCCTTGCATATTGCTTAGAAATTTGCCTTGTTAGGTATAAGTTTTAATGGGGTGGCTTGATACATTGGATGTATGTCCACCCCAGTGGTTATGCCTTGTATCTCGTGTATCTTGCCATTGCCTTTGTCTTGTGTTCGATCCTCGGCGAGGACCACTTTTTTAGTATTTTGTGATTTTCAGCTTTTTTAAATATTTTAATTTCCTTTTCCATTCAATAATCACACGCGCATGGTGTTAGAATTAGCAAGATTTTGGTACATGATTCATAAGGTTTTGAGTTCAAGCCTTGGATGAGACACTCTTTCTTTTTAATTGCTAAAATCTTGGATTTTTCTTTAAAACTTCAAATTAATGTAACTTTATCATTTTTTAATCATTTTTGAATGATTCTTTTTGCTAATATTTTGTATTGTTACATATTTTCATATAGTATTTAAAGAAATCTAAAATTCATATTTTAGAAACACTTTATACTATAAGAAAGTTGTGTTCTATCTTAGGGTTTTTACCCTCATATCTTTCAATCTTCTTTTCAAAAACTTTTGATTTCATTTTCATTAAGTTTAATTTGAAGTTGGGATGAACTATGTTTGTTAACTCCTTTGTGTACTTGACTATATGCATTTCAATCTTTGCTTGTAAGCATCTGTTTGATTTACCTTTATAGTTGTGTGTTTCTGAACCATATTACCACTTGTTGTTGTGACCTCTTAAGTATACTTTTCACATGATCCCTTACCCATTTAGAAGTCTTGTTAGAACTTAATATGATAGGTTTTTCTTCATTTATGGTTGTTACCTTGAACTTATTGTTGATGCGGTAAAGCAGCAAGCAAAAAATATTAAGTACCCAGTTTTGTCGTCTCCACAGGGATTAGTGCAATATGAACATCGTTCAACGGCCTCTACATTTCTAAGCTTATTGTTCAAAAGTTTTGATTTAAAAGGTTCAAAGAACCATAGATAAAAACAGAAAATATAAAATAAAGACTGAAATATAAATAAAGCCTTGTTGGGATTGGATTTCATCAATTGATAACACATGCATTCTTCTGAACAAATTAAACACAACACAATCATTCATCTAATATCATCACGTATCACTCACGATAAAGCTTATCTCTAACGCGACGTCGAGAGAAAAACCATGTTGTCTCATTGGTGATCTCTCACCCAACAAAAACACAACATAGAACATTAAGATCTGATACTCACGCAAATGCTAAGCCTAAAACTATCTATAGCATTTAGGACCTAACAAGCTATCATCCTAGATCCAGATCTGAAGAGTATATCTCTATCACGGTTCAAATCAAAGATAAACAGGAAAGCAAAGATAACACCCATATAGGATAAACGATTGTTTTGCATAAAATACAATGATCAGAATACGTACACACGCTTAACCCTTTTTTACATGTATTCATCTAATTCGCCAAATGTCGGTGAACATCATTCTTCATCACTATTAACACATACCCACACAATATCATATTGATCCTACCCATGCTACCCATGCTACTTAATCATCATAACACCATAGAGGATAAAATGAATATCAACTTCAAAACCCTGTCAAAAGTTTGTTCGTTGATAGAAGAAGATCTGAGATCAAAGATGTGAAAAGGTTTTGTCAAGACCCACAAATACATAATCAAAGATAATCAATCAATAGAGAATCCAAACTAGTTCACAAACATAAATTAGATGAAATACATAAGGTATCAAAAGATTACATCCAAACCCCAACAAGAGATCAAGGATCTTACCTCCTCCCTCTTAGGGTTTTATGTTTCTCTCTCTAGAAGAAATGAAGAAAGATAAGTTCTGCTATCCAAAATGTTACAAAATGAAGTTATGACCTAAAAAATCAAGAAAAACACTTAAATACATATTCAGGATCTGTCTTGTTCGCCTAGCGAACAGCTAGCGAACCTGCGAACTTTTGGTACTTTCGGCACTGTCCAATTTTGGGCGCGTTCGCTGGCCTGCTCGCCTAGCGAGCAAGCTAGCGAACACTCGATGGCACGCTCGCCTGGCGAGCAAGCTAGCGAACGCTCGCTGGCACGTTCGCTACCAGCTCGCCTAGCGAGCATGACAGTATTTTGGTAGTTTTGCATGTTGTCTTGGTTTCCTTGCCCATTTCTTATGTCTTACTTTTCACTTGTTTTGTGCCTAATTCCTGAATAATAACACACAAATCAAAGGTACCAAGGGATTTTCTCATCATGTTGCAAATCAACCAAAACAAGAGTGATTTTCAACACTTAATTGACAAAAATGAAGGAAAGATGTCATCATTTGATAGATCAAATAAGTGAATTTTGGCGTCTAACACTTATGAAATTCCCCATGAAGTATTGAACTAATTACTTGCATTGTTGTGACATTGCTTACCTACCTGCTTGTACTTGATTGTCATCAATGCTTGGCTGTTGGTCTTATGTTGTTACATTTGACATTCCATGATCCACATGATATGCTTTCCTCAAGTTTTACTTGCTTGCATTTTAACTTGTTTGAATTACATGTTCTTTGTTTTGTCTTCATGGTTGTTACCTTATTGCTCTTCATCTTTGTTAATATGCTTTAAAATTATTATACCTTGTATGATTGGTCTTGTAAGAACCTCTATCATGTCCTTCTAGATATTGTAATATCTTTGTGCATTATTAGTTGTAACCATTTGACTCGATTGTAATCTTTGTTTGATGTTGTCACATGCTTGCATCTCTTCCTTGGTTGTTACCATGCTCTGTTTGAATGCTTACATGTGTTTGCTTCTAACTTTGTTAAGTTATTCCCCAAGTGATGGAACTTGTTAGTTCTCATCCAGTTGCCTCATCCTTTTTCCATTCTAAAGGAAAGTCTCTCTATTGACCCTTGGGTCATAAGATAGCTCATTACCCTCCCTTTGACTTTGTTAAGTCATCTTGAACCCCAGCTTAGTTAAGTTAGAAGCCATAACCATTAGACTTTGCTCTAAGTCTAAAAGACCTACCCCTTGTTAGGAGTATCCTCCCTTTAGAACATAGGTTTAGAGTTTTTCTTCTTTAGTCATGTCTGAACTACGAACACTATGATTTCTCATTGGTTAATTGGAATACGTAGGCCCAAGGTACGATATCTTGACGAGCCTCCTCCCGCCTTTTGGTCTGGTTAGAACCAATTGGTCTTACAACATAGAATTAGATAGAGGTTGTTAACTCTATGTAAGAATCATTGTCATGATTACTTACTCCCCTCTTGGCTTTTGTAAAAGTCAATTCCTTGGAGTGAATAACTTAGAATAGAGAGTTTTGTTAAACTCTAAACAAGACTCGTTATGTTTGTTCCCCTTTGAACATTGATCATAATCAAGAGTTCTTCATCCTCAGTGAGGTGAACTATGATTGCTCTGATTCTATCCTAGTTACGATACGTAGGCAGAGGATGCGATATCTTTGCGAGCAAACTTAGAAACTATCCTTAGGTATTTACCTACACCTTAACCTTATACCTAATCCCAAACCATAACAAACATTTAGCAAGTATAGCATACAAACAAACAAAAGGTTCCTGTAGAGTACTACAGATGTTTAGGATGTGAAATACCTACCCTAGGCATAACCAACCCCTGATCCCCGATCTCTAAGCATTGTTGTTACATCGTGTAAAGGGGTTTTCTTTCTTTAACATTTCCTTTGGATAAATAAAAGTTCGGTTGTGAATTTAAAGAATTAAGATACAAGTTAATCAATATCTTGGCATCACGATTTTCACCGCAACAACGTCTTGTAAAATACCAAGATGGTGAGTAACAGATGAATCATCTAAAGAAAGCGTCATATTACTCGGTATGATCTCTCCCAGGTCACACTCCTTAGCCTTATCCAGTGGCATCACATTTATACTAGATCCTAAATCACAGAAAGCATGTGGGATGTCCACTCCATCAATAGTACAAGATATATAGAACTTACCTAGATCCGTTAGTTTTGGTGGCAATGTTTTAGGCACAAGATTGTCATCTTTTTCAGTCATGTTGACTTGTTCCTTATCAACTTTTGCTTCTTTCCCTTTAATAATGCCTTCATGAATTTAGCAAATTTAGGCATTAGTTCTAAAACCTCATGTAATGAGATACTTACCTAGAGTGTCTTCAACATCTCCTTAGACTTGATAAACATTCCTACCTCATCTTCATGAATGGATTTCTTCTTTATTATAGGGTATGGTTCCTTGATGTAATCAGGCAACTATGGATTTGAGTTATTTAGGATTTGCTTCTTGGTTCTTCTCCAAGGGGAGTTTCTTTTTCTATTCATTAATCAATGGTGACTTCTCTCTCTTCTTGGTCACCCTGAATTTCCTCCCTTTCAGTCCTTAACTCTCCTTTTTTCATTTATCACCTCTTTAACTATTTCATTCGTACCCTTGTTAACAATTACTTCAAAACATGTTTCCACATACTTGCAAGACACATTCATAGGATTATCTACCATATTACCTGAGAATCATCCACTCGAGCTCGGTAAAGCAGCTATTTGTATAGAAAACTAACCAATTTGCATCTCCAAATTTTCGATGGATGCATCATGATTTCTACTCATGGTCTCATGATTCTTATTTACCTGATCTAAGCTATTCTGAGTGGCTTTGATGAAGTTTTGTAGGGTCTCTACCAGTTGTGAAGGTTTTCTTTGAAAGGAAGATTGTTGGTTTTGTTGCATAGTTGGGTTATCACTTGAATTCTGATTGTTTCCCATCAGAAATTTTGATGATCCTTCCATCCCGGATTGTAGGTGTTGCAATAAGGGTTGTTCTTATGAAAATTTGCAAATTGGACTTCTTCATTTGATCCTTCCAAAGAGAAACTTCCGTTTTCATGTCCTCCTCCACAGAAATCGCACCTAAGTGCTTGTACTTGGATCACTTTAGCTCTATTTAAGCCGCTTTCAGCTAGCTTCTTATTTAATAATTCCATTTAAACTAAAATAGCAGCTTGATTATCAATAACTAACATACCTTTAGGGGTGCCTACCATTTCACTTTTTACTAACCTTTCGCTCTTGGTTCGATATTCGTTCAAGCACATCTTCTCGATTATATCTTTGACTTGAGGTTTGGTTATTGATCTGATTCTGCCTCCCGCGAAAGCATCTAGAAACATGTGTGTCTGAATCTTGAGGCCTTTAATAAAATTTTGCATTTGCTCCATATTATTCATATTATGATTCAGGCATCTGCGTAGTAATAATTTGAATCTCTCCCACGAGTCATACAGTGATTTTGTGTCTTGTTGCTCAAAATTCACAATTTTTGCTCTTATTTCCAAAAAAATGGTTGGTGGTTAAAAACATTTCTAGGAACTTATCCTCTAGCTCCTTCCATGTTCGAATGGTTCCATTTGGAAGGCTTAGTAACCAGTCTTTCTCCCTTCCAAAGAGTGAGAACCCAAACAACTGTAACTTTACTCTGCCCTCCGTGACATCATCTGTTTGCACATCGAAGCGGTTTCGTAGAAGTGTGTAAGATGAGACCACATGTCTCTGGTAGCGTTCTTGTTGAGCGAATAGTCTCTTAAACCTTAAAGCACATAATTATTAATATCAAAGTTAGCGGAGTCTGCCAATACAAACCCTCTAGGAACCTGTCTGTTGTCAGTCTGTTTACAGTAATCCCTTACGGTTTGTGGTGCTGGTACTGCAATGGTATCCTCTTCTTTATTTTCTGAAGAAAGCGATGATGAATCTTCTTCTGGGGTCTCATCGACCATAATTTATTCTCTAAATACTTTTCTGAGAGCACGTGCAGTTCTTTTAATTTCTAGATCGAATGGTAGTAATGTCGATCCTAAACTGTGCATACACAAATAAAAAATACCTCAGCATCACTATGATAAACAAGAAAATAAACAAAAAGCAATAAAAATAATAAAAAATGTTACACAAGCGTAGTGTCACAATAATAAAATTTACCGATAGTGTCACAATAATAAAATATCAAATCCGTAGGGACTGTGTTCGAACTAGACAATATTTGTGTAATGTAAAAAAACAGTAAATGTGGGGTTTTTTTAGTATGCAGTGCAAAAAACAATTAAAGAGTTTTAAAACAGAATTACGAAAGCGATCAGGTTGTGTATCAAATCTCCTAATTATATATTATTGATGTTTGATACTTTGTATGAATGATCTTATCACTATAATCCCACAACGAATTAACAGAGCCGCTATAACTGATCCCTTGCGAAATAACTACCTAATCACTACTCGAAGCTTCCTATCCTTAGCCCACCAGCGTAAGAAGAATTGAGCGATGTATAGAATGTTAATTCCCTATGCCACAACTCAAGGTCACCTATTTCTAGTCAACCAGCGTAAGTATCACAATTGCCCAAGGTCCAACACATAGGCTAATGGTCAATAATCCCTAAGTGTTCAAAATCAATTCAACAGAGTATCTTAAATAAAAAGCTTTAAGAGCAAGATACGATTGCATAAAATTATAGATCAAACGATTCATACAAAGTTAAATTAACATATAACCTAATAATATAGAAAAAGGTTCATCACACACAATCTAACCTAGAGGAGTTTAGTTACTTATATTCATATTACAATACCAATTGAAATAAGGAGAATATCATACGATTAGACTTGAAGGTTTGACCTCTAATGGCTTCAAATGCTCTCAAAATCAATGTTGATGCTGTAAAAATCATCCTTCAGATACTAAAATCCGTAACCCTTATAAAAGTGCAGAATTTTCCCTTAAAAAGAGCTCAAAACGGGTTAGAAAAAAGCCCAAAAAAAAGATAACATTACGCGTATTATATATGTATTGCACGCACTATGCAGCTAGTACATCTCTATCATACACGATGATGCGCGTAATTATTCTAGTAGTTGCACGATTTTGCTTTCTTTGTCACAACTATTTTTTCCTCATTCTTTGGTGTTTCTTCTTCATTTTGCCTCATCTTTCACTTGTTTTTCTCTGTTTCTTCCTCTAATTTCATGCAATGATGGGTTATCATCACACCTCTTTGGATTAAGTTTTAAAATGACTAGCTTTTAGCATGTATAAACCATTGGTTTGGTTTGAAATTGACCATGATATTTTAAATCAATTGTGTGAGTCAGTGGAATAAGAGTCATATATGTTATTGATTTAAGTTAGGTGAAAAGAAAAATCTCAAAGTCTTTTGAAAATTATGAAAAGTTGAGATTGTTTGTGATTGATTCGAATCAAGCACATATCCTAATTCAAATCACTTTGGACGAAGGTAAACTAGAAATTTTTAAACACTTTGATTCAAATCAAAATTTACACATGATTTGAATCATCTAATTCTGGGTCACCTCTTCTTGAATTGATTCGAATCATACTTTACATATGATTCGAATTAGACAATTTTTGCACGTTTTTGTTGTTGTATCATGATTGATTCGAATCAAAATTAACACTTGATTTGAATCACATGGTTTTTGATTCGAATCATACTTTGTTCTTGATTCGAATCAACAAAAAAATGGACCAAAACTCTATTTTGATTTTATTCCACTTCACTTGTTTAGTTGATTAAAATCATGAAATGCTCTTGATTCAAATCTAACTTACTTTTTCAAAAATATTTTGTGCATAATCTCAGGCACATATAAAACCTTTTTGTCATCATTTTTCACGTAACGAATCAACAAATTGATATTTTTTGTGTGACTCTGTGAAAAATCAACACCCTTTGTTTTTGAAAGTTCCAGATCTTGATCAAGAGAAATTTGCAATTAATTAAAGGAGACACACTCTTAAAACTAATCTTTCTCGAATATTTGGTTGTGATTTTTTATGTAGCTCACAAGATTGAGGTTGTTGTCATTGGTGCTAACAAATTTCTATGAAAAGAAGGAGGTTCTTTTCAAATATTCGGACAATATATCGCTCAAGGAATCAGTAGAATCAAGGGTTGATTGCTACACACAAAGACTTGTAGCATATTGGTGGAAGATTCAAGTTTGAGTGAAAACTTTCGTTAGATGTATTTTGAATGATGTCAAAACTAGGATTCTTTAACGTTTATGTACATTAGACGGTATCATCTGAATCTAGCTGTGCATTTTAGCATTAGGAAGTATGCTAACATGTTAGAAACGGTTCAGAAAGCATTCAAGCATCAAGAAATGGTTTTAAAAATGTTCAGGAAACATTCAAGTACCAAGAAATGACTTTAACCATAAAAAACTTTGTTTTGTGTGTGAAAAACATCCTATATGATTATAGGTCGACCTATAGACAAATTTTGTCGGCTCAGATTGACACATAGAATGCATAGTTTGACACACATGCTTAAATATTAAAGTTTGTAGGCTTTGTCCATGTGCTGACTCATATAGGACGACTCAAGACCTTCATACACTACAAAAATAATCGTAAATTATGACGGCTTTATTACCGCGTTTATCAAAACCGCCATTATTTACCGTACATTTTTGATGGTTTTTGGAACCGACCTAGTGTAATCCTAAAATGTCGATTTTAACCGCCACTATTTAATTAATTTTTCAAAATAATTCAATTCATATAAGCACATTTTCTTTTCACTTTTTTCTCCTTTATTTTTTCTAATATGTGGAAAACAATACCTCAACCCTAATCTGTTGGTCATTTTACATCACTTCACTTCTTCATCCATCGGCCACATCCTCAACTAATTCAATGAATCTCATGGCTTTTCATCTCTTGATCTCTATTGCACGCTTGCTCGATCACCCTCCCTAGCGGACTCTTGCGCTCGCATTCATCCACTGTCCGATACAGAGCCTCTCCCCGATTCTCATATCTTCATTAACAGGAATACCTTCTGTGTGGCTGTGAATGTCATCGTCCTATGTTGTCACAACTGGTTTCGCCATCTTCATTAGGTAGTCTTCAACCAAAGTTGTTTTTCTGCCATTGCTAAGTTTTTCACTTATCAATTTCAACTCTACCTTACTTCCACCAAAGGTTCACTTTTTTATAGATCTATTTCGATTTTTTTCCTGACACTTTGTAAAATAAAGGTTGAAGGAATCATAAACGAATGGCATGTGTTTATTATAGTGATTTCAACTTACATATTTGCATTCATCAGCAAAGTTTCTAACAATGAATTCAATCTATGAAGTATTTTGTTAATGAATTGAACAATTTTCATGGCAGTATCTGAAGATTTTATAGATGTAAAGACATTTAAATGATAATTCATTCACATTTGGAAGTACTCAAAACTACTCACTCTAATGGGTTTAAGTAGTGTATTCATCTTTCTAATTTTGGTTAGTGAATCGGAGAATTTAATCAATCATGTATCATATTTGGGTACCATATTACCAAACCTACGTGTGTATAGTTTATAAATAATCGATTTGAAAATTGATTTTGTATTGGAAAGTCTGGTCTATATATTTTTTCAGTTTGTGAGCTAACTACAGGAGAATTTAATGAGTACTCTATCATGAATTGGTTGTTAGCATTAGATAAAGTTTATCTTTCTTGATTTTACTTTTTACTGGCTGTATATGCTTTTCTAGATCTAATGGAGATGTGAGCATCTGCTAGATAATTTACAATGATAATGTAAACTATATGCTACAATACTAACAACCTCCATGTGTATTCATCTTGCTGACTTTTGTTAGTGAATTGAAGTATTTTCATTGCAGTATCTAAAGTATGTTATAGATGTATGTGTTAAATGTTCTTGATTGATTTAAATAACTTAATGGGTGTGTTTAAAGACAATTAAAAGACAACTTTCTTACATTTGTAAGTACTTAAACATTAATGTGTTTAACTAGTGCATTCATATGATTGGTTTTCTTGTTCAATTTGTATTTTAAATATTATACCTCTTGATTGAAAAATATCTCATCAATTGTCAAGTGGCAATGATGATTGATTTGAATAGGGTGACAATTTCACATGGTGTGGTGTTTTCTAAGTTTTTTTTACAAAGAATAATTTATATATTTTTTAATACTTCAGACTAAACTAATATGTGAAACATGTTGTTGGACATAAATTTTGGATGATTAGAATAAGTCAAATGCAATAATTGGCTTTTGAAGTGTTTTGTGGAGAATAGCTTATTTGAGAAATTATTGTTGGAAGATTTTTTGTTTGCTGCAGAAATAACAATTTCCTGAAGCCAAAAATAGAAACAAACAGATTTATTTTTTAGGCAGTTTTGGATACTTTGTTTAGCTTGTTTGTTTGTTTAGTGGTTTGTATACTATAAATAGACCTCAATTGTACTATTGGATAAAAAAATACTGTTAGATAATGTCATTCAATATTCTCATCTCAATTTTCTCTATTCTTTCATCATCTTCCCCAATTAACCTTTCTATCACCACAATAACAACTTCCACCATTGATTCAACTTGAACAAGTTTGATCTTGTTCCAACATTTGGCATCAAGAGTCTGGCTCTGATCCCATTCCGCTGCAATCATGTCCGTTTCAAACGATAAAATATCCACCAACCTTCCAATTCTTGATTTGAAGAACTACGACAAATGGTGCAAGCAAATGAAAGTCTTGTTTGGTTATCAAGATGTGTTTGATGTGATTACCACCAGTGTTACTCCTCTTGTTGAAGAGGCTACTGCAGCCCAACAAGCTACTCACAAAGAAGAGAAGAAGAAAGACTACAAAACACTCTTCTTGATACATTCTTGCATCGATAGCGACAAGTTTGAGAAAGTTGGCGATTGTGACTCGGCAAAGCAAGCATGGGGAATTCTTGAGAAGGCTTATGCAGGGGTAGACAAAGCGAAGGTTGTGAGGTTAAGAACTCACAAACGTCAATTTGAGTTACTTCAAATGGAAGAAAAGGAAACGGTCAACGATTATGTGACGCGTGTTACGCGTTTGGTGAATCAAATGAAGTCTTGCGGTGAAACTGTTTCGGAGCAGAATATTGTATCGAAAGTGTTGCATTCTTTAACACCTAGATTCGATAACATTGTGGTTGCGATTGAAGAATCGAAGGACCTCAAGACTATGATCAAAGATGAGCTTCAAAGCTCATAGGAAGCTCATGAACAAAGGTTGGATGAAAGAGGAAACGATAAGGCGAAAGCCGAAGTGGTTTTGCAAGCTCGTTTAAATGAAAAGAACAAGAGATCGAAAGTGAAATGGTCTTCTAAAAGTAGGAAGAATTTCCAGAATTTTGGTGGAAAAGATCCACAAAATTCAAAGGGGCTAAAGGGTGAAGGAAGCTCCAAAGAGGGTAATCAAAGTGCCTACAAACCACTCGACAAAAGTTCCATGAAGTGTTATAATTGTCAAAGGTTTGGGCATTTTTCGAGAGAATGTCGCTCAAAATGCAAGGAAAATGATGCTGATGAGGCTAAGATAGCTAGGCAAGACACGGATGATGAAAATACGCTTCTTGTGGTGATTACAGAGGAGAATAATGGCATGGACAACAGTAGAAAGTTGCTGGACAACAACTACTGCAGTACCGAAAAAGTGCAGAAAACGCAATCGAAGAAAACGCATTGGTAACGGTTCGAGATGGAGTTCAAGGTAGTGATGAATGGTACTTGGATTCTGGTTGTTCGACTCATATGACAGGTAGAAATGATTGGTTCATGAAGATCAATCAAGCCACACAAAGTAGAGTGAGATTCGCGGATAACACGACTTTAGTGGCCGATGGTGTCAGCGATGTTTTAATCATGAGAAGGGATGGTGGTCATTCCTTGATCAAAGATGTATTGTATATTCCTGGAATCAAATGTAATATTTTAAGTATTGGCCAATTGCTTGAAAGGAATTACACGGTTCGCATGGAAAACAAGGTTTTGCGCGTTTTGGACCAAAACAATGTTTTGATCCTTAAGGCTCTCATGGCTGCCAATAGAACTTTCAAGATTGAGTTGAAAGTTATGGAGCATAGGTGCTTAGCTACTGCTGCAAGTCGTGAAGAATGGTTATGGAACTACTGTCTCGGGCATCTCAACTTTCGAGACCTCGACGTGTTACATAGGCATGGTATGTTGTCCATGCTACCACGGATTAATATTCCAGCTGAAATATGTGATGAGTATGTGCAAGGGAAGCAACACAAGAGTAATTTCAGTAAGGATGCGGGTCATAGGACCAAGCATCACCTTGAGGTGGTGTATTCCGATGTATGCGAATCAATGCAAGTCAATTCGTATGGAGGCAACCGATACTTTGTCACGTTTATTGATGATTTTAGTAGGAAGCTACGGATATATCTCATTAGGAGGAAGGATGAGGTGTTTGAAGTGTTCAAATGGTTCAAATCCATGGTTGAGCGACAAAGAGGTCACAAACTCAAAATTCTCAAAATCGACGATGGAGACAAATTTACTTCGGGTGAATTTAGGAGTTATTGTGATGACGGGGGTATAGTACGTGAGGTTGTACCACCTTATACGCCTCAGCAAAATGGTGTTTCCGAGAGAAAAAATTGGACGATTATGAACATGGTGCGTAGCATGTTGAAAGCGAAGAATTTACCAAAAGAGCTTTGGGGTGAAGCCGTCTCTACTGCCGCCTATTTGTTGAATAGGTGTCCAGAAGAGGTATGGTCCGGATTTAAACAAAGTTTAAGTCATTTGCGTGTTTTCGGTTCGGTAGCGTTTCGACATATTCCGGGTCAACTTCGAAAGAAGTTAGATGACAAGGGTGAAAAAATGTTGCTTGTTGGTTATCATCCTACCGGAGGCTACAAGTTGTTCGATATGAATAGCAAGAAGATATTGATTAGTCGAGAGGTGATCGTGGATGAAATTCAGACTTTTGACAGTAGAATTTCTGCTATACTAGTCCAGGAAATTGATTACGAAAAAGAGGAAATCGATTTTCAGCCCCAAATTACACTTCTTGAAACTGCTGAGATTCGAAATGCAGGCCTAGAAATTGATTTACCACATGGGGAAATCGATTTCCTGGGAGGAAATTTGAATTTTCAGCCTGTTAATGATGCTGGACAGTAACCGTTCACAACAGAGAATGGTGAATCAAGTAGACGACCAACGAGGCAGAGAGGTATGTGTCGCTACTGCGAAAATCGGCGCCGGCTGACAGAAGAGTCGCCACCGTGCGTTATTTATCCCTCAGAGCGGGAAAGGAAACGCTCGAAGTAAACCTCGCAAAAACGGGGAAAAGGTATGGTCATCGCAACCATAGCCTGGGTTCGGGAGTCGGTTACGCAAGGGGAAGGTATTAGCACCCCTCACGTCCGTCGTACTCGACGGGATCCACGCTTGCTTGGGTTGTCTACTGGATGCAAAACAATCTATCTACGGCTGCTAAATCTAAAGGGAAGGGAATCGACTCGATAGAGCGTCGCACTCTATGCCTACGTATTCTCAAGAGAGAAAGTCAGAGTCAACGTAGTTCGGGACTACGGGGAAAATTGGCTCGCCAAGACATCGCGTCCTGTGCCTACGTACTTCCACTGAATGGAAGATCAGAGCTTTGCGTAGTTCAGACTAACTACGGCTAAACAAACATTCTCACACAGCAGTGAGAAAAACAACTGGTTTCACAGGGTCGGGAACCTATGGTCACAACTATGGCTGAGTCTCAAATGCACTCGGGCAAGAGAGAAAAAGGGGACTCAATTAGTCGTCAGCGGGAAAGTCTCGATCGCACAGCCGCGAGAGAACAAAGGTTAGTCGTTAGTGTGCTCGCTAGGATATCGCATCCTATGCCTACATATCTTCGTCTGGAACGAAGAATCAGAGCAGCTGTAGTTCAGCTACTACGGGACCACAGCTCAAATCTCGTTTTATTCATCTCTGAAAAATGATTACAATGGGTTGAATACTGAAATAAATCTCCTAGGAAACGCTATCCTATTTTATCTTGAAAAATCGAATGAAAATAGCCCCCTAACAAATGGGCTTCTAAGCTATCCTAAGAGTCGGGAAAATTCTCTCTATGAAAATATCCTAAAAGAAAATGCTTTAAAAATATTAAACTACTTTTTAATATTTTTTTTTTCTCCTTTTTCTCCTTTTCTTTTCTCATATTTTCTTCTTTTTTTTCAAATATTTTCTTTGATTTTTCACCATCTTTTCCACAATATTTTCTTCACATTTTTTCAATATTTTTCTTCTTTCAATATTTTCTCTTTATTTTCTTATTTCTCTTTTTTCACTATATTTCTTTCACATTTTTTTTCTTTTCTTCTCTATTTTTTCTTCTTTTCTTTTTTCAAATATGTTTTTTCAAATCTTTAAAAAAAGAATAAAAAAAACAAGCAAATTGGGTTGGGGGTGTACACTGTTTACAGGGGTATATGCAGAAAGAAAAAAAAAAATAAAATGAAAACAAACAAAACAACTAAATTGGGCCCAGCCCAAGACTCCCCAAAAATGCAGGGGGGGTGCGTGTACACTGGGTGTACTGCCAGAAATGAGCTTTATTGGGCTTGAGCCCAGAACCTGCCAAAAACGGAGGGTGAGGTGTCACACAAAAAATTGGTTGGGCCTGAGGCCCAACGAACCAACCCTCTCCTTCCTCTCCCTTCCAAGTTCAGAAAACAAACCCTAATCTGCTTAGACCTTCTCCGCCGCCGCCATCCACCACAACCTTCCCTTCTTCTTCTTCTTCCCCGTTCACCATCTCAGAGCTCTCAACCTTCGTCTAGTTCCTGTCTTAATTTTCTTCACCGAACCTTCTGGATTCGTTCATGCATGCTTCTGGTGAAGCTCTTCCGGGCCTTCCATTGAAGAATGTTGAAGGTCTATGAAGGTACTTGAAAGTTACCGGAAAAGACGAAGCCGGTTGAATGCTTGAGATCTGGAAAAAATCTTGAAGATTCGTTGATGTTGATGAGGAATGGCTTTGGAAATCTCTTGATACACGCGCGATCGGTAATCTTCTCTGAAGATCTTTCTTGTATTGTTGATGTTGACAAAATCTCGTGAATCATCAATGGAGGTCGTTGAGGATCGGTTGAGTAATGGTTTCCTGTTGATGATTGTTGCGCGTTCTTGCGTGTTGTTGATGATCTGAAGATGTTTATGAACTTTTTTTTTCTGGAAATTCGTTGAAGCATGAAGATGATTGTTGATGGATTTTGGATCTGAGTTCTTGAATGAAGATGAAGGGAGGTTGACGATGAAGATTCATCGTCTTTGGATGATTTTCTGGAGCTTGTTGAAGTTCTTCGTTCTGATGAGTTCTTGGGAGAGATTGATGAAGATCTGGTGTTTGGAGGGAGTTCTGGTGAGTTTTCCGGTGGGGAACGGTTGTTGGATGAAAGGAAGAAGATGATGAAGGGAGGTTTTCTGGGTAAGAATTGAGTTCCGGTGCAGTTGAGGGTGGCCGCCGGCCATGCAGGCCGGCCGGCGGTGGCTTTCAGGTGAAGGTTCCGGTGTGGACACGTGGTGGAGGGACGGTGGAGGAGAGAGACGCGTGGGAAGATAGTGGGATGGGTGGCTGCATGCCTGCCACTTGGCAGAGAGAGGGGAAAACGGAGTGGTGAGGTGGCGTAGCGTGGACGCGTAATGTGGGGCCTTCCTCTCTTCAACACGTGGCTGCGACTGACTTTATACTGATGAAAAGCTGGAAGGTTCTGGATCTTTCTAGCAGGAACTGGATTGTGCTGGATTATTGCTGGACGTTCTGACCCCTTTTTTGGACGAATTGGGCTGCAATGAATTGAATAAAACCCAATAACTTGAACAAAAAACCATACTGGGCCTCCCCAATTGGGCCCAACGAAACTCAATATAAAAAATTCAAAAAAACTGAAAAAACAATAAGAAAAAGCTAGTTAACTAAACTAATTCCAATTAACCCCTAATTAATAAAATCCTAATAAAAAATCTCTAATAAACCCTAAAAAGACTATTATTTCTATAAAAGAAAATAACACCTATTTATTTTTAATAAGAAAAAATCTATTCATTTATTATTATTATTAAAAGAAATTCTAGAAAACAATTAAATTCTATTTAAATTTCTAAAAAAACTATACTACCATATTATCTAAAAATATTAAAATCTATAAAAGATCTATTAAATCCTAAAATGAATTTAAAAATCTATTTAATTCTATAAAATGCTAAAAAATTGATTTAAAAAGAATTAAAAAATATCAAAAATCCTATTAAAAAATTCTATTAAATCCTATAAATTGATTTAAAAGCTATTTGAACCCTAAAAAATCCTATAACATCCAGAAAAATCATAATAATTCCCAGAGGGACAAAATAAGCACCGAACGACACAAAAATAATCGGTAAAAATAAACGGGCACCGAAATATCCCAAAAATACGATTCTACTGATTAAAAACACCTGAAACACGAGACGGGAGCTGTGATCCCTGATAAAATCAATACAAATGAACAATGCAATGTATGCGATATGCAGATGCGAATGCGGTTATGCGTCGAAACATCGAGCCAAATGCGAGACCCGGTTGGTCAAATTTTGGGGTGCAACAGCTGCCCCTATTCAAGCGACTTCAACCTGAATGGGTGAAGAGCGCTTAGCCTTCAGACATTCAAAGTAGATGACGGTTGAATACAAAATGGAACCCTGAAATTTGCCAACCGCAAGAATATACTGCAAAGCTGCTTGAGGAATAGCTTCCAATAAACTGAAGTTTGGTTGTCACGGCAACATCTGGTCAATTTTCTGATACAATTTTCTTCTCCCTTTCAACACCTGTGTGACGCCACAAGTATTGAAATAATGCTTCATAAAGCAAACACTTTGATTCCCATCTCTCTCGTGGGATCAAGTCTGGTCAACTCACAGTTCATTGCGAACTTGAGGACAATTCTCCTGGGGAATTCTGAATAGAACTGCCTTGCACCTGTTTTGACAAAGGGGCAGCTTCAGAAGTCTGGTATATGTCAATCTCCTTGTTGTTGTTGTTGTTTTTTTCCGATGCTGACGTAACAATCAAATGAAGAATCACTCCGCTGGGGAAGACGAGAAGCTGAACCACACAACTCTGCAGGTGAACAAATTCGAAATCCAATAGGCAACCATCTTGGTCTATGTTTCGACATGCGTACGCTTGATAATGATGTAATGCCCTATATGACATGAATATGCTATGCGTTTTGTTTGAAAATGCAATGCCCTATATGACATGAATATGCTATGCGTTTTGTTTGAAAATGTAATGCCCTATATGACATGAATATGCTATGCGTTTTGTTTGAAAATGCGAGGCCCAGACGGCATGGATATGTTATATGCTTGATAGATGCAATGACTATATACGCAAATGCTAATGCAAGCTCTAGCTGCCAGAGAACACCAGGTCTGAAAACCACTTGGCAAAATAAATGCCGAAGGAAACGTCAACTCTCCTGGGGATGACCTGAAGTCACAGAACCATCTCAGCAAAATAAATGCTGGAAACGAGAAATCAAATCCTCTGGGGATAACTACCATGCTGGAGAAATGAAAAGGCAACCCTGCTTGGAGACTTCACTGGGGAAAGACAGACAACTCTGCTCGGGAATGCTCTTTTCAAACCATTGGCAACTGATTGCGCTCTGCGGGGATTGACCCAAACTGAGGTTGATTACGCGCAGCACACTGCTGGAAATGCTCATACTATCGAGGATATCAATCTTAATCTGCTGAAGATACTCCTGATCCTACTCTGATACGGGGTAAAAGACAATCTCGACTCTTCCGGGGATAATAAGCAACTTTCATCTGCTGAAGAGTAACAATTCTGATTTGACCATATCCACAAGGAATTCAAACATTACTCGGAGCACTGATATTAATCGAGCTTCGTATCGGGAAACATGTCAACATGCGGGTCATTGGGGGATATTGTGTCAGGTACCTTTAGGTTTTTTCGCTTTTCTGGTTTTAGAATAAACATGGACTATGTACACAGGGAAATGGAAATACTAGACGAGAACTAGCATTCAAAGGTAGACTACCAGGCGAGAACTGATAGGAAAATAGGTTAGGAAAATTGATTTTTGTGTTTTTGAACATCAGACGAGCTGACTAGATAACAAGCTAAGGACAAGACAACCAGGCGAGAACTGGCTGAAAGCTAACGTACACCAGGCGAGAACTGGTATAATACTTGAAGAAACGGTGACCAAACGAGAATTGGTTACCAATAAACTGCACCAGGACGGGAACTGCTGCTTACAATAAACTGCACCAGGACGGGAACTGATGCTTACCGATGGTGGGCCAGACGAGAACTGGTTACCGGTTTGCCAGGCGAGAACTGGACTTTGGAAACGACTGGTTACTGACACGCAACAGGTTTAAACTGCAGGATAATGATCCAACGACAACAAGGCCTTCTTATTTGAAAGGTTAAGGTTTTCGATAAGGGTATTGACATGATTCCCCGATACTCAACTCTGACTGGGAATAAACAAACTTGTTTGAATGACTTGCCCCTGGTATACTCAGCTGGGGGATAGAAGACTAGCTTGCACAACTTGCCCCAGTACAATTCACCTTGCCCCAATCTAACTCTTGGGAATATGGCTCTGAACAGCTTGCTACGAGAATACTTCGAGAATACTTGCCCCGGCATCTGTACAACAACAGAATTCAATCTCCAATTAAACACCTAACAACCCAGTTGATTTCAACATTCTCTGCAATGACTTGCCCCTGAATGAGCGTTCTAGCGACTCAACCCGATCTGATTATCCACCTGAAGTACTTGCTTTCAAATCTCAGCGCTCTGCATAATTGCCCCTGATTAGGTCTTGAGAAGACTCACCTCTTGATTAACTGCTTCTCAAACACACTGCCCCTGCTCAACTGAAGCTTCGGGACTGGTCCTCAGACTGACTGATACTGAACTTACTGGAAGATAATGCCCCTGATTCACAAGGCTTCACAACATTCACCATTCTGGTTCAGACTGCTGGATTACTCAGTCCTGATTGATTATTTTCTGTTGGAATTTCTTTCATGCCAACTACTAACCTGCAATTAGAATCGTCTGTCTACGAATGGTAATCTTAATGCAATGGTTATGCAGATTTTGAAAAAATTTGAGCTGTCACTCATTTACATGCATATGATTGTGAGTGACGTATGAACCAAAGTTCAAACGCAGTGCTTACGTGGTCAGTGAAAATACAACAAGATATGACTAGCAAGTCAAGAAGGAGTCAGGTTACTCAACCTTATCGTAATGCGCTTCAGACTAACCCTACCTCAATTAGGTCTTTTAAGGGTTGTATCGTGGTCGGGTTCACGGTTCATGAAACAAAGGATATTTGGCTCAAATTTTGATTTGTACCCACCCCGTCTACGTGATGATCTCCGATCCTAAGGTTCAGTTAACCTGGCACAAGCACTCGCCTCTTTGAGAAGTGTGTTGAATGGTAAAAACCACAGTTAAGGAATTCACAAGCTTTTCTTCTAGAGTGATAGTTACTCCTTCTTTGCTTTCGGTGTCTGTGTACACAACTTTGTGATTTGCTGGGGAAAATTTCTTTTGATGTCCCCTCTTTTCCGTTCTGTTTTTGATTCCCTAATTTTTGCCTGGACTGACTCATTTTGAGTTCTTTTCGATTCTTCGATTTCTTTTGAAGTCCAGCGGGATGCCCTGATATTTGCCTAAGTATTTAGCTTTCCAGCTTTTCTTTCTTTTTACTTAGCGGGCTTTCTCATTTTCTTTCTTTTGGAACAAAGTCGTGTGACACTGGTTGTCTTGATTGCTCCGAAAGGATTGTAACTGTCTCACTCCTGATAGGTGAGGTTTGACCTCTTGAAAGGTATCAACTGATTGGTCCTTGAAAGACAACATTCCTCTGCAAGACTTGAATGCTCGGTCAAGCTAACTGACAACTACCCTGCCCCGGGTTAAGATGTGAGGGTTTATAAAGTCCGAAAAAACTTCTACTTCCTGGCTCGAAGTGGTTGGCAAGGGACTAACTCCTTATATCTCCAGTGTTTGGGGAATTTGAAACAATGCCTTGTACATCATCGGTACGGTCTTATCTGAAAGCATACAATCATTGGTTATGAGTTTCAGTTTCGTCATCCTCCCTCCTAACTTTGCTAGTCACAGCGAAAAAATGGAGTGCATAAATGCAAGTGTCAGTGCAATGCAGTAAATGAGCGACAGCGACATGATTAATTCAGAAAAATGCATAGTCACTTTATTATTATCACCATTCGAAACATACAATGTTAAAGAGCAGGTAGTAACTAACAGAAAAAGAAACTACAAATGCAAATGATATAAAGGCTTGAGAACTGCCACTGCTGAGGCGCCTGCCTGTCTGAACCACTGGCTTTTGCTGGGGAACACCTTCTGAATCTACGAGCTTAGACAGCTGAGCGGTTAGGGATGAACAAACAGAAACCCTTCTCGAAAGGAAATGCGATCCTGATCAATCAACTGCTGTACCTTCGCCTGAAATGCTTTACAATCTTCGGTTGAATGCCCCGGAGAGCCACCGTGATAACCACACTGAACGTGGGGATTGTACCCAGGAGGGTACGGTTCTGGAACTGGCTTAAGAGCTTTCGGCTCCACCAAAGACTTCTGGATTAAAGATGGTAGCAACTGGCTATACGGCATCGGCACTGGGTGAAAAGGAGCTTTCCTTCGTTCCAAATTGTTGCGAGGTTTGTTCTGGTTCTGACGCTGATTCTGATAACCTCGGCCCCTGGTCCGCTGATTCGCAATGGAAGCGACATAAGATTCCTGATAGGGTGCCCCAGGCACGGCTGTCTGTTCAGTATAACAAGCCACGGGAGGTACTGATCTCTGATAAGATGATGAACCAACAAAATTCACCGATTCGCTTTGAGGATATTCAATCTTTGGCATGACTGAGTTGATCACAACTTCTTCTTCACTCTGATAGTCACAAGGGTATTCAGTTTCACCAGTTTGATCATATGGAGTAATCTGAATTTTCCCCATTCTTATGGAGTACTCAAGGCGTTCTCCTAATGCTACCACGTCAGAGAAACTTGCCGGAACTCCGAGCAATCTTTTGAAGTACGGATATTGTAAGGAATCCACAAACATGCTTGCCAGCTCTTGGTCTAACAGCGGGGGACGCACTCTAGCAGCAAATTCTCTCCATCTCTGAGCATACCTCCTGATAGATTCATTGATCTCCTGAGACAACTCTTGCAAATGCATGCGATAAGGAGCAATGTCTAGGTTGTAATCGTACTGCTTCAGAAAAGCTCTGGCTAAATCCGTCCATGATTGAATCTGATTCCTCCCCAACTGCATATACCACCTCAAAGATGCCCCAGTCAGACTATCTTGAAAGCAATGGATCATCAATTTGTCATTTCGCGCAAACGCAGTCATTCTTCGACAGAACATCATCAAATGCAGCTTTGGACAGCTATCTCCCGTGTACTTCTCAAATTTTGGCACTTTGAACTTGTAAGGCAACACCAGGTCAGGAACCAAACACATGCCTACAGCATCCAGGTTGACAGCATCTTTGGCTTTCAAAGCTTTCATTTGCTCTTCCAACACTCGGACTCTTCTACCATCGTCAAGGGCTCTTGGATCTACCATCCCAGCTGCTGGAGTATCTCTTCGGTAATTCATCACAGGGAAAGCAACACCTTGATTGGTAACAGGAGGAGGACGCTCATTCTGGGCAACAAACTTCTCATGTCGATCTCGGTTCTCAACAGAAGGCTGTACAACTTGGTCTGCAGCAACATTGTTCACTTGCGGGAAGTCTTCCGTAGAGTCATACAGAGGGTTGGACGCCATAGTGAACCCTGTCAGGGTGTTAGGAGATTGGAAATGGCCTTCAGACATGGCTACCAATAATCTTCAGCTGACTTCGACACTTGATTCTGCTCAAATCTACTCAACCCCTAGGTAGGTCTGCTGACAATCAAAAGCTGCTCAATCCAAACTCCGGGTAATCACCTTCAGGAAACAAAGGCTGGATCAGAACTCTGGCTAGCTGGAGGATGATATGCAATGCAACACTGATATGCATATGATATGCAAAATGCAGCAAATAATGGGACCACAGCCCCCACACAAAATCTGAATACTGCTGCGCTGCTGACGGAGACGCTCTCTGAAAAGAGGACCAAAATAACGGGTAGGTTGGAAGTCAAGTTTCCTGCACAAAAAACCCCCCCACTCACAGGTGTGGACCTATATCTGACAAGGTACGGCATCCTATGCGGTCGTCAGCGTCACAGACTTTCATGAGGAATGATACGATTCCCAGAAGGAGTGGCATCGTCATCTCATGAAGAGGCCTCACTTAGCTAACTTCCAATTGATCGGTTCCCAGAGTCGACAATCCTCACGTCTGGACTCCCCTCAGATCCTCAGGACCGGAAAGGAGCACCTCTGCGAGAACCTCGTCCGAGTGCGAATTTTCGTAGGGAACTGCGCCTGCTCAGCAGACAGGTTCGTCTACTACTTCTCCGCAACTATATCTAGGTGTATACTCATACTCGAGCCCAGGTCCGGCTTATCTCAATCATAGAACACCCGTAACAGCCCAACAGCAATAGATAATATCGATAAATAAACACCTAATAGACAAGCAAACAAGCGCTAGGATTTGACTCTCTCGAGGGACGTTGGATCCCTAGGAAACTATCGCAGTCCCCAGCAGAGTCGCCAGCTGTCGCTACTGCGAAAATCGGCGCCGGCTGACAGAAGAGTCGCCACCGTGCGTTATTTATCCCTCAGAGCGGGAAAGGAAACGCTCGAAGTAAACCTCGCAAAAACGGGGAAAAGGTATGGTCATCGCAACCATAGCCTGGGTTCGGGAGTCGGTTACGCAAGGGGAAGGTATTAGCACCCCTCACGTCCGTCGTACTCGACGGGATCCACGCTTGCTTGGGTTGTCTACTGGATGCAAAACAATCTATCTACGGCTGCTAAATCTAAAGGGAAGGGAATCGACTCGATAGAGCGTCGCACTCTATGCCTACGTATTCTCAAGAGAGAAAGTCAGAGTCAACGTAGTTCGGGACTACGGGGAAAATTGGCTCGCCAAGACATCGCGTCCTGTGCCTACGTACTTCCACTGAATGGAAGATCAGAGCTTTGCGTAGTTCAGACTAACTACGGCTAAACAAACATTCTCACACAGCAGTGAGAAAAACAACTGGTTTCACAGGGTCGGGAACCTATGGTCACAACTATGGCTGAGTCTCAAATGCACTCGGGCAAGAGAGAAAAAGGGGACTCAATTAGTCGTCAGCGGGAAAGTCTCGATCGCACAGCCGCGAGAGAACAAAGGTTAGTCGTTAGTGTGCTCGCTAGGATATCGCATCCTATGCCTACATATCTTCGTCTGGAACGAAGAATCAGAGCAGCTGTAGTTCAGCTACTACGGGACCACAGCTCAAATCTCGTTTTATTCATCTCTGAAAAATGATTACAATGGGTTGAATACTGAAATAAATCTCCTAGGAAACGCTATCCTATTTTATCTTGAAAAATCGAATGAAAATAGCCCCCTAACAAATGGGCTTCTAAGCTATCCTAAGAGTCGGGAAAATTCTCTCTATGAAAATATCCTAAAAGAAAATGCTTTAAAAATATTAAACTACTTTTTAATATTTTTTTTTTCTCCTTTTTCTCCTTTTCTTTTCTCATATTTTCTTCTTTTTTTTCAAATATTTTCTTTGATTTTTCACCATCTTTTCCACAATATTTTCTTCACATTTTTTCAATATTTTTCTTCTTTCAATATTTTCTCTTTATTTTCTTATTTCTCTTTTTTCACTATATTTCTTTCACATTTTTTTTCTTTTCTTCTCTATTTTTTCTTCTTTTCTTTTTTCAAATATGTTTTTTCAAATCTTTAAAAAAAGAATAAAAAAAACAAGCAAATTGGGCTGGGGGTGTACACTGTTTACAGGGGTATATGCAGAAAGAAAAAAAAAAATAAAATGAAAACAAACAAAACAACTAAATTGGGCCCAGCCCAAGACTCCCCAAAAATGCAGGGGGGGTGCGTGTACACTGGGTGTACTGCCAGAAATGAGCTTTATTGGGCTTGAGCCCAGAACCTGCCAAAAACGGAGGGTGAGGTGTCACACAAAAAATTGGTTGGGCCTGAGGCCCAACGAACCAACCCTCTCCTTCCTCTCCCTTCCAAGTTCAGAAAACAAACCCTAATCTGCTTAGACCTTCTCCGCCGCCGCCATCCACCACAACCTTCCCTTCTTCTTCTTCTTCCCCGTTCACCATCTCAGAGCTCTCAACCTTCGTCTAGTTCCTGTCTTAATTTTCTTCACCGAACCTTCTGGATTCGTTCATGCATGCTTCTGGTGAAGCTCTTCCGGGCCTTCCATTGAAGAATGTTGAAGGTCTATGAAGGTACTTGAAAGTTACCGGAAAAGACGAAGCCGGTTGAATGCTTGAGATCTGGAAAAAATCTTGAAGATTCGTTGATGTTGATGAGGAATGGCTTTGGAAATCTCTTGATACACGCGCGATCGGTAATCTTCTCTGAAGATCTTTCTTGTATTGTTGATGTTGACAAAATCTCGTGAATCATCAATGGAGGTCGTTGAGGATCGGTTGAGTAATGGTTTCCTGTTGATGATTGTTGCGCGTTCTTGCGTGTTGTTGATGATCTGAAGATGTTTATGAACTTTTTTTTTCTGGAAATTCGTTGAAGCATGAAGATGATTGTTGATGGATTTTGGATCTGAGTTCTTGAATGAAGATGAAGGGAGGTTGACGATGAAGATTCATCGTCTTTGGATGATTTTCTGGAGCTTGTTGAAGTTCTTCGTTCTGATGAGTTCTTGGGAGAGATTGATGAAGATCTGGTGTTTGGAGGGAGTTCTGGTGAGTTTTCCGGTGGGGAACGGTTGTTGGATGAAAGGAAGAAGATGATGAAGGGAGGTTTTCTGGGTAAGAATTGAGTTCCGGTGCAGTTGAGGGTGGCCGCCGGCCATGCAGGCCGGCCGGCGGTGGCTTTCAGGTGAAGGTTCCGGTGTGGACACGTGGTGGAGGGACGGTGGAGGAGAGAGACGCGTGGGAAGATAGTGGGATGGGTGGCTGCATGCCTGCCACTTGGCAGAGAGAGGGGAAAACGGAGTGGTGAGGTGGCGTAGCGTGGACGCGTAATGTGGGGCCTTCCTCTCTTCAACACGTGGCTGCGACTGACTTTATACTGATGAAAAGCTGGAAGGTTCTGGATCTTTCTAGCAGGAACTGGATTGTGCTGGATTATTGCTGGACGTTCTGACCCCTTTTTTGGACGAATTGGGCTGCAATGAATTGAATAAAACCCAATAACTTGAACAAAAAACCATACTGGGCCTCCCCAATTGGGCCCAACGAAACTCAATATAAAAAATTCAAAAAAACTGAAAAAACAATAAGAAAAAGCTAGTTAACTAAACTAATTCCAATTAACCCCTAATTAATAAAATCCTAATAAAAAATCTCTAATAAACCCTAAAAAGACTATTATTTCTATAAAAGAAAATAACACCTATTTATTTTTAATAAGAAAAAATCTATTCATTTATTATTATTATTAAAAGAAATTCTAGAAAACAATTAAATTCTATTTAAATTTCTAAAAAAACTATACTACCATATTATCTAAAAATATTAAAATCTATAAAAGATCTATTAAATCCTAAAATGAATTTAAAAATCTATTTAATTCTATAAAATGCTAAAAAATTGATTTAAAAAGAATTAAAAAATATCAAAAATCCTATTAAAAAATTCTATTAAATCCTATAAATTGATTTAAAAGCTATTTGAACCCTAAAAAATCCTATAACATCCAGAAAAATCATAATAATTCCCAGAGGGACAAAATAAGCACCGAACGACACAAAAATAATCGGTAAAAATAAACGGGCACCGAAATATCCCAAAAATACGATTCTACTGATTAAAAACACCTGAAACACGAGACGGGAGCTGTGATCCCTGATAAAATCAATACAAATGAACAATGCAATGTATGCGATATGCAGATGCGAATGCGGTTATGCGTCGAAACATCGAGCCAAATGCGAGACCCGGTTGGTCAAATTTTGGGGTGCAAC
Source organism: Lathyrus sativus (assembly GCA_963859935.3). Lineage (NCBI taxonomy): Eukaryota > Viridiplantae > Streptophyta > Magnoliopsida > Fabales > Fabaceae > Lathyrus > Lathyrus sativus. Next base: position 645,994,039 of record OZ012739.1, read on the forward strand.
AGTATGCCTCAAAGACTCCGAGATTGTGAGGTATTTTGTGATAGTGATATCAATAACGATGGTGATCTCATCCATTTTGCTTTAATGGCCGAATCTGAACCGGTAGATACGAAGGAGGCATTAAGCGATCCAATGTGGATGAATGCAATGAAGGAAGAGCTTGAATTGATTGAGAAAAACAATACTTGGATATTGGTTGACTCACCGAAAGGTAAAAAGGTAATTGGTGTGAAGTGGGTCTTCAAAGTGAAAGAAAATTTAAAAGGCGAGATAATCAAGCATAAGGCTCGATTAGTTGCAAAGGGATTTTTGCAAAAGGAAGGCATAGACTTTGATGAGGTATTTGCTCTGGTTGCTCGACATGAAACCATCCGGTTAGCTGTTGCAATAACAAATAACAATAGTTGGCTGTTATATCAAATGGACGTCAAATCGACATTTTTGAATGGTCCATTGGATGAGGAGGTGTATGTTGGACAACCCCCTGGTTTTGTTGTTCAAAATCAAGAGGCAAGGGTCTACAAGTTGAGGAAGGCACTCTATGGTTTGAACCAAGCTCCAAGATCTTGGAACAAACACATAGATGGTTTTAAAAAGTGTGTGACCGAGCATGGTGTTTATGTGAAATCGGGTGCAAGCGAAGGAGTAATCATACTTTGTCTATATATGGACGATTTGTTGATTACTGGAAGTTGTGAAAATGACATTTCAAGCTTCAAAGAAGAGCTTATGAAGGAGTTTGAAATGAGTGACCTTGGGTATGTGAAGTACTTCCTAGGCATAGAGTTCCAAAAGACAAAGTTGGGGCTGCTCATGCATCAAAGTAGGTATGCTTTGGAGATCTTAAAGAGGTGTGATATGACGCATTGTAATGCTGTCATAACTCCAGCCGAGGCACGGCCACAACTATCCAAAAGCGAAGAAGAGTAAGATGTGGATCCGACTCAATACCGGAGATTGATTGAATCATTGCGTTATTTGTGCAATACGCGGCCAGATTTAGCATTTAATGTCGGTATTTCTAGTAGGTTCATGGAGAGGATAAAGGTATCACACTTGGAAGCGGTTAAGAGGGTCCTTCTTTATGTGAAAGGTATTCTTGGTTGTGGAATTTTGATTCCGGCAAGTGACACGGGCAGAAGGTGCAATTTACTTGGATACACCGACTCCAATTGGTGCGGAGATAAAGATGATAGAAAGTCTACGGCTGGTTATGTCTTTATGTTCGGCGGAGCACCAATCTCTTAGTGTTCTAAAAAGGATCTGGTGGTTGCTCTATCTTCTTGCGAGGCGAAGTACATTACAGCGTCATTGTGTGCATGCCAAGTTGTGTGGCTTGTGAACTTACTGCATGAGCTGGACAGCAGCACGAGAGGAGCTGTTTTGTTGTTGGTGGACAATGTTTCAGCCATCAATCTTGCTAAGAATCTCATAGCACATGGAAGGATCAAGCACATTGAGATGAGATTCCATTACTTGAGAGATTTAGTGAGTTCTAGACAGTTACGTTTAAGCTACTGCAGAAGTGAAGAACAAGTCGCAGACTTATTAACGAAAGCGGTTACGAATGATGTTTTCAAGCGATTCGTGGTGAGGTTGGGCATGAAGAATATTGAGCATTTGACTTAAGGTGGTGTATTGGATGATTAGAATAAGTCAAATGCAGTGTAATTAGCTTTTAAAGTGTTTTGTGGAGAATAGCTTATTTGAGAAACTATTGTTGGAAGGCTTCTTGTTTGCTGCAGAAAGAGCAATTTTCTGAAGCAAAAAACAAAAACAAACAGTTTTATTTTTTAGGCAGTTTTGAATGCTTTGTTTAGCTTGTTTGTTTGTTTAGTGGTTTGTACACTATAAATAGACCTCAATTATACTATTGAATAAAAAAAATATTGTTAGATAATGCCATTCAATATTCTCATCTCAATTTTCTCTATCCTTTCATCATCTTCCCCAATTGACCTTTCTATCACCACAATAACAACTTCCACCATTGATTCACCTTGAACAAGTTTGATCTTGTTCCAACAATAAATTACTTGGAGTTGTCTTCTAGGTAACATGGATAACTATTGCCATGCGCTAATATAGAGCTAAAGTTTGTTTTGCTGCTTAGGGGTGGCTTCATTGTCCTATTGTTTTGGGGTTGATTTATGCAGTAGTGAGAGGTGTTATCAGATTTACTTTTCTCAGTTATGATTTGCATGGAACTTGGAAAATTTGAGATGTCAAAAGTTTACATTGTGATGCAATTTGTATTTAATTTTTTTTGTCTTGATAAGATTTTAAGGTGTTTATTATGTTTAGAGTTTATTGGTAAATAAGCTGTGATAGTTGTCTAATTAATAACCAATATATTTTTTTTTTGTTAAAAACTTGTATATTATGGCGGTTGAAACCGCCACAAATTTAATAAATATTTATCATACATAATGTGGCGGTTTAAAATGCCATTATGTACTAAATAATAAATGCCACTATAAAAAAATGTAAATTACGGGGTTTGTATGGAGGTTTTTAGTAAACCGCCATTTTACACCTAGAGCATCAAAATGTACGGCGTTTGTGATAACCGTCGTTCAAGTAAAAATGGCAATTGAAACTACCACTATTTTCAATAATAACCGCCGTAGTTTACATGTTTTTTTGTAGTGATAGGTCGACACATGACTTTGGTAGGTCAATAGACCAAAAATCTTGATATTTGTATTATTTTCTATTCTTTCGTATTCCTTTTGCTTGATACTTGTATACATATATATACTTGATACATGCATCATTTCTAGTAAGGTTCTAGAGTAAGCCTATAAGAAACCATGATTCAAAGCATTATCATCATCTTCAACCTCTCTTCTATGCATACACATAATCATTTTTTGATTGGGTGATCATCTAGATTAGAGTTAATAACGTCCAATTAGGTTGTTGTACCATTGATATTGGGTTAAGAACTTTGAGGATTTCAAATAAGAAAACCGAGATGGTGTTTTCCTTCAAGATCCTTGAGGATTTGAAGATTATGCAATTTGGATCTGATCGACTGAAAGCCTTGGGAAAAGGGGTTCCTTGAAGGGAGTAGCCTGAGACCGTGGATCGTGTTGGTAAATCTTGGGTTTCAACAAGTGTGCATTTAGGATTAATTTGTCCAAGTTAAACCTTGAGATAAGGAGTGTCTTGCAAGGAAGTAATAAGAACTGGTGAATTGAAGCGATATTTTTGGTTTCTTGATCAATCTTTGATCAAGGGTTTTGGAGGTGTGGTAGAATCAACAACAAACCTAGGGTTTGTAGGGTTAGAGTTTTTCATCTCTTGTATACACATATTTACAAAGTAAGATATATTATAATATCTCAATTCAAATTCGAATTAAGGGCAGATGTATCCATATCAAGGCCGGTTGGGGGATTGCCTAAACAAATCCTTGTGTACTGTGCGTGTGTGTGTGTGTGTGTGTGTGTGTGTGTGTGTGTGTGTTTTAGTACTTTGTTTGCAAATTATTGAATTTAGTGATCGTTTGATCAATTCGTTTGGGAAATATCTTTTTATCACATTTCGAAATAGGTTTTGTTGATATAATCATAATCCATTTGATTGTGATTGGTTTTTAGGATCAACAAAAACAAAGCAAAATTCCAAACGATATTGATTGCACACAAGGTGTTCGATAAATTACTTTATTGTGTTTTTGTATATTTTGATCATTGGGAATAAGCTCTACGTATGGATTTGCATTTAATTGTTTGTTATTGATACTTGTTGAGAAATTTATGTTCATTATCATATGTTTGTGTACCTTTATGCATATTCGATCTTTTTGATAGAGGTTTGGTTAGACGATTCAATTCAGGTTATTTCCGCTATGCCATAAAACTGTTCAAAATAATTTTTGCCAAAAGTTTTTTTATTTGTGGTCTATTCACCCTCCTCTAGATCGAAGCCCATCATCTAACAAGTGGTATCACGAGCTACGGTTAATTCCGTGCTTAAGATTTTCTTATTAGAAGAATTACTACTGAACCTAAAGGAGGGTACAATATAGCACCAATTTTCACCGACAAAAACTATGGCTATTGGAAAACTTGTATGCGTATTCATGTCAACCCAATTGACAAGGGTATATGGGACGACATCGTGAATGGTCCTAATGAAATTACAGTGACCAATGCTGAAGGTGTTACCGTACCTAAACCGGAAGCACACTAGAATGATATTGATTGAAAATTATGGTCACATGATTGGAAGGCGAAAAATATTCTCACATTCGCACTAGGTATTGATGAATATTATCGTGTTTCTCATTGTGAGACCTGTTGTACCCCAGAATTTTCCCTACCTTTTTCTAACTTTAACAGGCTTATGTTTCACATTCATCTGCATACCCACTAGGTCATGAACTCATAATCATACGTTGCGCTGGTCTTCTAAGACATGAGATCAAAGTATTTTCTCGTTATTGGTGTTGTTCCTATTCAGGGATGATTCAGTTGGGTCCTATTTCAGTCAAGTTGAAGCAAAGGTTGAATTATCATAAGCCTCTTTATCAAGATCATCAAGTATCAAGTCTGTCTTCTTCATGATTTCTCAAGGGCATCACGTGTTATGGATTAGGGTTTTGTTTTATCACATGTTGCTATCTCCATCATTGTACATTTCAAGGATAGTTAGGGTTTATTATTCATGAGTGGATCAGGGTTAACATTTCTTCAACTGAGGATCATTGGATATCAAAGTGTTCTTCTATGTTTCCAGCCTTATCATTCATGTTCAAGGACTCAAAGCATTGATGTTTTGTTGATCATTAAAGTTATGATATGATAGAAAGATGTTGTTGTGGATTCATATTGTGATTAAGTTCATTAATGATATTTGTTGATTGTCATGAAAAGTTGGTATGGATTAAAAGATTGCGGTGAATTTCGATTTGGATTCATCAATGTAAAGCGTGCAAAGTTGAACGTGGATTTCTTGATATTCAAGTTACGAGGTTAAAGCTTTTGTCATCGAAATATTCATTCAAGTTTACATGTTTTCAAGGTTTCAAAATTTCAAATAACATTCTAGCTTCACCGAATTCAAGTTCCATAAATATGGTTCAAGTATATTAAGCAAGGTTTAAAGGGACTAAATTGGAAAAAAGAAGTTATGATTAGGAAACTTGGATTTCTTACAAGCTAAATTTGAATTTCCTTCAAGTATCATTCAAGGTTGTAGCTGTAGCACCTTAATTTTAGACCTTAAGATCCCACCTCCTTGTGCATCTTCTTGCATGACATCTTTATACTTTTGTGTGTGTGTGTGTGTGTGTGTGTTTATTACGGCTAACCAGTCTATGCAGGTGTGCACGGAGACGGTAATTTCAAGTAGAGATATTACTCATTCTCACATTGAAATATTTCTAGACATGATCAATTGACCCTGACTTAAGGTCATCCTAAAGTTTTTATCTGATACGCACTCCGCTTCCAAATTTCTACATTTTTGAGGCCGTTCTCAGGTCAATACTTTGAAGATGTCTCAGACGATTTTTCTGGTTGTATCTTATTTGTTTCCTCATGGATCGAGGGTCAAGAAAGGCTTATTTTAGAATTAGATTGGCCTAAGGTGTAAGATGCAAGTCATAGTGCGCTAGATGAAGCTAAAGGTTCCTTTCCTTTTTTTCCATTTGGGTCTTGTTGCTTTAAACAAATTGATTTTGATCTGGAATTAAATGTTCAGTATTTACAAAACAATTACAAGATTGATTTGATTCATAGGGTTTGAGATTTCAAACGATTCAATTAGATGGGATCATGAGAAGCCCGAAGTCTAAGGTGTTACCATGAAGACTCCCTTGTGCGAGAGATCGAGTTACAAAGGTTCTTATACAATTTGCACCAAGTTCTAACTTTAAAATTCAAAGAGGCTCACATTTTCAAAGACCCTTTGATTCATAACCTTTTCTTTTTTTGACAATACAATTGGGCTTCATCCAAATATAAATGGAAGAATTAAAACTAACGGTAATCAAATTCAAGGGTGTTCAATGTTCCAATATCTATTCAAATGCCAAGATTAATCATATCATATTAAACCCTTTTCTTCATGGCAAGGCTTCAAGCTCATTAAAAATCCAAGCTTAGCATCTATTATGAAAATTCAAGATACAAAATGACTCATCCCAAAAGACCTTACAAGTAGGATGTAATGAATTGAAAATCCCAACACTACTAATCCTACAGGATTATACACAAATCCACAGAGTTAAACCATTTCGTTTTCAAGATTATTTCTCGTTCATTCTGATCCAAATATTCAATTTTAAGAAGTGTAATACCCTTGAGAGCGGAAATCCGTGTCATTATTCCATGACTTAGGTCATACACTCAAAGGTGGCTATTAAGTACAATCACATCCAAAATTCAGAAAGTTATAAGAGTCTCCCGATTAATACAACTTTGAATTCAGACAAAGAAATACAAAGTTAATATGAAGACGCAGAGTTCTACTCGTGCTTTGCTATCTCGTCGGAGTCATGCGCGGTGAACAAGAGTCTTAGCAACATTGTCGTCTTGTCTTTTCCTTTGCCTTTGTTTCATGATACAAATGGATAGATTGTTGAAGAAATATTTGAAGCGGTTTTCCCCAGAGCTCTCAGAACCTGAAAAGAGCTGGAGAGACTATGACACATTCAATAAAATAATTCATAAAGGGAGTCGTATTGATTGTTTCGTTTTTAAGTAAAACATGGACTTCTGTTTACCTGGCCTGTACTCCACAGCAAGCAACCTTAACAGGATTCGAACCTCCTGGAATTCATAAGACGGAGAAAATTGATGACGGATCCATTTGTGGCAGCAACTTTTACGAACAAATGAAATTTAGAATGGTCTGAAGAACAAACTCGACGTTAGAGAAGAAGACCATAAGAGAACATCTTGTTTTCTCCACTTGAAAGACTTCAAGGTGGCCTTCACGCCTCGAAGTCACGCCCTTTTACCGACGGTGTTTTGGTCGACGACAGCAAACCGGCATTGCGGAACAATCATCCTCCGTTAACGATTCTTACTGCGCCCCAGAACTAATGATATCATGCCAACAGGTTAGATTTTTCGCCGCTAGTACCTCCTGGCCGAATTCTAGAATCTGTCATCTTCATGTTGCTCCCTAAGAGAGAAAGGCCTGTTCAGAAGTGTAAAAAGCTATTATATCACAAAGTGCATCAAACTAAGTTAAGCTATGGTCGTGAGTGTTAACGAATTTAACTGAGTGCTAACTTTCGAATTTCAGTTCTTGTTGCGAGAAGGAGCTTTTATAGCGTATCTCCTATTTACTTCCATCAGAAGATCACCTATGGCATAACACACAATTAGACAGAGTTCAAGGATCATTAGTGCGAGTTACAAATTAATTTTCGGATAACCGGGTTGTCCCCTACATCTCCACCAGATTCAAGACATCAGATTTCTTTTTCCAAAACCAGAATTTGACATGTTCAAAAGAAGGAAAGAATTCAAATATCAGCAACATAATCCAACATAAAAGGGGATTTAAGGCAATAGAATCAAGGCAGTGTTCAAGACATAAGCAGGTTTCCAACAGATTTATTTCCTTACCAAAACCCGAACCGACAGGAAGACCATTGCCTTCAAACCGTATTGTCATTTTAAAACCCAACCTTTGACTATATAAGAACATTGTAAGTGCTCTTGATTGACTGCATTTTGAGGCAAAACATTAGTGTATGTATGTATGTCATACATAATGTGGATTTTGCCGGGTAAGTTAACCTAGCTATGAGTAAGTAAAGCTTAATGTCATACTGAATGTCATGACACTGATTGTATGACATCTAGCGAGCAGATTTATTTTCTGGTAGCTAGAAATCAGGAAACTTATTAGAAGCTCAAGCTGAAAGACAGGAGACATTTTAGAAGCCCTAAAGCAAAAAAATGCTCCTGAATTAAAGGGCAAGTGTGCAGATTATTGAAGAAAGGTTTTGTTTTGGTTAAACCTAATTTATGCATCTAGGCCCAAGGACTGACTACTGCTATAAATAACAGAAGGAGCAATCCTAGAAGAGCAGTTCTTGACAAAAGATTAGAGAGTGCATATTAAGAGTCCTTGTGAGTGAAGAAGGTTGTTCTTCACGTGAGTATTGTAAGTGAAGAAAGTATGTTCTTCACATGTGAAATGAGTCTTAGGAATACTTGTTTACCAAGCATTTGTCTGCTGCATTGGTTAGGTAGGTTCTAGGCTGTTGTGTCACTCAAAGCTGTTAAGCAAGAGTGTGTGTCCCTTGATCAAAGCTGTGAAGCAGGATTAAGGTGTGTTTGAAGTGTAACTTCATAAATTTGCTGTAATTGTATTTGGATATCACTGAGGTGATTGAGGGGGAGTGAGTGGGTATACTCAGTTCTAGAGTGTCTCTAGGCAGAAGTGCCATTGGGTAGGTTTTAAGTGAAGAGTGCAAGCTGAGTGTTTGACTTTGAATTAATTCTACTGATATTGAAATTCCTCCTTGGCTTGGTAGCCCCTGGATGTAAGTGTTGTTGACACTGAACTGGGTAAAAAATTTATGTGTTATTTACTGCTTCTCTTTACAGCTTTTTAATTACTCCAATAGTATGTGTTACAGTGGATGTTATAACATCTGTGATAACATCCATCGTGTGCTTGCCAGAATTTTCAATTGGGATCAGAGCAAGCACCCTACCTGTTATATCTGGGCGAGATCTAGGGAAGATAAATTCTGGTACTATGGATAAAGACATAGGATTTACAATTAGACCTCCAATTCTGGATAGCTCTAATTATGACTATTGGAAACCTTGGATGATTACCTTCTTAAATTCTTTAGACAGTAAGGCATGGAGAGCTGCAAACTCTGACTGGGAACATCCTGTGAAGACTGACAAGGATGGAGTATCTGTGTTAATTCCTAAAGAGGAATGGAATAAAGAGCAAGAGGCCTTAGCTCTTGGGAACTCTAAAGCATTGAATGCTCTATTCAATGGAATAGACAAAAACATCTTCAGACTGGTACACCATTGTGAACTGGCTAAGGAGGTCTGGGACACTCTCAGAATAACTAATGATGGAACCTCAAAAGTGAAGATGTCTAGACTTCAAATGCTGACCATAAAATTTGAAAGTCTAAGGATGAAAGATGATGAGAGCATTCATGAGTTTTACATGAACATTCTTGAACTTGCAAACACTTCAGGAGCCTTGGGAGAAAAGATGCCTGAAGAGAAACTTGTGAGGAAGATTTTCAGGTCCTTACCTAGAAGGTTTGCAATGAAGGTCACTGCCATTGAAGAAGCCCAAGACATATGCCACATGAAGGTGGATGAACTCATTGGTTCTCTCCAAACCTTTGAGATGGGATTATGTGATCAGGCTGTGGAAAAAAAAGAACAAAAGCATAGCTCTTGTTTCAAACACTGCAGATGACTCAGAATAAGAAGATGGTGAAAATGAGGAGAACTTGTCAGAGGCCATAGCTTTGCTTGGAAGAAAATTTAATAAATTGATCAAAAGGATAGACCACAGGTCTAAACCTTATGCCAAGAACATGCCTTCTAACATCAGCAGAAGGGATAAGTCTGAAGAAACATCCAGCCAAAGCAAAGGAGTTCAATGCCATGAATGTGAGGGATATGGACACATTAGAAAGGAATGTCCTAATTACCTTAAAAAGAAGGGAAAAGGCCTAACTGTCACCTGGACTGATGAGGACTCTGAAAGTGAATTCGAAGAAGAATCTGCCAAACATGTCAATATTCTGTCCAGTGTGTGCATGTCTGATGATGAGTCCAGTGAAGAAGAGGTAACCTTTGATGAACTGGCTGCCTCATATAAACAGTTGAGCATGAGAAGTGCTGAGGTATGCAAACTAGGGGAAAAGCAAAAGAGACAATCATCAAAGAGTTAGAGGATGAGAAAAAGGAGCATCTGGAAACTATAGACTCTCTCAACAAGGATGTCAGCTTGTTGGAATCAAAAATGGATCAGATGTCAATATCCATAAGAATGCTCAACCCTGGAACTGACACTCTAGAAAAAATTCTACAGAGTGGTTAGAAGGCAAGAAACAAGTCTGGACTAGGATTTGATGGTGAACAAAAGCCTAGCTTGGGGCTCAAGAAGTCAAAGCCAAAATTTCAGAGGACTAACTTGATGTCACGACCAATGTCACAACATCAAGGTCACAGAAGTACACACCAGAACCAGAGGAACTTTCAAAGGAAAAGCTGTTACTACTGTGGAAGGTTAGATCATATACAAGTTGTCTGTTATTGGCTACATGGATTTCCCAGGCATCCTCATCAAGGCAAAGTCAAACAGGGTGCTCATATCAAGAAACAAAATCCGCCGAGACCAAAAAGGAGTGTCCCTGTCAAGGAGAAACAATGGATTACCAAAGTGTCTGCCCTGGTAGCTCATAACTCCCTTAGGCTGCCTACCAAAGAAGACTGGTATTTTGACAGTGGTTGTTCTCGACATATGACTGGAACAAATGATCTATTAATGAACATTAAACCTTGTACCTCAAGTCATGTAACTTTTGGTGTTGGAGCAAGAGGAGAGATCAAGGGTGCTGGAAAGCTAGAGGGTACTGGTACTCCAGAACTGGAAAATGTCCTGCTGGTTAAGGGACTGATTGTGAATCTCATCAATATCAGCCAGCTCTGTGACCAAGGATTTAGTGTCAAATTCACTAAGGAGACATGTGTGGTTACAAATGAAAAGGATGAGGAAGTCATGAGGGGCACTAGAGCTCAGAATCATTTTTATTTATGGGTATCTAAGAATATACTAAATGACTATGTCTTAATCATGGAAGAAAAGCAGGTCCTGTGGCAAAAGAAAGGCATACAAAAGTTAAAGAAGATCTGAGCCAAGGGAGTTGTGAAGGGAATTCTAGATAAAAGAAAGGGATGTGATGCATATCAGGATGAAGGGCAATCACAAAAAGTTCTTTCAAAAGGAAGACACTGTAGAAATCTAGATAGGTTATATTAGAACCTGATGGAGTCCATGGAAGTTGCCCTGCATAAAGAAAGCAGTATCACTCCGGATGTCATGACCTTGTTCTGTGACATCAAGAGTACCATCCAAACGAGCTCTGAGGAGTTCAAGGGAGACATGCTCAGGGGTAACTTGTGTAAATGGCAAGAGGCTTGTGCAAAACTTGATGATTGTGTCCTAAATAATGCTGACATGGGTTCAAGAAGTGTCAAGGAGCCTCAATTTAAAAATTCTCTACTGAAATTAAGGTCCTCCAGTAATGATGGGTTGTAGCAATTAAAAGTAATAAGGAATTACATTTTGAAATTAAATCATTTAAATCAAAAAGGTAAGTTCCCTCCTATTGGGCAATTATACCCCATTACCATATATACGATACAACCCCTCTACTCTTGGTGCCTTCACAAACTATTCATCTTCCATACCATTTCCATCAAGCACAGAAAATTCCTTTTCTATCAATCAACGTCCCTAAAAATTTCGCAACATTCTAAACCAACCTCATCCAAAAGAATGAACGACAACGATGATGCTGATTCAAACTCTAATGATGTGCTTGAAATAGCTCCACTGCGAATGATGACACCAGAAGGATTATTGGTGAAGGAACCTAAAAGCTACATGCAAGAAGTCCCATAGACATTGTCTCAGGTCAGGCCCCTCCCTCTACTACCTCTGTTCCTCATGATGACGTCAATACAGAAAAAGGTAGACAACCCACCTTACCATTGCGAATATGGTAGCTAATGTACTTAATATTCCCACTGCGTCTAACAATGAGAGTTCTGATCCTAACCTGAATGATCAAGCTAATGTTTCTCACAATGTCAAAACATTGAAAGACCCTACTCCAGAAGGGAAAAACAAGGGTAAAGGTGCTGAGAAAATGGGTGATGACATTCAAGGCACCGAAAATACTGAGTTGGTAGACCTAGATGAATATTCTGACAATGACCTCATAGTAAAGCTCAATCCGGGCATAGCCAAAAGGCTGATGACAAGGAAAGGGAAAAAGGTGGCTGACCAAAGTTCCCTTAAGAAAAAGGCTGTTGAGAAGACTGGTGAGCAAGACATCTCCACAAAAAGGGCTGTTGAGAAGACTGCTGAGCAAGACATCTCCACAAAGAAGGCTAGAACAAAGAGGACTCAGGTTGGACCCTCCAACGGTTGGAGCAAAGTAACCACCAAAAAGAGGAAGGTTGAATCTAGTTCAGAACCAGAGACAGACTCTGATGTTGCTGTTGATGTCACTGACATCCAATCTAAGAAGAATCCTTCTACCAGCAAATTGGCTACAAATGTACCTGAAGTGCCCATCAACAACATCTCTTTTCACTATCCATCGGGTGTTATCAGATGGAAATATGTATATCAAAAGAGGTTGGCCCTGGAGAGAGAGCTTGCACAAAATGCTCTTGACAACAAGGAGATCATGGCCCTCATTTGTGAAGCTGGCTTGATGAAAACTGTGACTAAATTCTCCAAATTCTATGAAATTCTGGTCAAAGAATTCATAGTAAATTTATCAGATGAATGTGCAGATAGAAAATCTATTGAGTTTGGGAAAGTATATGTTAGAGGAAATGGTGTCATCTTCATTTCCACTACCATCAACAGCTTCCTTGGAAGTTCAAATGAAGCTCAGCCTGAGTTAACCATCTCTGACAACAAAATGTGCCAAGTAATTATTGGAAATCAAGTCAGAAAGTGGCCATCAAAAGGAAAGCTTGCTGCCAGCAAACTAAGTGTGAAATATGATGTATTGCACAAGATTGGTGATGCAAACTGGGTGCCAACTAATCACAAATCGTTAGTGGCCACTATCCTGGGGAGAGTTATCTATGTTGTTGGGACCAAGAACAAAAAGGATTATGGCACTTACATCTTTGATCAGACTATGAAGCATGCTTGTAGCTATAGTGTAAAAGGACCCATAGCATTTCCTTCGCTCATTTGTGGAATTATGTTAGCACAATATCCAAATATCCTCAAGAACAATGATGTAGCAAGCAAAAGAGAAACTCCCTTCTCATGTTCCAGACATTGCCATGACACCCACTGAGACATCCAAAAGGGGTCCCAAAACCAGAAAAGCTGAAGTAATGGAAACAATTAAAGAAACATGCAAGGAACTGGATGCAAGGAAGCAAACTCTTGAAAAACTGCTAAAATCTCTTGAGCAAGATGAGGATGTTGAACTCGCTGATGATGAGGGTACAAGGGAAGATGATGGTTAAGAAGTTGGCTCAGAAGAAGTTGCTGACAACTCAGAGGAAGGCACTGATGATGGAGAAGAAAGCACTGAAGAGACTGAGGAGGACAAGTCCAGCTCAGTTGAAAAAGAAGATTGATGTCTTAGCATACAATGTAGCTCAGACTACTGATTGTTGTGTTATTACAGGAAGAAGTGCTGCTTTTCTTTTATTAGGCCTCTGTAGGAATTATTTGACAACCTGAATTTGTGATGCTTTGTACGAGCAGTTTGTATAATTTTACCCTAACAATTGGAATGTTACAACATTCTAATCTATGCTAGCTTATTAGTTGGATCTTGATTTGTGGATAAAAAGGGGGAGAGAAAGATAGAGTGATAATAACAACAGGTGGAAGAACAGGTGGTGTGTAGAACAGGTGGATAGCTTGAAGAGCATATGGTGATGTTGAGGATATGTGTGATAACAACTGCCTAGTGTTGTTAGTAATGTGTTGATGCTATATGTGTGTGAATTCCTATGGTGTATAGGAATGTATAGAATTCCTATGGTGTATAGGAATGTTTGTTAGAACTGAATGGTTGATTGTGTATGTTGCTAACCCTGTGTGATTCTAGAAGTGCTTGGTGTTGCACCCCAAAATTTGCCCTCTTTCAAGGCTTGACTCATTTCTTCATTTCTTTCAAATTCAATGACATAAGGGAGGCCCATCATTCCAAATTCAAGGTTCATGAATTCAAGGCTAGATTCAAGAATATTACAAAGAGAAATTTCATGACATTTGCAAGAATGTCACATTTGTTACAAAATCCAAACTCTTGGTAATGCTTAGAAAATTAAGATATTTCTAGTCTTAATTCAAGTTTCTAAAAATAACTTCATGCCATGGTATCCCCCATGCCCCATGAAGTCCACATGGTCCTCTTTGTGCTTACAAACATGCAAGGAAATTACTTAAGAGTTAATTCAACATTGGAATATCTCAAGATCAAGGTCATGCATGTTCAACCATGAGCAATTTGAATATGGTCCAAAACAGCCCCATGCAAGAAGTGGCAATGTGTATCATATTAAAAATCATTTTATGTCACAAAACCAAGGCTATAAGCTTATGTTGATATATCTACACATCAAAAATCAGAATTTGAAAATGATGTCCAAAAGGTAGTGTTATTGGTTACATGTGTGTGTCCAAGCATAAGCCAACCAATGGATACAAGGATGAAGGGCAAGGTAGAGTGCTGCAGAAAAAAATACAGCAAAACAGGCCTAGAAATGGAAAGATGTGGGGCTGCACCAAGAAAGAGGTGATAAGTACTCCCAAAAATGGAAACTTTGAAGATTGAAAGTTGTGCAAGAGCTATGATTTTGGTACAGCAGAAAATGCAGTAGAAAAGTTGAAATGGGAGGGGATAGGAGGCTCCGAAAAGGATATAGAAATCATTCACAAGAGATTGAGATAGAGATATTGAGAGCAAAGAGTAAGAGAGAAAACCAGAAAAAACAGAGAGAGCAAAAACCAACAAAAAAGGAAGAGAGTAAAAGAGAAACACAAGGGGGCCATTGAGGAGAGTCATCAAAGCATAGAGTGAAGAGAAGTGAACACCTAGCCAAAATCAGTGGAGGCTTTGCAAGGAGGGTAACAACTCTTGGGTATCCATTTCTTCAAACTCTTCTCTTCTTTTATATTGTGCATTTATAATTTGTTCTCTTTGTTTGAGTGTTGTTGTATTGAGTATAACATGTAAGATCCCAAGGGGGACCAAGAAACATTTTGGAAAAAACCCAAGAAGGAAGTAAAAACAAAGAAAAAAAGTCAGATTTTACACAGCAGGGCTGACACGGGCCGTGTCATGCAACACGGGCGGCCGTGTCACGCCACTGCTTAACGTTTCTTGGTCCAAACCTTGTGACACGGGCCGTGTCATGCAACACGGGCGGCCGTGTCACACCTCTGTTTAACTTCTTGGCCCATACCTTGTGACACGGGCCGTGTCATGCAACACGGGCGGCCGTGTCACACCGCTGTTTAAGTTTTTCTGCATTTTCCCCCCAGACCTTGTGACACGGGCCGTGTCATGCAACACGGGCGGCCGTGTCACACCGCTGCTTGACTCAACCCTAGTTTTTCTGGAACTATGACACGGGCCGTGTCACACGATACGGCCGCCCGTGTCACACGACACGACCAGCCATGTCAGAACCCTATTTTTCGCGTTTTCTCGACTTTTTTACCTCAAGGAGTTCGCACGGCGAACTCCTTGATGGCACTTCGTGCCGTTTTTTTTGTGTTTTGTTTTTTTTTTAAGCCGGTTAACCCATTGTGATTGTTTGGTTTTTGTGCATGTTTATTGTTGGTCATTTTTGACCTTTGGTTCTAAAAACTATTTTCAAGAAAACAAACTCTTGATTCTCATCGAGCCATTTTTGACCTCGTAAGCCGATTGCCTTGTGCGTCGCCATCGACCTTGCTCGCTTCACCTCAAATCTTTTTAAGAAACTAAAACCCTTGACCCAACGTCAAGCGGATTTTCTCAAATAATGGTTAAACCAACTCACCATATTTAACAAAAGGATAAAGTTCACTTTGTATTGAACTAAAGAGAGGGGATTGAGTGTAGACTTCTTCCTCTCCGAGTGTCGAGATGCTCACTGTAGTGTGGGTGGTTTTGATACTCGTCTTTCAATACGAAGACGTTTTCATCCACACCTTTTTCTCCTAAAAAAATCTCGGCCCCGTACCGAGTGCATTTTCAAAACACTTACAATAAATAAATCGATTCTCTTTGTATTGAACTAAAGAGAGAGGATTAAGTGTAGACTTCTTCCTCTCCGAGTGTTGGGATATTCACTGTAGTGTGGGTGGTCTCGATACTCGTCTTTCAATACGAAGACGTGACTCTATCCGCCACCTATCTCCTTCTACAACTTCCTTCCGCAACTTTCCCCACCCAAAATCTCGGTCCCGCACCGAACGCATTTTGAAACTTATTTTCGTAACAAAACTTGAACGGTCGTGGAGTGGTTAGGCGTAGGCCTTCTCCTATCCCGAGTGCTGACGTTTACCGTAGGGTTCTCCGTCGCGAAAGCACTTACCATTCAAAACCAAAAACACTTTAATAAGAGAATGAAGTTCTCTTTGTATTGAACTAAAGAGAGAGGATTAAGTGTAGACTTCTTCCTCTCCGAGTGTCGAGATGCTCACTGTAGCGTGTGTGGTTTTGATACTCGTCTTTCAATACGAAGACGCTATGTTCGCCACACCCTTTCATAACAAAAACTTTGAGATAAAAAATTGGGTACTACCCGTAGGGGTTACTATCCGAGGATCTATCTCGCCCCTAAAAAACAATTCAACAAATCAAATGTGACATCTTGCCTCGCATGGCAAAAACTAATCTTTCAAAAAGGATATGATACGTCCGTTCTACCGCAAACAGGTAATGCCTAAGTCTCCAATGAGCGAGCAGCAATACACCTAACTGCTAGAATGCGTATGATAGCATCATCCATAAAGTCATCAATAAATCGTAGGCCGAACTACGGCTGCTCTGATTCTTTACTTCGTTCAAGTAAAGATACGTAGGCACAAGGGCCACAATCCTTGCCGAACATATCCCCCCATATCCGTAGTTCCCCGAACTACGTCGACTCTGACTTTCTCATATCTGTTGAGAATACGTAGGCCGAGGACCGCGAAGTCCTACCGAGTCTATTTTTTCCCTTCTTCCCCCTGTTACCTTTCTTTCCCCGTTTCTAAACCCTTTTCTGTATCTTTTGGAACACTCTTCATAATAAAATCTTTAAGGAAATTTAATCACATACGACAAACAAATGGTCCCCATCGAGTACGGTGGATGCGAGGGGTGCTAATACCTTCCCTTCGCATAACTGGCTTCTGAACCCGTTCATGGTTGCGAGACCATCTTATCCGTTCTTTCTTAAGGTTTTCTCGATATTTTCCTTTCCCCTCATGGGATAAATAAAGTTCGGTGGCGACTCTTCTGTCCTTTTCCTTTTCGCCTTCCCCGTCGTTGCGCGTATTTTTCAAGTAGCGACACTTGGGAGTGTATGTGAATGTCTGCAGGATAGTAGCAGAATGTGAGTGAAGTGCATCTCTTCAGGGGGAGTAGCACAGGAGTGTGTAACTTCAGGATGTTATTCTAAAAGTCATGACATGCAGAACATGTTAGATGAATTGTGTGTGACTGCAGGGTGTGCAGGTTAAGTGTTCAGCTGCTAAGATGCATCAGTTGAGGGGGAGTAACCTAGTGTGTTACTCAGCAAAGTATAACATTTGTAGTGGTGACTAACAGATGGCTAACAGGGTGAGTTATAATTGTTGAGTAGCTAGTGACTATCCTGCAAGACAGGACATATGATAAGTCTTCTGCTGTATGTAAATATCTGGTATAAGAACAGAGTGTTTTAGCCAAAAATTTGCCAAAGAGGGAGTTTGTAAGTGCTCTTGATTGGCTTCATTTTGTGGCAAAACATTAGTGTATGTATGTATGTCATACATAATGTGGATTTTGCAGGGTAAGTTAACTTAGCTATGAGTAAGTAAAGCTGAATGTCATACTGAATGTCATGACACTGATCGTATGACATCCAGCGAGCAGATTTGTTTTCTGGTAGCTAGAAATCAGGAAACTCATTAGAAGCTCAAGCTGAAAGACAGGAGACATTTTAGAAGCCCTAAAGCGAAACAAAGGCTCCTGAATTAAATGGCAAGTGTGCAGATTATTGAAGAAAGGTTTTGTTTTGGTTAAACCTAATTTATGCACCTAGACCGAAGGACTGACCGCTGCTATAAATAACAGAAGGAGCAATCCTAGAAGAGCAGTTCTTGACAAAAGATTAGAGAGTGCATATTAAGAGTCCTTGTGAGTGAAGAAGGTTGTTCTTCACGTGAGTATTGTAAGTGAAGAAAGTATGTTCTTCACATGTGAAATGAGTCTTAGGAATACTTGTTTACCAAGCATTTGTCTGCTGCATTGGTTAGGTAGGTTCTAGGCTACTGTGTCACTCAAAGCTGTTAAGCAAGAGTGTGTGTCCCTTAACCAAAGCTGTGAAGAAGGATTAAGGTGTGTTTGAAGTGTAACTTCATAGATTTGTTGTAATTGTATTTGGATATCACTGAGGTGATTGAGGGGGAGTGAGTCGGTATACTCAGGTCTAGAGTGTCTCTAGACAGAAGTCTCATTGGGTAGGTTTAAAGTGAATAGTGCAAGCTGAATGTTTGACTCTGAATTAATTCTACTGATAGTGAAATTCCTCCCTGGCTTGGTAACCCCCATATGTAAGTGTTGTTGACACTGAGCTGGGTGAACAATTTATGTGTTATTTACTGTTTCTCTTTACAGCTTTTTAATTACTCCAATAGTCTGTGTTATAGTGGATGTTATAACATTTGTGATAACATCCATCGTGTGCTTGCCAGAATTTTCAAACATTAGTAGCACCACAAGAGGGAGAAGATACACAGATAATCACTCAAAGATTCAACACATGCAACACCCATTTACCCCTCCGAAGATCTAACACCACGCTAGCTCGTACACTCACAAATTGCAGAAGATTCATCAGAAAACTTAACCAATCTTTTTTAAAGAAATTTGATTAATCTTCTTTTATATATATATATATATATATATATATATATATATATATATATATATATATATATATATATATATATATATATATATATATATATATATATATATATATATATATATATATATATATATATATATATATATATATATATATATATTAAAAACTTGATCTAATCTTATAATTAAAACTTAACCCCTTTTTTTAGAAACTTAATCTAATTCTATTAAAAATTATTAGTAAACCTTTTTTTAAAATTTTAATTAGTTTTTTTAATCTAATTCAAATATCTGGTTAATCCTTTAGAGAGGAATTCAATTGGCTAATCTTTTAAAATTTTAATTAATTATCAACCATTAGAAATACAATTATGTTTTTAGAAATTCAAATTAAAGATAATTTTTTAGTCCAATTAACTAGTAACTCGTAGGACTTAAAACTTAATCTTTTCTTATAATCCCCTCTTAACTATCATTAATCTCGATAATATATTTCAAATTAATTATTAACTTTGTTTTGAAATTCAATCATAACTCATATGTGATCGTGATAACTTCGGTTTGATAATTAACCACGATGTGTTGTATCAGTAATTTCATTTGAATCGTACTTTTTAGTTGTGGGTCTTAATTTCAAGTTCATGATCCGATTGTTATTTTTAAAATTACACTATTAAATCCTATTGTATCCCGTTCTATTTAATTCCACTTGTATGCACATGTCCAGTGGAAGAACCCGTGTATGACTTCTTTAAGTTGTACACGTTGAATCTCATTTGTATCATTAATCCCCCACTTGATCCTTGAAGTTTTCAAGTCGATCAACCTAGGATCTATCCCTACGCCTTAAGATAGGATAGATTTTCTCGGTTTATCTTTCAACTTAGACAAACCTGATAATACAATTCAATCTCATTCTCCCTAGAAGAGAATTAGACGTGATTCATCTTGACAGTCGAGATATAATTCTCCTTCCCCATAATAATATCGAGAGATGAAGAATCTTTTCCACCTGAGAGAGGTACGTGGCATACTCGTCGATATATCTGAGTTCTGAGCCCTTCTCTCAATGTGACCCAAAGACCATCTCCTACAAGTTGTGGTGGTTAAGTCGAGTGTTCTTCCTTAAGATGACGACTCGTCTTTTCTCCTAGAATCAATCAACAAACCTTTTCCCTCTTGGAACTTTGACCAACAATTAATGGTTCCTCCATCCCTTTTAGGGGAACTACGAATACTCTGATTCCATTCCCGTCAGGATACGAAGGCACAAGATGCGACTTCTTGGCGAGTATACTTAAAATTAAACCACTAGGTCTTTTACCCTTAGCAAACAACAATAACACGATAAAAAGAGGTTCCTGTAAAGTACTACAGATTCTTAGGATGCTAGTACCTTCCCTAAGTTTAACCAACCCCCGAACCTTAGATTCTCTCGCTTTGCATTTGCATTGTATCTTGTGGGTAATTCGATCTTTTTCCCTTCCTTTGGACAAATTAAAGACCAGTGGTTAACAATGAATTAAGATCCAAGTTAATCAATAGCTTGATATCCAATTCTCACCGTGATAGAAATGGCGACTTCACTGGGGATGATTGCTTGAGGGTTTCCCCTAACTTGTTTTATTTGTCTGTTTATTGTTATATATATCTGCTCATTTGCTTGTTTATATTTAAGATTTGGGTTGATGTCTTTGTATAGTGAGTAATGTCCTAAACCCGGACTAGAGTGTGCTTATGATAGGAAGGTGATATATTTGAGAAGGCTTATAGGGAGTGATTCCCGACCAAGCTAACTTGAGAATCACCGCTCAGTTGAGGCCCTCTTAAGAATAGTACTGTTGAACGAGTATTCATGAAAACACTTACTATTTTCGACCTAGGAGCCTGTGATACTGGGAACCTTTAGTTACTTTTAACCTCACTTGGCCTTTCTTAGGACCTAGTGCGATGACTATGAGGGAGTATTCCCAAAGTAGTTGATACACGATGCTACACTCAAAAGAGGTTCTCTTGAGAATATTGTTAACCACCGAGTATTCGAGAAATTGACAATATCCGAAAGACGGACTAATGACTTTGGGCACCTCTTAAAACCGTTGTTCTGCAGGTACAATCAACCTTTTAGTCCACAACCTTTTGGGACGGGTATACCCTTTGCTCCATGCTTGTTGCTTGCAAACCTAGGTTTCCTGTTTGTTTATCTTTGTGTATATGTGTGCTTGCTTGTGTTTGTACATCTTTGCATTCATAAAGCATCATTTTGCATTGGTTTCATGGAATTCCGAGTTTATTTATAAACATTACATGACCAATATGGATTACGAAAGGAAAATGTTTTGAAATATTCTTTCAAGAGTCTTAAATTGGATGACCTAAGGAAGTTAGAAGCTCTGATTGAATATAAAAAGAAGTTCAAAGACAAGAAAATTTTGGTATTATCAAAGATCTAGGCGGGTAGTGGATTTCTTCCTTACTTTCCGACAAGAAAAAAAATAGATGGAGGATTTATTTTACTCTATCATACTACTCTTTGGAATTTGTTCATGGACAAGCTTATATTCTAGAAGGTCCAGCCAGAAGAGCAGATCAAGAAGCACAACGCAAGACTTCCTTAGGACTTTATTAGCTTTTATTTAGCTGTTATGTCAAGACTCTTTTAAGAATATTTATTTGCAATTCGTCATCAAAAAATAATAAATGAGTTTCTTTGGTATTCTGCGACGTTTATAAATACTCGAGTTCCATGAAACCTTTCATCTGCATTCTTCATTTTACATCTTTGCATAGCATCCCTCATTTGCATGTGTCTCTTCCGCTGTAACTCATCTGACCTCCTGTCTTTGTCTCGTCAGCTGAAATCTTGACCATCTGACGAAGCTTGAAGTATTTACTGAATGATAACATAGAACGAAGGATATGGATCCCATGACCGATTTCAGAGTGATGACTAATCCGATATTTGATCTTCCTTCTAATGATAGTGTTCAACAAGTGGATGTTCCCACACAATCTCAACCTTTGCAAGATAACCTAAGAGATTCTCAGCTTCCACGGTGTATATCACATCCTCAGAATGTCCATACCGGGATAGAGATGAACGATCCTAGAATTACATAAATCAAGAAAGGATTTTGTAATCTCGATGACCAATTGAAGATGATGAAAGAAGCTGATGCATCTAGTCTTAAGGCTCATGGCCTGTGTCTAGTTCCAGGAGTGGTCATTCCTCTAAAGTTCAAAATGCATGTCTTTTAAGTATACAAGGGAGTTAGTTGTCCAAGATACCATTTGACAATTTTTTTCCGAAAGATGACTGCTTATATTGACGATGACAAGCTAATAATTCATTGCTTTCAAGAAAGTTTATGCGGGGCATCCTTGATATGGTATATGAAGCTTGAAAGGAATCATGTTCAGTCCTGGGAAGACTTAGCTGATGCTTTTATGAAATAATACAACTACAATATGGATATGGCTCCAGACAGTGGTCAACTGGTGAGCATGGGTAAGAATGACAACGAATCCTTCAGGGAATGCGCGCAACAATGGAAAGAATTGGCAGCCCAAGTTCATCTGCCTTTTCAAGAGAAAGAGCTAACCAAAATATTTCTAAGAATGCTGCCAGACACTTATTATGATAGGATGGTGGGCGTTGTGCCATTAGAGTTCTCCGTAATTGTAGAAGTTGGAGTAAACATCGAGAGCACATTCAAAAGTGGAAGAATCCGAGATAACTCAGATAACTAAGCTAATGAAGAGAAACCCGTTAGTGATTCTCAAGAGGAAGGAAATGTTGATGTTAATGAAATTTGGGATTCCTCTCAAATCCTTCCAGATTCAGCTCCAGTACCTTATCCTCAACATTGGTATGCAGCGCCTGTTCAGCACAAGCGGCGACTACCTCATGGATTTCCATACCAACGATGAAGGTTGACTTCTCTAGATCAACACTAGAATCGACGGGTTCGAAATCAGTTTCAGAATCAATGGCGACCTCTGAGTGTTCCAAGAGAAGAAACTCACCAGTTTGATCCTATCCCAATGACCTACAGTCAACTTTGGTCTTATTTCGCCCGAAACTCAGTGATGACGCCTAGAAAGACTAGAACCATGAAGACTCGCCCACCTTGGTTCAATCTAGACGCCTGTTGTGAATTTCATGATGGAGTAGTGGGGCATTCGATTGAGGAGTGCAAAGTTTTCCAGGAAAGAGTTCAAGAAATAACAGATGATGAAGCGTTAACCTTTGAAGGAGGAAGCCCAGTCGTGAATGGAAAACCATTATGTTGATGAACGTGAAGAATTAAGAAGATCCTTTTTCGAGTCGTAAAAATCAAGAGAAGGGCTCATCAGACAGTTTATTTTGTTGCTTATATGTATTTTAATTCTTTGAATATAAAAGCATAGTCGACATGTAAGAACTTGTTATTTTGAATAATCAATGCAATAAAAATGTTTGTCTTGAAGAAATTGATTCGTATTCACTCATAAAACATTTTTCATTGATTTATAATGCCGACTTTACTTTGATGAAGAATTGGAGGGAGGATGACGAAGTAAAACGCAAAATCTCTTGTTGTATGCTTTTGAATAAAACTCTACTGATGATGTAAGGCATTGTTTCAAACCTCTCAAATACCGGAGATACAAGGAAGTTAATCCCTCTTTAATCCCTTTAAAGCCTCGATAAAGGACCTGTTTTCCCCCTAAAATAAAAACCTCATCATTGACTTGGGGCAGGGCAATTTTCAGAACAAAACTTCAAGACAGAAGTGAGCATCATTGAAGAATGGGTGGGTACAAATAAGAGTTGACCCTTATTCCTTTATTTTACAAATCGTAAACTAAACCCTGATACAACCCTCAAAAGTTTTAATTGATGCGGGGTTCTATTTCAAAAGCATACTCAATGAGATAACATTTCCTGACTCCCGCGAGCTAAGCTCAAATTGGTGTTGTCTTTATAAAATTATTCATTATTTTTCAAGAAAAAACTTCAAGAAAAATAGGCTGTTGCAATAACAGTTTCAGAATTAACATTTCTGACTTGCTAACTTTGCTTGATATCTTAGAAAGTTTACATATAGACATCGACAACAAATTCGGTCCTTTGAAACTTGAAGATCCTAATGAACAGGGGCAAGTTGTTTTCAGGTTACTCATTTACACAAGTCAGACCATTCTTAAGAGTTATTTTGAAGACTCAATTATGCATAATACAGTTAATCAGGGGCAGTTACGTCGAGATTCAACGAATCTCTCCGAGTGTTTGAAGACATTGGAATAATTTGACGCCAAGTTTTATGTAAAATCCTCTTGGAGTGACTTCTTCTCATAAACCGTATGACTTGGGGCAAGTGAGAATTGAAGATTATTTTATCCATTCACAACAACAGTTGTTCAAAATGGTAACTACCATGCAGTTCATCAAGGCAAAACTACTTTGTTTTCACAACATTCTTGATTCATGTCCCCGATAAATTTTACCCCAGATGGTCATGATAATTCTCTGTTGTATCTCTACATCAAGCAGTTATGGTAGAATTTATGCAAGAGTTCCAAGTGACTTACTTCATTTCCCTAGTGAAGTAAATGATGTTTTAATCCCTAGTGAATCTTCTTAACTTCATCTTCTCAATGAAGTGGATGCTATTTTACTCCTTAGTGGATTTTCTTACAACGTCAATCTTCTCCAGCGGAGCTGATGCTTATTTCATCCCTGTGAAGTTTTGACTCTGGCATATTCAAACACTATGTTGACCTAGGCTTCCCCATTGAAGTGGATATTTATTTTATCCCCAGTGAGACTTCATCTCGGGTATCTTCATCTATAACTCTAGTAAGAGTATTGCTAGTGAGAAAAATATTTATTTCATCCATGAAGTTTCTCCAATTATGAGTTTGATTTGCTCCCAGTAGATGTTTATTCTCATCTTCAACAAGATAACCCAGATTCATCCTTCAAATAAGGTTAAGATGGTATATCCCCAGGTGGATTACATTATCCATCCAGAGAAGTTTTCAAGCCTTGAAACAGGATTATGATCCCATATTTAGTTCTCCATCTATCCCAGTGGTGCTTCTATCTTTGAGGATTGGTCGGATGTCGGTTTCAGGATGTTTATTTCATCTCTAATTTTTCCTTCTTTTTGTTTGTTTTTTCAGCATAGGCATAGGCATAACATATAGATAGATAGCATGGCATGCACATTTTGCATTTTTGCGTTTGTTTGTTTTGTCACTTTGGCTATGTTTTCCCTAAGTGACTGGGTATGTCCTCTCCCTCCAAGTAGAGTCGTCAGCCCTAAGCAGAAAGTGCACAACATTTCTGAATTCCCCACTGAGTTCGACCCTCGTGGAAGAATGTTGCTTTAGTTAAATCCCATTTGAGCTCACCCCTCAATGGTTGGGTCTTACTTGACCGTTTCTCTTCAGTTATTTCCTGAATTGAACTTTGGTCCTTGACAATTACAATAGTTTTGGATATCTCCAGGCTCTTTGAACCTGGATTGAGTGTGCATTTATTTTTCACTTTGGCTCCCCAGAAACTATCTTTATGAAGGTCACCATTGAGGATAAAATATTTATCAAGCAGTGTTACAGCATTTTCTCAGCAATTTTATACCCCGGCTACAAGCGGCCTCTTTATTTGAGCAACTTGTTTGATCAGGTTTTCTATTTTGGATGACAAATGGCAGTCTCCTCAAGAAAGATTATCTATCCCCATTTTTTAACTTATCAAGATTATCAATTCGTTAAAAGGCATCTCTTCGGGAATCCGTCAGAGAAGTTTAATGACGACTTTACAGATATTTCTCTTTATTTGAGAATTTTCAGTACAAAGGTTTCACACATTTTACAGCTACAACAAAGATCCTCCTCAGGGACGTATTGCCCACTGAGTCCATTAATAGACCTAAAATATACTGATTCTTTGACTCGATTTGCACGTGTTATTTAGGATTTTATTTCTGTTTTCTTATATTATGCCTCTATTTTGTTTCTTTTTCAGGTTTTTGTATTTTCAAAGCTACTCGAGAAGAAGTGAAGAAAAACGAGCTAAAAGACCAACATTCTATGGAATTATACACATGGCTTCCACCATGGCGGGCGCCATGGGGGATGCCACATATTGGATAGAAGACCAACTGCTGATAACTGCCAGGTCTCCCACTCCTTTCCACCCTAGTTCAAGTGGCGGGCGCCATAGGGAGGTGGCGGGCGCCACCTTTGCTTTCTCGTTTCCCTCCCAAAAGGAGTTGGGGGCATTATTGTCCTTACCTGTACTTTCCTACCACTAAAAATAGAGGAGTTCTGTCTCATTTCTAATCATCCAAGCTTAGTTACAGCACTCAAGCCATAAATTTCATCTATTGTAAAGTGATAACTTCTCACATTGAGGGGTTATCACATTGTCTAATCGAGTTTGTAATCGGGTTTGGAGCACTTGGGTAGAAGTTAATCCTGCCGCCATTTTATTTCTGTCATTTACTTCCAGTTGTACCAAGATTTAAAGCCCCCCATTTGGAGCAGGTTTCTGTTTATTTATCGCCTTTTTTATGTATCCGCTTTTATTTCTCTCACTGTTTATTTGTCACATTTTTTACCGCACTTTATTTATTTACTCGCATTTTATTTACTCGCATTTATTTACCATGTCTATTTACCTTACCATGTCCGGCTAAATCTTAAAGGCTAGGATGCAAGGATTATAGTTATAATAGTACTCCATACGATTGTCGATAGAATTACTTAGGGGTTATTTTAACTTTTAACACTTATTTTCTGCACTTAAAATCTGTTGGGTAAGATCGAAAGTCGTCCAACCTTTAGATAAATTAGGTTAGTTTTAACTGTTCAAAGGAAGTGAAAGCGCTTGGTTTAATTAATTAGGAATTTTTAATGGTTAAGAAAATCGATTTTAAAACTTTTTTCTGACGCGTTTATGGATTTACAGTCCAGTTCGCAAGAACCTCTTTTTGTTAGAAGTTCCGGGTTAAAATACTTTTCGACTAAGTTAAGAAAATATATTTCTTAAAAATAGGTTTAATCAACTCTAACGCAATGCGTGCCTTTTTATAAGTGACAATAAGAGGGATCGATTAGGGGATAAACTCGGTTCTGAATACGCGAAAGCGACAGTTCCCGTTAAATTTGTTCTTTTCAAGAGTAGAAAATATTACCCTATAAGGCATTCTATCTATACACATTTGGAATACTACGTATCTATGTGAATTGCATCTGATCCTGTTGTTTTATTCTTGAATTTATTTCCGCACTTTACTTTTATTTTGCATGACAAAACCCTTTATTGACTTGCCTTAGATAAACACCGTAACACTAGCAAACGATAGATTGATGTTTGGTCTCTGTGGGATCGATAATCTTTTATATTACTCTGACGCTATTCGTGCACTTGCGAAATAAGCCATCAAGTTTTTGGCGCCGTTGCCGGGGACCAATTACGTCAAAATTTCGTACCTTATTGTTACACCGTCTAGACTAAGGTTTTACCCACCGGTCAATGCGAAGAACTTGCAGCACCGGTACTCTTATAGATCCTTTAGAAGAACCTGAACGCGACACTCTGACACGTATCTTATTTCGTAGAATTAAGAAATCTATGGAAGAAGACCGTAACCAAAGACCCCTTAAGGATTTCTCCCAACTCTCTAATGACGAACCTAGTTCTAGTATTGTGAACCCTAATATTTCTGCTCACAATTTCGAGCTAAAACCTTCCCTATTACAATAAGTGCAACAAAACCAGTTCGCGGGACTCGCTACCGAGAACCCAAACTAACATTTAAAAACCTTTATTCAGTTAGCTAACACTTTTAAAACCAATGTTGCTACCCCTGAGGCAATTCGGTTAAGACTATTTCCCTTTTCCCTCAGAGACAAAGCTCTTACCTGGTTAGATTCCCTCCCAGCCAATTCTATAACAACTTGGGAAGACCTTAGAAGAGTTTTCCTCGCTAGATATTTTCCCCCGAGCAAAACTGCTGTTCTTAGAAACCAAATAACAAGATTTACCCAGAACCAAGGTGAATCACTCTTCGAGGCTTGGGAAAGATATAAAGACCTGTTGAGAATATGTCCACACCATGACCTAGAATCATGGCTAATCATACATACCTTCTATAATGGACTTCATTATAACACAAAGATGACCATCGGCGCCGCCGCAGGTAGCGCTCTGATGAATAAACCTTACCCTGAAGCTTGCGCTCTCATCGAGGGTATGGCTCAAAACCACTGTCAATGGGGGATAGAGCGAGCAACGGTGGAAAAGAAGGAAGCCTAAGGAGGAATACATGAGATAAGTTCTATAGACATGATGCAATCCAAAATGGACGCTTTAACCCTTAAAGTAGAACATGTGTACGCAAACCCAGTAGCTGCAGCAACAGTCTCAACGGAATGTGAATTATGTGGAGCCAAAGGCCATCAATCAGCAGAATGTAATCTGCTGAATGAAACTCATTCAGGAGAGGTCAATTATACCCAAGGAAACCCATTTTCAAACACTTACAATCCTGGATGGAAGAATCATCCAAACTTTTCTTATAAAAACAATAACCGTATCAAAAACCATGCACCCGCGAGACCATCCGGTTTTCAAGCTCAAAGATAAAACCCGCCTATGCAAGTTGTGCAACCTAAGCCAAACCTTGAGAAAATCATGGAGAACTTCATTAAGGCTCAGACCCAGCAAAACAAAGAATTTCTAAACTAGAACATTCATGTAAATGAATTGATTACCCAGTTAGGAACCAAAGTAGACCAAATAGTCACTCACAATAAGATGCTTGAAACCCAGATCTCTCAGATAGCTTTAAAACAAGCTCCTGAGACCACACGCGAAGGACAATTCCCTGAACAACCTCAACAAAACCCTCGAGGGCAAGCCAATGCAATTACCTTACATAGTGGGACAACCTACGATGAACCATTCAACCCGACATTGAGCGAACCCAAGACTTCTAAGGAAAGCATGGTACCCACGAACGAAGCAGAGGAACCAGTAGGATCCGAAAACCATAAAAACCAAGATAAATAAAAAACTATAGAAAAAACTAACGAACCACCTCCGCCATATAAACCTCCCATACCCTATCCGCAAAGACTAAAACAAACCAAGATCAATAATCAATATCAGAAATTTATTAAAGTCATAGAGAAACTTCATGTGGAGATCCCTTTCACAGAAGCCATCACCCAGATACCATCATATGCAAAATTCCTTAAAGACATCCTTACCATCATATGCAATTCCATTGCCGAAAATAAACTTGCCAAAAAGGAGAAAGATCCTAGAAATTTCTCCATACCTTGTATTTTGGGGAGTCATGTCATCAAAAAAGCTTTTCTAGACTTAGGAGCTAGTGTAAGCCTCATGCCTCTGACAGTTTTTGAAAGGTTACAACTAGGAGAATTACAACCTACGAAGATGTCTCTTCAGTTAGCCGATAGATCTGTCAAGTATCCGGTCGACATATTGGAAGACGTCCCCGTTAGGATCGGTCAATTATTCATCCCGACTGATTTCGTTGTCATGGACATTAAAGAAGATGATGACATTCCAATCCACCTAGGTAGGCCATTCTTATCAACCACTGGAGCCATAATAGATGTTAAGAGAGGGAAGTTGACTTTTGAGGTAGGTGACGAAAAGATAGAATTCATTCTATCGAAGTTTCTTATTGCACCAATATTAGGAGACACGTGTTATGCCATAGACATCATTGATGAATGCATTAGGGAGCTAGAATTAGAAGAAACCATCAAATTGCCTTCAAGCCTCATTAAGGAAGATGATGGATTTATAGAACCCTACATTGATGATAACTTGTACAAATGTTTATCCCTTACCCCCGATCCTATACCATGCCCTAAGAAACCATCTTTAGAACTTAAGGAACTACCTAGGAACCTAAGATACGAGTTCTTGGACGAAGAAATGAATCGTCCAGTTATAGTCAATGCTACCTTAAACCAGGTAGAAACAGACTAACTCTTGTTTGTCCTGCGCAAATATCCCTCAGCCCTAGGGTATAATATCTCCGATCTGAAAGGTATAAGTTCATCCGTGTGCGTGCACCAAATCTCGCTTGAGGAAGACTCAAAACCTTATAGAGAACATCAGAGAAGGATAAACCCTATAATGAGTGATTTTGTAAAAAAAAGGAAGTTCTCAAGTTACTAGAAGCAGGTATAATTTATCAAATCTTAGATAGTAAGTGGGTGAGCCTTGTGCATGTAGTACCTAAAAGGGAGGCATCACAGTCGTGCAGAACGAGAAAGGAGAACATGTAGCAAAACGGATAGAAGGAGGATGGTGTATGTGTATAGATTATAGGAAGTTAAACAAAGCCACTAGAAAAGACCATTTTCCCTTACCATTTATAGACCAAATGCTGGAACGTTTGGCCAGACACTCCTATTTTTGCTATATGGATGGGTATTCAGGATTTTTCCAAATCCCTATACACCTAGAGGATCAAGAGAAAACTACCTTTACATGCCCTTATTGAACTTTTGCCTACAAACGAATGCCTTTCGGTCTCTGTAATGCACCAGGAACCTTCCAGCATTCCATGATGGCAATCTTCGCTGATTACCTAGATGGAATTATGGAAATATTCATGGATGATTTCTCGGTATGCGGATTTGATTTTAACAACTGTCTTGCTAACCTCGAGAAAATCCTGAAAAGGTGTGTTGATGTCAGCCTGGTGTTGAACTGGGAGAAATGTCACTTTATGGTCACCGAAGGTATAGTTTTAGGACATATAGTCTCCGAAAGAGGCATCGAAGTAGTTAGAGCTAACATAGAAGTGATTGAAAACATTATACCCCCTAACACTGTTAGAGAAGTCCGAAGTTTTCTTGGACACGCTGGTTTCTATCGGCGCTTTATTAAAGACATCTCTAAAATAACTAAACCTTTAACCGGCCTCCTAATGAAAGATGTCGAGTTTAACTTTGACGAAAAATTCCTTGAAGCATTCAACTTTCTAAAACAAGCGTTGATCTCGGCACCCATTATCCAACCTCTAGACTGGGATAAACCTTTCGAAATCATGTGTGACGCTAGAGATTACGCTGTAGGAGCTGTTCTAGGGCAAAGAAAAAATAAGAGATTACATGTAATATACTATGCTAGTAGAACCCTAGATGCTGCTCAGCTAAACTACGCTACCACAGAGAAAGAACTTCTTGTCGTAGTCTTCGCTATGGACAAGTTTCGATCCTATCTGGTAGGAGCCAAGATTATAGTTTATACAGATCATGCTGCCATCCGTTACTTATTAAGCAAGAAGGATGCCAAACCTAGGTTACTTCGGTAGATCCTCTTGTTACAAGAGTTGGATCTGGATATTAGAGACAAGAAAGGCACGGAAAATGTAGTTGTCGACCACCTTTCTAGGCTCGAGTATCTAAAACCAGACCCATTCCCTATTAACGATGATTTTATCTATGACAGGTTAATCGCTAGGATAGAAGCCATAGAAGAAAAAAACATGGACCCTTCTAAGAACCTTGAGAGATCCCTGGCAGTAAGCAGCGTACCTTGGTACGCGGATTTTGTAAATTACCTAGCCGCCGATATCATACCCCCTGATTTTAATTACCAGCAGAGAAAGAAGTTCTTTAACAATGTAAGACACTTCTATTGGGACGAACTGCTCCTTTTTAAAAGAGGCATAAACGGTATTTTCCGCCGTTGTGTCCTAGAAGAAGAAGTAAGAAAGATAATAGAACACTGCCACTCTGCACCTTATGGAGGACACTCTAGCACATCCAAAACTCACGCTAAGATCCTTAGAAAAGACCTGTTTTAGCCGACAATGTGGCGTGATATACACACCTATATAGTTAAATGTGATCGGTGCCAGCGCACTGGAAACATCTCAAGACGTAACAAAATGCCCTTGAGAAATATTCAAGAGGTGAAACTCTTTGATGTTTGGGGCATAGACTTTATGTGACAGTTTCTGTCTTCCTTAGGAAATAAATACATCTTAGTTACAGTTGATTATGTGTCTAAATTGATTGAAGCAATAGCCTCTCGCACCAACGACCCACGTGCAGTCATTAATCTATTTAAGAATTACATATTCCCTAGATTTGGAACCCCACGTCTTGTTATCAGCGACGGTGGATCACATTTCATATCTAGAATCTTTGAAAAAATTTTAAGAAAATATGGAGTTAAGCATAGGATAGCGACACCTTATCACCCGCAGACTAGTGGCCAAGTCGAAGTATCCAATAGATAAATAAAACAAATCTTAGAAAAATGGTTTCTATGTCAAGAAAAGATTCGTCTCAAAAGCTGCAAGATTTGCTATGGGCCTATAGGACCACCTTCAAAACCCCTATTGGAACAACTCCTTACCAACTAGTCTATGGGAAATCCTGTCATTTACCCTTTGAATTAGAACACAGGGCCTATTGGGCCATAAAAACCCTTAACTTTGACTATTTGACTGTTGGACAAAATCGTGTCCTTAATATACATAAACTAGAAGAACTCCACCAATCCGCCTACGAGAACGCCATTATATATAAAGAAAGAACTAAAGCCTGGCACGACAAGAAGATCGTAAAGAAAGATTTCCATATAGGAGACCCTGTTCTCCTGTTCAACTATAGATTATGACTCTTTATTGGCAAGCTTCGTTCAAGGTGGACATGTCCCTTTACAGTTACTAAAGTTCTACAATCAAGAGCAGTCGAGATCCAGAACCAGCCATGTAGCCCATTCATTGTAAACGGGCAGAGATTAAAATTCTACGAAGGAGGGGACATTCCTAATGATTACTCCAGCCACACCTTGATTGATCCACCACTGCCTACTTCAACCATATAGGTTCTACTCGTCAAGCTAACGACGTTAAACAAGCGCTGCCTGGGAGGCAACCCACAGTTTTCTTTGTTTTTCTTTACTTTCTATTTTATTTTATTTTATCTTATGATTATGTGTCAACTAACGATTTACGATGCGTGTGCTTTCACGTCTTGTTCTCTAAGTTTTATTTGCAGGATGCAGCCTCTTGACGACAGGCACATCACCTTTAGGGACGACAACCAAAGGCAGAGGTACTTTGTTCTTCAGCAGCGTCCTATGGCACCGACCCGGTATCCGGATCAGGCCTGCATGGAAGCTTTAGGGATCGAACCCAGCGTACGGTTTCTCTGTCATCAGCTTCATTGGGACGAATATGCTGACCAGTTGCACCAAACCTACAGGCACCATACATTGGAGTTTCTCAGTTTGTTCCGCCACGAGCCATACACCGATCAGGACGGGCTGACCTCATTCATACTTTTTGGAAAAGAGTATGCCTTCACCAATAAGGGATTCGATGATCTACTTGGATTTCAGACGACACCTGATGTTATACCTGACCTGCCGATGGGCTATTTTATGAGTAGAGACATCGACCAATTCTGGAGAGATATTACAGGCGGAGGGAGCCTAGATCCATCCATGCAGCTATCCCCGGTCATCCACAACCCAGCTATGAGGTACTTTCAGATGTCCCTGGCTCACACCTTTCTTGGAAAGCAGGACCCCGACATGCATGTTAGTGAGGAAGAGATATTCTTCCTATTCTGCGCAAACCGATTACGCCCAGTGGCATGTGGGAACTTCTTGCTGCATAATCTCGAGGGTACAGCTAGATCCTCTGAAGGGGTTATTCATGTGGGATGCACCGTCACGCATATAGCCACTGCATTAGGACTCACCAACCAGTTTCTGCATCTGACTCCGTATTATGGATACACCCTGTTGGATATTGATTTCTGTTTGGACAGAGGACTGATGAGGAGAGCATCTTTTCAGCCTGATTCTTTTAGACTACTTATTGATTACCAGACTATCCACTATTTTACACTACCTGACCCAGTTGTGACCAGTGTACACGATACTTCAAATTGGAGTTACGCATTAGAAGGCTAGGGAGAGACGATCGATGAGCCACGCGCACCGCCCACAGCGGAATACCATCCTTCACCACCATCTCCAAGGACAAACGTGTTCTCTAATAATCATACACTGCGAAGGACCGACTTGCACACCCAGATAGTAGAGCTACGCATAGAGATAGTTTGACTCCAGCAGACAGTGGCTGATCTCACCTTACATGTTCAGATATCAGACATGACTCACGCAACGGAAGCAGACACTCTGTATCAGGAGATCTCGGACTTACACAGAGAGCTCCACGCACTCCGTCATCCCGACCAGACTGACGACCAGCCAGCTCTGTGATGACACTATTTCACTACTTTATTATTGTTTGCTTTATTTTCATTTTCATTTACAGACTTATTTGCACTTGCTTACGCTTTTATTTCATGACATTAATTTTACCATTTATATTTATACATGTTTGTGACGATTGTTATTGTCCTATTTATGTTATTTTATTTTATTTTGCACTTAATTATGTTTCCTAATTTTTATATCGAAATAAGGAAAAAAAAAATATATATATATATATATATATATAGTGTGCCAAGACAGGTAATTTCTACTGCAAGCACACCCCAAAAATCAAGAAGAAGCACCAAGGGCCAAACAAAGCACAAAAATTCGGCCCAACCACCTTCAACAAGGATGGCGCCCGCCATATAGTCCATGGCGCCCACCACGGGGTCTGGACTATATGCGGGGCAGAAGTTACAAAATCACCATTTTCACATCCAAAACCTCAAAAACTCCATTTTTGGCTACACGAAAAATCTCCCCTAAAGCAACAAAAGTCCATAATTTCATCATCTACTCACATACCCATTAACCATTCCAAGTTCCATTTTCACCTTCCCTCATCAAAATCCATCAAAAACCCATTTTTACAAAACTCCAAAAAAAATACCCATTTTCACTCATCTTCCATCTCAAGAGTTCATCCATGGAACACGAAGGGTACATTTTACGTCAAGGGAAGCCCGGAGAAAGACAACGGAAAAATCTCGACAAACTGCAAATTTGGGACATCGCTTCGACATGGTATGTAGATGACAACTGTCTGTATTCTTTGGGTAGTTACCATAACATTTATCACTTGTTAGACACTTTAGGACTGCATGAAATATTTGCTAGACGTGGTCCTACTTTTGAAAGGCTGACTAGGGAATTCTTGAGTTCGCTGATTTATGTTGTCAGACCCGACACTGCTAGTACCGTCGGCACGATACAGTTCCGAATGTTTAATATGGAATACACATTTGGTACTGATGAACTCATAGAGAGGCTAGGACTTCCTTTTGGTGAAGGTGTTATTTGTGAAGCACCTCTGGATTCTGATTGGTCTGTGGAGGCATTTTCCTTCTGGCACAGGTTGTCAAATTTCGCTACATGTTAGCCTGTACTATCTTTGGTCGGGAGAATCCAAACAAGGTGAATGCAAAAAAATTACTATTTTTGCAGGGGTGCCTCACAAATAGGAGATTTAATATGGTTCCATTCATGATTTCCCATATGAATGCCGCAATCAAAGGCACAAGGACCATTGCCTTCGAAGGACTTATTATGTCTATTGCAAAGGCTCTGAACCTAGATGCTTAGATAGCCACTTTAGCACCTCTTCCTCCTTGCACAATTAATTTGAAATTCTTAAAAGATATGAAATTAAGCAAGGTCAGGAAGGAAGAGGGCTTCGAGCTTATGATCCATGGGAAGGTTATTCCATCTATCGTTTTGCCCTGCACTAGACGCACTGATGTGACTATCGCGAGGAACTGGACCTATGATTTAGATGCTCCACTAATCACAGGTCCAGTGCCTCCGAATATTCATGTTAGTGAAGGCGATGATATCGATGACGAGTATGACCGGCGAGAGCAGTCTCCCGATCATCTTATGCCGCCTCACCATGTACCACAGACACACGTTGCACCGTTTTCCTCTTACCACTCTGTAGGTACCGCTCCCAATTTTTATATATCTGAGCAGATGTGGCATGACCAATTAGCAAGAGAGGAGAGACGCGATAACTTGCTCACCACCATCCAGCAACAATTGACTGAAAACATGAGATTCGTGCAAGAGTCTAAGCAGCAGATGAGCCAATCCATGCAGAGCATAATGCAATCTCAAGCTGCTTTGACCATCAGATTCGACGCGTTCGATGCTTCTCAAAACGATCATCGTCCCAACAGATCTCGCCGCCCTAGGTATTCGTCGCACGCTGGCGACAGCACCAGCAGCATGCCTTAGGCCCTTCAGGTACCTCGTCCCTTTCTTATTTTGAAACATTGGGGACAATGTTCAATTTAAGTGTGGGAGGAGACTTTATTTATTTCCTCGCTTTTCTTGCATTTCATTTCTTTTATCGCTTTCTAGTTTATTTTCTTTTTGTTTTTTAGAACACACATGTGTTTAACGAGTCATTCAGCAGTATACCCTTATTCCCTCATTACTTAGCCCCACAAAAAAAATTGACAAAAGTGTAGGATCCTGAAAATTTTCTAAGGCTTTGAGGCAAGTTCGAGTTAGGATGCGGATGATTTGGAAAGATCCTTTTTGAAACACCAATACCATTATAACACCTTAGGCTTCGCGAATGTAGAAATCAACCCCGATACCCTACGTACCATGGCCTTAATAAAAATGTTGATAGTAAGTCCTTAGTAGTTTATCTTAAGCAGTCAGCTCCGGCCAAAGCATGATCTAAGTGGAGGACCGATGAATATAAGTGAATGATCTGCATGCTCAAAAATAATAATTGCAACTCAGGTATAGGTAACCCTCACAAGGTCATTTAACCCAAAAAGTTGTAAAACGTTTTGAAAAAATATATATAAAAGCAACAAAAAAAAATATTCCCATTGGTAGTTGGTTCAGAGGTGTCTGGTGTTGAACTCGGTAGGGCGGGTTACAACCCGATCCCCCACAACTACAATAGGGCTAATAAAAGGGGTTACACCAATTTTTGTACCAGAGCCCCATGCTTAAGATCAAAATCGCTAATCGGTCACTTCACCATGAGCACATATGGATAACGGGCTTAATGTGATTGCGCTTGAATGAAAAGGACCTAAAAGTAGATTTAAAAGTAGGCCTAGGTACGGTAGGGTAGTACAGATTGATTTTTGTAAGAACGAAGCATATGTCCGTATTTACGGAGAAGTGTCATTCTGATACCCATAGTTCACTGAGTTAAACCCTATCACTCATCCCAGCTTGAACTTAGAAGCCCTTTTTGCCTAGATCATTTATGGATATCACCCTTTTCTGTCGCGATGTTTTGCTTAAGGACAAGCAAAGGTTTTAGTGTGGGAGAATTTGATAGACCTAAAATACACTGATTATTTGACTCGATTTGCATGTGTTATTTAGGATTTTATTTCCGTTTTCTTATATTATTCCTCTGTTTTGTTTCTTTTTCAAGTTTTTGTATTTTCAAAGCTACTCGAGAAGAAATGAAGAAAAATAAGTTAAAAGACCAACATTCTCTGGAATTATACACATGACTTCCACCATGGTGGGCTCCATGGGGGATGCCACACATTGGATAAAAGACCAACTGCTAACAACTACCAAGTCTCCCACTCCTTTCCACCCTAGTTCATGTGGCGGGCGCCATAAGGAGGTGGCGGGCGCCACCTTTGCTTTCTCGTTTCCCTCCCAAAAGGAGTTGGGGGCATTTTTGTCCTTACCTGTACTTTCCTACCACTATAAATAGAGGAGTTCTGTCTCATTTCTAATCATCCAAGCTTAGTTACAGAACTCAAGCCATAAATTTCATCTATTGTAAAGTGATAAACTTCTCACATCGAGGGGTTATCACATTGTCTAATCGAGTCTGTAATCGGGTTTGGAGCACTTGGGTAGAAGTTAATCTTGCCGCCATTTTATTTCTGTCATTTACTTCCGGTTGTACCAAGATTTAAGCCCCTCGTTTGGAGCAGGTTTATGTTTATTTATCACCCTTTTTATTTATCCGATTTTATTTCTCGCACTGTTTATTTATCGCACTGCTTATTTATCGCGTTATTTACCGCACTTTATTTATTTACTCGCACTTTGTTTACTCACATTTATTTACCATGTCTATTTACCTTACCGTGTCCAGCTAAATCTTAAAGGCTAGGATGCAAGGATTATAGTTATAATAGTATTCCATACGGTTGTCGGTAGAATTACTTAGGGTTTATTTTAACTTTTAACACTTATTTTCTGCACTTAAAATCTGTTGGGTAAGATCAAAGTCGTCCAACCTTTAGATAAATTAGGTTAGTTTTAAATTTTCAAAGGAAGCAAAAGTGCTTGGTTCAGTTAATTAGGAATTTTTAATGTTTAAGAAAACCGATTTTAAAACTCTTTTCGGACGCCTTTATGGATTTAATGTTCGGTTCACAAGTACCTCTTTTTGTTAGAAATTCCAGGTTAAAATACTTTTCGACTAAGTTAAGAAATTATATTTCTTAAAAATAGGTTTAATCAACTCTAACGCAATGCGCGCCTTATATAAGTGACAATAAGAGGGATCGATTAGGGGATAAACTCGGTTCTGAATACGAAAAAGCGATAGTTCCCGTTAAATTAGTTCTTTTCATGAGTAGAAAATATACTCTATAAGGCATTTTATCTATACACATTTGGAATACTACGTAGCTATGTGAATTGCATCTGAGCCTGTTGTTTTATTATTGAATTTATTTCCGCACTTTACTTTTATCTCGCACGACAAAACCCTTTATTGACTTGCCTTAAATTAACATCGTAACATTAGTGAACGATAGATTGACGTTTGGTCTTTGTGGGATCGATAATCTTTTATATTACTCTGACGCTAATCGTGCACTTGCAAAATAAGCCATCATTCATCACACAAGTCTTATTCCATCAAATGGCATCTCTTCCGAGAAGTTTGGTGAAGTTTATTACATTAATCTCTCTCTTTATTTGAGAAGACATATTTTGAAAATCAACCGGTCTGCATCTCTTTTGAAGATCCCCGGTGAAACTTTCTAATCTCTAGTAAATTACAGATTCCTGCTGAGATTTCAATCCCCTGTCAAGATACTCCCATAAGTATTCATCATTCCAGGAAGAAACTAAGACCCGTTCTTGGCATACAACCTTAAAGCGTGGGGAGGTTTACTTTACCCTTTTCAAGTAAAAGAAGAAACTGAGACCCGTTCTTGGCATACAACCTTGAATCGTGGGGAGGTTTACTCTTCCTTTTGAACAAATTATTTAAAGGTATTTCGTTTCATTTCCTGGCAAGTCTCGACAGAAAATTTCCAGAAGACCTCGGCAGAAGGTATTTCTTTTCATTTCCTGGCAAGTCTCAACAAAAGATTTCAATACTTCAACAGAAGTAGATCTCCAACGGACTTCAACATAGAATCTTGGTAGCATATTCCCCAGAAGTTTTAACAGCAGACACTTTGGCAAAAAAATATTCTCAAAATAATTTACAAGTCTCGACAACAGACTTCTCCAGTTGATAGCTCTTGAAATTACTGCTTTTGACCTAGTGATGCTGTGATTTGCAAGTGCACGAATAGCATCAGAGTAATATAAAAGATTATCGATCCCACATAGACCAAACATTAATCTATCGATTATTGTTGTTATGGTGTTTATCTAAGGTAAGTCAATTAGAAATTGGGTTGTGCGAAATAAAAGTAAAGTGCAAAAATAAATTCAATAATAAAACAACAGACTTGAATGTAATTCACATAGCTAAGCAATATTTCAAATGCGTATAAATATACTTCTTGAGGGGTAATGTTTTCTACTCATGAAAATAACTAATTTAATGGGAACTGTCACTTTCGTGTATTCAGAACCGAGTTTATCCCCTAATCGATCCCTCTTATTGTCACTTATAAAAAGGCGCGTATTGCGTTAGAGTGATTAAACCTATTTTTAAGAAATATAGTTTCTTAACTTAGTTGAAAAGTATTTTGACCTGGAATTTCTAACAAAAAGAGGTTTTTGCGAACCGGATTTTAAATCCATAAACGCGTTCGAAAATAGTTTTAAAATCGTTTTTCTAAAGCATTAAAGTTTCCTACTTAACTGGACTAAGCGCTTTCGCTTCCTTTGAACAGTTAAGACTAAGCAAATTTATCTAAAGGTTGGACGGCTTTCGATCTTACCCAAAAGATTTTAAGTGCAAAAAATATGTATTAAAAGTTAGAATAACCCCTAAGTGATTCTATTGACAGTCGTATGGAATACCACTTTTAACTATGATCCTCGCGTCCTAACCTCTAGGATTTAGTCGGACATGGAAACGTAAATAGACAAGGTAAATAAAGTGCGATAAATAAGGCTGGTAAATAGAGTGCGAGTAAATAAAGTGCGGTAAATAAAGGGTGATAAATAAAGTGCATGAAATAAATGTGGATAAATAAAAGCGGAAAATAAATAGAAACCTGCTCCAAACGGTTAGGTTTTAAATCTTGGTACAACTTGAAGTAAAAGACTGAAATAAAATGGCGGCAGGATTGACTTCTACCAAAGTGATCCAAACCCGATTACAGACTCGATTAGGCAATATGACAACCACTCGATGTGAGAAGTTTATCAGTTTACAACAGATGAAAATTTATGGCTTGAGTTCTATACCTAAGCTTGGATGCTTAGAAATGAGGCAGAAGTCTTCTATTTATAATGCTAGGAAAGTACAAGGAAAGACTAGAATGCCCCCCAACTTCTTTTGGGAGGGAAAACAGAATACAAGGGTGGCGCCTGCCATGCCCTCATGGCGCCTGCCATGTGTACTAAAGTAGAAAAAGTG
The DNA here is from genome assembly GCA_963859935.3 of Lathyrus sativus. NCBI lineage: Eukaryota > Viridiplantae > Streptophyta > Magnoliopsida > Fabales > Fabaceae > Lathyrus > Lathyrus sativus. Next base: position 646,034,656 of record OZ012739.1, read on the forward strand.
GGAAACGTGGCAGTTTTCAGAAGTTGGTCTCTTATCCAAGTCATGGTCTCCCCTATGGCGCCCGCCATGGTGAGTGCCATGTGTACAAATCCTAAAAAGTTGGTCTTTTTGCTCATTTTTCTTCATTTCTTCTTGAGTAGCTCTAAAAATATAAAATCCTGATAAAGAGACAAAATGGAGGCATAATACAAGAAAACAGAAATAAAATCCTAAATAACACGTGCAAATCGAATCAAATTAACAGTATATTTTAGGTCTATCAAATTCTCCCACACTAAAGCCTTTTCTTGTCCTCAAGCAAAACATCATGACAGAAAAAAGAGTGATATCCATAAATGATCTGGGCATAAAGGGCTTTTAAGTTCAAGCTGGGATGAAGCGACATGTATTAACTCAGTGAACCAAGGGTATCGAAATGACACTTCTCCGTAAATACTGACATATGTTTCGTTCTTACAAAAATCAATCCATACTACCCTACTGTACCTAGGCCTACTTTTAAATCTCCTTTTGGGTCCTTTTCATTCTGGTGCAATCACATTAAGCCTGTTATCCATACATATTCATAGTGAAGTGACCGGTTAGTGATTCTGATCTCAAGCATGGGGCTCTGGTACATAAGCTGGTGTAACCCCTTTTATTGGCCCAATTGTAGCTGTGGGGGATCGGATTGTAACCCGCCCTACCGAGTTCAGCACCAGACACCTATGCACCAACTAACAGTGGGAAGATATTTTCTTTGTTATTATTTTCTATATTTTTTTATCGAGAATTTTTTTACAACTTTTTGGGTTAAAGGACCTTGTGAGGGTTACCTATACCCGAGTTGCAATTATTTCATTTGAACATACAGATCATTCACTTATATTCATTGGTCCTTCACTTAGAACATGCTTAGGCCGAAGCTGACTACTAGGATAAACTACTAAGAACTTACTATGAACATTATTATTAAGGCCATGGTTCATAGGGTATCGGGGTTGATTTCTACATTCGCGAAGCCTAAAGTGTTACAATGATACCGATGTTTCAAAAAGGGTTTTTCCAAATCATTCGCATCCTAACTCAAACTTGCATCAAAGCCTAAAAATTTTCAGGATAGTACACTTTTTGTCAAAAAATTTTTTTGACCTTTAGTGATGACAATGGGAGCGAGAAAATGGTGAGAGGAGTTATGCTTGATGGAATTCGAAGAGATGAAAAATGAGAAGAAAAGAGAGCTCTTGGTTCTGAGTTTGGCTGCCAAAATGAAGTTCTCTGTCTCTTCTCTAGGGTTTTGGAGGCTTATGTAGTGACCATGTGAGTGGTTAAAATGAATTCTTATAGTTAAAACTCTTGGTTGGTGAAATTTTATAAAATGAGGAAGTGAAGTAAAAAGGTACGAAATAACATGGTTCATCTATTTGTTATGGTTTTGGTGTAGAAAGAGGCTCAGAATTAGTGAGTGGAGCAACAAAAGTGGTGAGTAAGCTTTGTACATCTTTGGCATTTTCTTAGTTCAGCAAAGATGGTTCAAAATGGTGTGTATGGTACATAGGATGGTTTGATCATTTATGGCAATGTTTTGTGTGATGTTTAGGTGAGGTATGTGAATGACTTGAGGCACACGAATTTCTGCAAGATAAAAGGTTCAAGTATGCATGAAAAAAACCATGACATGGCATGCTTGAATTTCAATCCATGTAGCTCCTTTTTGATGGTCATAACTTGATGGATCTTAATCTAAATTGTTATTTCTTTGGCTCAATGAAGTAGGGAGATAGAAAAACAAGTTTCATGTTCACATCAAAATGAAAATAGGATTGGAACCATGAAAAAGATTGAATTGAAGTTGTTTCCAACATGATGTCCAAAGTTACTTATAAATTTTTCTAAGTTATGGATTTTGACAACTTTGGGACTCCATCTTTAAAGCACCATAACTTGAGCTTGCTTGATCCAATGATAGATTTCTTGTAATGGATGGAAAGCTTGAAGAAATCTCTACAGATTTGATGTTTGAAGGAAATTTAGACGATGCCTTGATCATAATGAAAAATCCCTTGGAATATTGGTCCATGAAGTTGCCAAACTCTTGCTAAATTTGACATAATGAAAACCCTATCTTGGTGACTTCATAATTTGAGTTCTATACACACAATGGAAAATTTATAGTACTCAAAAGGAATCTTGGAGAATTCTCTACAACTTTCATGTTTGAAGGAAATTGAGATAAGGCTTGCATCATAATGAAAGAGAGCCTTGAAAAGTCATTTTCCATATTGAAATTCTATACTTAGAAAAATTTCTTAGTACAAATTTCCAAAACCTAGTTTTTCTTAACTTTAAGCCTTCATAACTCGAAATACATGAATCCTTTTAATTTGAATCCTTCTACAAACTTGTAGTACATGATGTCCTCTTTAATTTTATAACAAGTTTGCTCCATTTGGATCATAGATGAAAAAGTTATGGATGTTGCAAAATGGCTAGAAATGGTGACTTTCCACACTTAGAAATTTTCAAACAAAACTCTAATTCCCCAAATCTCTTAATTATATGTTTATTCTTGATTTTTCTTGATCCAAACACAAAAATATTCAAGATGATATGGTATGCTCATGGTTGACTTCAAAATCCAAAGTTTTGACTCTTTTAGAGCTACAGTTGACTTTCTTGATCAGATGAATCTCTAATTCTTCCTCCATTGCCTGAGGCTCAAGTGATGACTTATGAAGAAAAATAAGACATGTAGGAGGAGATGATCAATTCTTGTAACCATAATTCATGAACAAAAGATAGGAGGAGATGATAAATTCTTGTAACCATGATCCAAATGATTGAGAATGCCTTGATGATGAAAGGACTTTGAAGCTTGAGAATGCTATAAGATTGAGTATAATCCCCTGCTTGAACCTCTGAGAAAAATACCCTCCTCTTGAGAGCCAACCAATATACCTTGATCCCATGTTTAAGAACCAATGATATGTACAAATGATGATGCAAATGATATGAAACATAAGCCAAGAGATTAAGAAAAGATGAAGCAAACTTTGGTGTGTTACACGTACCATTCTAACGATTTACTCTCATCATAGAGGATAAAGTTGACAGGGCATCTGCCGTCTGATTTTCTTCATGAGGAATATGATGTAATTCAACCTTCTTAAAGAAGGTGAGCAACCTCCTTGCGTAATCTTTATAAGGAATTAGGCTGACCTGGCGAGTCTCTTGTTCACCTTTAATCTGGTTAATTACTAAGGTTAAATCCCCAAACACGTTAAGATTTTTAATCCTCAGATCAATGGCCTCTTTAAGACCCATTATATAGGCTTCATACTCTGCCATATTATTTGTGAACTCAAATGTCAACCTTGCAGTAAATGCTATATGAGAAACATGAGGAGTGATAATAATTGCCCCAATTTTGTTGCCATAAGCATTGACAGCTCCATCAAATATCAAACCCCAATGAGATTCATGATCAATCCCCTCCTCATGTGATCGTTCATCATAATCCTTAGCTTTTAAGTACATAACATCATTATTCAAAAAGTCAAACCTGATAGGTTGATGAGCCAGATGGTCAACCAAAACACTTCCTTTGATGGCTTTTTGAGTATGGTATTCAATGTCATATTCAGGTAGCAGCATTTGCCAACGAGCAACCATCCCAGTCAAAGCAGGCTTTCCAAAAATATACTTTATTTGATCCATTTTGGATATCAACCAAGTTATATGATTAATCCTGTATTGGTGCAAACGTTTAGCAACCCATGTCAAAGCACAACATGTATTTTCCAACATTGAGTACCAACGCTCGCAATCTGTAAACTTTTTGCTCAAGTAGTAGATGGCAAATTCCTTCCTAACAGTTGTTGCACCCCAAAATTTGCCCAACATTTCTTTACCTAGCTTATGTTTCATTTCATAGACATTAGCATTATCATTTGCATTTCATTGACATGTATGCAGGAGATCAAGAGGTATGATTACCAATTAAGAGCTACACAAGACTGGGAAACTAGCTAAGAAGTTTATTTAGGTGTTCAAGGGTTGATATCCTTACCAGAGAAGTTAAAAGATCCTCAGAGATAGTGGTTGAAGCTAAGTGTGTGGGTCTCCTAACTTGAGAGTTGTGGAGAGCCATCAGATGATTCTGAGGTCGTGAGGAGGGACTTGAGGTCTTGAGAGAGCTTAGGAGAAGGTTTTAAGATCACTTTGAAGCCTAGACAGGTTATTGGGCAAGAATAAGAAGCCTCAGCCATGAGTGGTGCAGCTAGGGTTTGACTGGGTCAACCCTAAGTCAACTGGGGATTTGAAGGAAGTTGAGACCCTATTCAAGAGCCATGTGATCATGGATTGATACATTGAGATGTTATAAGGATGATTCTAAGGTCAACTCATCATGATTGAAGAGTTTGAGAAGTTTCAAGCTAGGGTTTCTAAGACTTGACAGTGTAAAATCCCCTAGTTTTACCCCTATCTTCAAGGCAATTTAGCTCAAGATGTGAATGTCATCTCATCTTGACCCCAACATGATTGTTGTAGAGCATGATCTTAGCTTTAATTTGAATGCTAGAAGTCCTTGATAGGATTTGTATAACTTAAGTTATGGCTTTGACAAGTTACAGGTTATCTGAGGTGTGTGAATTTGGAGCTTGAAAGTTGCCCAACTTGCAAGAAACGTTTGCCCAAGAGGGATGATTCCTATGAACTTTTGGTCAACATGAATTTTGTTCCTTATTCTATTAGATTTCTAGAGAGTACTAGAAGTCATTGATAGGATTTTTAGAACTCAATTTATGGCTGGGACAAGTCAAAGGCATTTTAGACATTTGGTGATTATAGGTCATTTGTGAGCATAGGCTAGTTTCACCAACTTAGAGACCTCAAATGAAATTTTGTTCAACTAGAAAGTTGCTCAAAATGGGGTTTTAACCTTTACCATGCATCAAGGAGGCACTTAAATGGCTCAAGGAGAGATTTGGTTCAAGAAATTTTGAAAAAGGAAGAATTAAAAGTTAAATGACCAAAAATTCAAATAATTCATTTTGTGACCAAATGGAGCAAAATAATAGGTCAAATTGATTGGAAAAATGATTTTAGAAACAATGGAAATGTTAGAATTTTGATTTGAGCTCATTTCCATACCATTCCATTTCATTTCTTCATGATGAAGCAACATAATCAAACTCACACCATTGGATTACAAACAAGGAAACAATCACCACCATCCAATTCCTTAGCTCATGAGGAGTGCAAAGCAAGCTTGCTGAGGCCCAAACAGAGGAGATATCATATATTCCATGAATGATATTTGGAGGAGAAATTGAAAATCCAAAATCTCATTTGGATGGCTCCAGAAGTTTCTAGATGATTCTAAACACTTCTATATAAGTCATTGAGTGAATTCAGTGCTTTTTTTTGGAAGAGATTGGTGCTGGAAGCAAAGAGTGAGATTGAAGTTTCACCATTGCAAGTTGAAATCGGTTTTTAAGTTCAAGGAAGAATCAAGCCCAATCAAGGTGTGCAAAGGCTTCAGGAGTGAATTTGAAGTGTGTCTGCATCATCTTGGAGGTTGAAGTGATCAAGAACACTTTCTGTTACGCGTCTGAAACCAGGTTGGTACACATTGAATTTGTGCTTAAACTGTAGGGAGATGCTTAGAAATTGGCATGTGGTTAGGTTCCATTCATGATCTAGACGGATTTAGGATGGTTAATTACACGATTAGAGACAAAATAGGCGTGTGATCAATTTCTGTTGAGCCTTGAATTAGGTGATTCTTGGACTGTTAATCAAGATTGGATAGTGTAGAATGATCACCATAAGATGAGGATTACATTGGTGCCATTAATTTGGAGATTGGTGAGATTTAAGATTGGAGTGTATTTTGAAAATGCTATCGGGTTTTGAATTTGAGAAGGAATCAGAGGATTTGGAATTGATATTCTTGATTAGCATGAAAAATGGAGTAAAATGATGATTCATTTCGTGATTTTTGTTGACCTGAGAAGATCACTTCACCGGAGAAGACGGTGGCGCTGAAACTCAGGCCACCGTCTGGTTTCCCCCCACGCCTGAGTGTTTGGATGAAGAAGATGAGTAGTGACCATCAGATCATGGTTGGATCATTGACTAGCCCAACGTTTCCACGACCACGATTGCATCTCAACTCTGAAGAGAAATATCTAAATGAAACGCACTGTTTCATTTAATGGTTGTTTTGGGCTTAGGACTCAGATTTTTATTCACACCCCCCTCTGGGCCCAATCCAGAAAATGAACTGTATTGGATTGCTATTCAGCACGCATGTTTACCAATTTCCATTTAATTTCTTTTATTTTTCATCATTTCATTTGGTTTAGAAATTAATCCACAAAAAATAGGAAATTAACTCAATTAATTCCAAACTTTTTTTCCCTGATTCATGATTGAACCTAGAATTTCATAGATTAAAAATATTAGGAATTCTTGCATTTGTGATTTTATTTGCATTTTTTGAATATTAATTGATATTAAAATGGCCATGGTTGATACCTTGTTTTTTTGAATTTTGTTTGATCATTTGGTGATGATTCTTGACTTGATTTTTTGGGTGTAGCTAGTATAGATATGCATGTTCCCCTAGCAATTTTCTCACATTTTTGTGATGGAATTAGGTGGTAGTTTTAAGTTGAAACTTTAGGTGCTCTAGTTTTAGGATCTAAGCTTAGTGCCTTATGATTTAGGTTTTATTTCTAGGACTTTGTGGATGATTCAACCCCTGGATTTTGTATGGTAGATTCATGATTGAATTAGGTTCCCATAGTTATTTTTGTAGGATTTTAAAATTGGTTTTAGTATTTTAGTTAGGATTAACTTTAATACTAGGTTTTAGGTGATCCTAACTTGCTAACTCAACTAGAATGATTTCTTTAGTTCCCTTAGATTAGGGTTTTTCCTCTCTTGCTCTTGGCCAGTATTGAAGACAAGCTTGGGCTACTAGGGAATGCTTGAAGAAGCTTGGATGTGAAGATCTCCCTTCTTTTGGTTTGAGTGTTGTTTAGGTGTTAAGATTAGGGTTTGTAGGTAGAGCTTCTAGATAGATTCTCTTCTTTCATAAACATGGAAGGTGTTGATCACTTCCATTCCTCCTTATGATATAAGGTCCCCTTGTAAAGGCCTCATCCCTCCTTTGGTAGGATGTGTGGCTCTTCACAAGTTGGTAGAACCTTTGAGGGTTCCTTTCTTTGATGATGGAGTGCTTAGTGGTGACCTTTGGTCTTCACTCTGCTGTCTATTATCCAAACCTTGCTCTTGTCAGATGAATCTTTCTCCCTTGCTAGAGGATGGAGTTCCTTGCTAGAATATTGAAGATGCTAGAAGTTGCTACTTCCATGTGTTTGAAGATTGCCATTGAAGCTGAAGCTTTGAAATCAGGAAGAACAAGTTGATACTTGTGAAGAGGATCAAATTGAGATTGAAGAAAGAGCTGAAGCTTGAAAAAGATGAAAAACAAGTTGATACTTGTGTTTGATGCATTGAGAGCCTGAAGGAACAAGTTGATACTTGCTATTAGGATTGAAGCCTGAAGGTGGAGTCTACTTTGGAGCTGAAGCTTGAAGAAGGTGAAAAACAAGTTGATACTTATGTTTGATGTATTGAAAGCTTGAAGAAGCAAGTTGATGCTTGTTATTGAAGATGAAAGACTTGAAGAACAGTTGAAGACTGAGGTCTGAGCTGCTGTCAGAGGAGTTTTGCTGTGATCTGCTTTCTTTTCTTGTCTGTTTGCTTGTTGTGCAACTGTATTGATGTGACTTGATTGATTTGCTTGATGCATTAGAATAAGTTCATGTTTAGACTGACTTAAGCTAGGAGCATGATTGCACTAGAGGTTGAGTTGCTCCCTCTGCCTGTATTGTTACTGTATGGCTTTGCTTGCGGGTATTCGGTAGAGCCCAGCTCCCTTGCCTATGTGGTTTGTGATTTGCTTGATGGCATTTTATTTTATTTTCTATATGATTGCCATTATTCATATCTGGCTTGAGGTCGAGACGAGCTTGTGGAGGCTGAGACCCCACACACATTTCCTCCCTCACTTGCATTGCATGCATTTTACAGTCGTTTACTGTTTACTGTTTAAGCTGATGCTTTATCTGTTTCTGTTCATCATTGACATGACCCCCTAGGAATCTCACTTCCTTTGATAAGGAAGTGATGATTAGAACTTTCAGTTGAAACCTATGCATGATAACTTCTAGGAGTTCCCTGTTTTAAACGTCAACCATAGGATGAATCATTGGCATGATAACATTAGGACTTGATAGTCTCCCCTTAGTTGAACCTGTTCGTTCTCTCTTCTCATCTCAAAACAAATTAAAATATAGTAATAAAGGTTGACTGATGTCGTACGTTACGAGCCTTAAGCTATCTGAGAAAGGATTGTTGGAGAGCTTCTTTTCAACAGTTTGGAAGTTTAGTATGGCACCCTTTGGGTGACATGCGACGCATTCACTCTCAGGTCATAGTCTCTAGTGCGGTATTGGTTGCAAACATCCATAAAAAACAGTTCTTCCGTAAAAGACAGAAAACAAACTTCAAACCTTTTTGCCCCGTGGGCCCATAATTCAAAGGAAGCTTTTCTGAAGAAAAGAGTGTTGTTAACTCCCAGTTCTGCCGCAAACGGTAACGCCTAAGTCTCCAACAGTCGAGCTACGTTCACCAAATTGCTGGAACTGTTTGTTAACCCTACTCGAAAAAACAGATGAATCTGAATTCCCGTAATCCGTATTATCCCGAACTACGTAAGCTCTGATCTCTCATGTTTGTTGAGAGTACGTAGGCATAATGCTAATGTATTGGCGAGCTACCTTCCCCGTAACCCGTAGTTAGTCGAACTACGTTGACTCTGATTTCTCATTCTCTGATGAGAATACGTAGGCATAAAGTGCGACGCTTTGCCGAGTCATTTTCTTTTCTTTTGTAAGCCAGCCTTGATAGGTAGATAGATAAAACCAGCCCATCAAATAAACACAACAAGCATGGATCCCATCGAGTATGATGGACGTGAGGGGTGCTAATACCTTCCCCTTGCGTAGCCGACTCCCGAACCCAGACAACGGTTGCGATGACCTTGTCTTATACCTTTTCGTCAGGTTTTTCCGATCGTTTCCTTTCCCGTTCCGAGGGATAAATAACGAAAGGTGGCGACTCTTCTGTTTTGCCGGCACCTTATTTTCACGGTAGCGACAGCTGGCGACTCTGCTGGGGACTTGATAGTTTCCTAGGGATCCAACATCCCTTATGCGAGTCAATCTGGGGATCCAACGTCCCCTGCGAGAGTCAATCCTAGAACTTGTATGATTACTTATTGAGTTGTGTTTATTTATCGCATTTTATTTCCCTCACTTTATTTTCAGTACTATATGATTATTTGTGCTGTTGTGGGGGGGGGGGGGGCATTCTGATGAGTGAGAAGCCAGACCCAGGCTTGAGTATACTTAGCATTAGTTGTGGAATTTAGTGGGCGCGTTCTTGCTTTACAGGCACTAATGTCTCATGAAATCCACGCTCAGACGAGGTTCTCCCGGTTGACTTCTTTTCCGGCCCTTTGGGCCTGAGGGGTTGTTGGTTTGGAGGATTGTCGACTCTGGGAACCGATCATTTGGAATTTAGCTGAGTGAGGCCGCTTCAGTAGACGGTGATGCCACACCTTCTGGGTATCGTATCACCCCTCTTGAATGTCTGTGACGCTGATGACCGCATAGGATGCCGAACTTGTGTCAGTTTAGGTCCATACCTGTGAGCAGGGTCAGGTTTATTGCAGGAAACTTTAACCTTCAGACTACTTGGTTTTCTTGATAGTGAATCAGTTTTGTTGGTATTAGAGGATCTCATCATCAGATGTGTGTTTGTTCTCGGCAGAGCAGATTTATGGTCCGGTATCAGGGTTTCCCCTCATCAGAGATAGGGTTGTTCTTGACAGAGCAATACTGTGGTTTTGTTGATACAGAACCTTCATCTCTTCAACAGCACCGCCGTCGTGATCTCCTGCTGCATGATTGCATTTTGCATTGTTTTGCATATTCATTTGCATATCATTAACGTGTGTCTGTGTTGCAGGTACCGTTTCCCCCGGTTCAGGTTTTCTTGCCTTCTATTGTGCTATCATGGGTTCTCTGAGGAAGACTGTGGCCTACAAGCTCCCCACTCCTGATGTTGTTCAGTTGTCTAGTTTGATTGCTTTGGCAGATGATTTTGTGAGAGGTGAATTCAGAAAGTCTTATGGGAAACTGCTTAGCTTGGTTCGCAAACCTTCTGTGTTTGAGTTGAATGGGTTGTATGCCTTGTTGCAGTTCTACGATCCTCCTTTGAGATGCTTTACTTTCCTGGACTTCATTCTCGCACCTACACTAGAGGAGTATGCTGATTTGTTAGGTGTGCCTATCAAGAGTCAGATGCCCTTTGTTCATATGGATGTTGAGCCTAATCTGGCTAGTCTAGCTCTTTCACTTCATCTGGATGTCTCCGAGTTGGTCTTGTCTAGTTGAAACAGGGTTCCTGGTTTCTCCTTGCAGTTATTAGTGGGAAAGGCTCAGCAGTGTGCCAAAGACGGTTGTTGGATCGTGTTAAACGCTATTCTTGCCCTTTGCATATACGGCATCATTCTGTTCCCTAATATGCCTGACTTTGTAGACTTCGACGCCTTTCACATCTTTGCAGCAGGGAATTCAGTCCCTACCTTGATTGGAGATGTCTATCATTCCGTCCACTATAAAAACGAGAACAGAAGAGGAAAGAATGGCTCGTGCTATGTGCCCCTGCTCTATAGATGGCTTGATAGTCACCTACCCAAGAAGGGTCCCTTTGCTTCGTCTGCAGTCACAGCTGAGTGGTCTGAGCGCTTGATGAGTCTATCAGCGGAGGATATTGCCTGGTTTGATAGAGATAGGTTGGGTACTGAGATTATTTTCAGCTGCAGCGGGTTTCCGAATGTGCCTTTGATAGACAGGAAGGGCTGTATCAACTATAATCCATCTCTGTTGGTCCGACAGTTCGTGTATGCTTTGAGAGCTCCGCCGAAGGATGAAGAGGTGCAAGAATCTCTGTACCTCACTAGTCTTCTAGAGGGGGATATGTTATCTAAGCTTCAGCGCGCTTGGAATGGTATCTGTAAGCGGGGAAAGTCGTTGCTGGGGAAAAGTAATAGCCAAGCCTACACTCCGTATGTGACCTGGATCAGAGCCAGAGCAGATATTATAGGGATGCCGTTTCCACCTGCCCAGCCAGAAAGCCCTCCAGTGATTGAAGAGCCTACCGCCGTGCCTATTCAGCAGCATAATCAATTGTTAACGGAGAAAGATGAGCTGAAGAAGGCAAATGAAGAACTGGAGAAAGAGTTGGCTCAACTCAGAAGTGAGAGAAGCAAAGCCGTCCATTCCTTCAAGAGGCAAACAGAGCTGGTAAACCAGTTAGGGACGGATTTGACTAAGCAGATGGCTGAGCGTGAGTGCTTGGGCCGGGACTTCAAAGCTGTCAATGACGTACTGGCCACTAAGAAGCAACACTTGGATGAAGTGTACCGAAGAATATCCAAGTTTAATCAACATTGGAAGGCCACCCTAGCCAACGGCAAGGGACGGGAGGATAAGCTGAAACATCAGATCATCAAGCTGAAAGCCCAGGTGAAGGCTAGTGAGAAGAGGTTTGATGAAGAAACTGCGCCGCAGATATGCTGCCGAAGGCCTGCTCAACAAGGCTCTTGCTAACCTGAAGGAGCCCAAACTGACGTTTGAATCCAAGAAGCGGAAGTTAGAAGATTGTTTCGGCGAAGGAGCATGGGAAGACTCAGTTGAAGGCCTCTGATACACTATTAGGCAGAGGGAGTTACTCGTCAAAGGGTTGCTCACTCAGCCTGATTATCCAGAAACGAGGGATCTGTTAGAAGAGTTTCGAGCCCGTGGCCGTGCTTGACTATATTTGTAATCCTTTTGTTTTGATCGCTGTTATATGCTGACCATCACCAGGCTTGTTGGTCGAGGTCATGCTATTGATTCTGCTTGTACTCGGTGACATTGTGTACTGCCTTGATGGGCTTTCTTTATATATATGAGATGCTATTTCCATGACTGGACTCAAACTTCTTATTATCAGCACTGGCACTCAGGCACTAGGATCCGGGGGAGAAATCTCCCTAACGCACAGACACACATTTGCATTTGCATGAAGCATTTGTATAACAAGCACGTTGTCATTTTTCTAACCCTTTGTGTATACAGGTTGTTCCAGGATTGATCGAAGGCCAACCCACCGCTATCCGACCAGAGCAAGTGCAGACTGACGTTCAGGAACTCCGAGAGAGGATGGACCGCTTCATGGAGCTCATGCAAGTGGTTGCCAACGGCCAAGACCAACTCAGAACCTTGGTCTAGCCTCTGATCGCAAGGGTAGATAGCAACGGTGTACTCCATGGTGGGAATGTCCCAACCTCTCCACCTGTTGAAACTCCTCAGGGTGGCATCCCCGTGACCGGGGGGAACGGCAGTGGCAATGGCAATGTGATCGCTAATATGGGGCTCAATGGTAATACGACTGGCATCGGTAATGGAAATTTTGAAGCTAACGTCAATGTTGGACTGGGCAACGGCAACACAGGTGTTGGAAATCTGTATGGGCCTCAGCCATGGTTAGAAGACCGTCAAGAAGATTTGTTCTCACAGAAGGGTGCTGAAGGAGAGCTGACTGCTGAAGCGCGTATGAGGTTTAAGGCACTCGAGGACAAGATGAGGAATTTCGAGAACCAGAACACTATGGGTGTCGACATGTCTAAATTAGGATTGATTGCTGATTTCAAGGTGCCTCCCAAATTCAAGGTACCCGACTTTGAGAAATACAAGGGCACCACCTGCCCTCGTGTCCACTTAAGGTCATACTACCGAAAGATGTCCGCTCACTCTGAAGACGAGAAGTTGTTGATGCACTTCTTTCAGGATAGCTTGTCCGGGCCATCCTTGGAATGGTACATGAGTTTGGAGCCTACCAGTGTGCGCACGTGGAAGGAACTTGTTGAGGCATTCGTGCACCATTATCAGTATAACAGTGACTTGGCTCCGAACCGAGTTCAACTGCATAACTTGTCACAGAGGAACAATGAAGGGTTCAAAGAATACGCCCAGAGGTGGCGTGAATTAGCAGCTAGAGTTCAGCCGCCGATGGTTGAATGAGAGCTTGTCGAGATGTTCGTAGCCACCCTCCCAGGGGTTTATTACGAGAAATTGGTCAGTGGTATGTCTGGAAGTTTCTCATATCTCATCATCACCGGCGAGCACGTTGAAAATGGGATCAAACTGGGAAAAATTCAGGGTGTTGATCTATCCTCAGCTGTAGGAGGAAAGAAACCATACGGTAACAAAAGGCGTGAAGGAGAGACGAGCGCCGTGTCCAACGCTCGAAGGAAAGGTAAAGGCCCTCGCCAGCAGGTGGCTAGCATAACCATCCCTGCTGTCCAACAACCTCAGCCACAGCAGCAGCCGCAGCAGCAGCAACCAAATCAGCAAGGGTACAAAAAGTATCAGAGCAGGGCACCTCTATCAAGTCGTCACCTCGAGACACCGCCCATGTCTTATGCTCAGCTATTACAAACTCTGCTTCAGTTGCAGTTAGTCCAGAAGAGAACCCTGGCTCTCTTAACAGGGGCACCTCCGCCAGGTTATGATGCGAATGCAACTTGTGAGTTTCCCTCGGGGGCACCCGACCACACGATAGAAAACTGCAAAGCCTTCAAGCACAAGGTGAAAGATATGGTGGATGCTAAAATCATCAATTTCTCAGATAATGTGCCGAATGTCACGAAGAACCCTATGCCGAATCACAGGGGAGGTGGGGTGAATGCCATTATTGAGGACGAGAACTTAGATTTGTTGACTGATGTCAAGGATCTGAAGACACCACTTAGCTTCGTTAAAGCCAAGCTGATTAAGAGAGGCTTCTTTCCAGGGTGTGGAGAACTGTGTATGGGCTGTGCGACCCGTCCTGACGGATGTGAACAGTTGATAGTGGGGATTCAGAGTCTGATGACCGAAGGAATCTTGCAGGTTAGTCGAAGGGCCGAATGTGGATCTGGAGAGGTAATGCTGAAGCAGGATGATGAGGTTGCCACCATCACCATCCCTCGCCGAACGATAACCATTTTTGCACCCAGGCCGCCCACGATTACCATCACCAAGGCTGGACCGATACCTTTTGAAAGCACCAATGCTGTCCCATGGCACTATGGGGCAGACGTCTACTGCAACGGACAGAAGTTAGAACTGGAACCATTTGGGCAGTCTGTGGATAACCTAGTGGGCACTGGCGGAATCACGCGCAGCGGAAGAGTGTTTGCTCCACCTGAGATTGTGATTGACAAAGCAGACAAAGCTGAGAAAACCGATAAGGGAAAGAGTAAAGTCGTTGAGGAAACCCCTCGCGGGGTAGAGAAGGACCTACTTGTAAAGGACGCTGAAGAGTTCATGAGGTTGATCAAGAAGAGTGACTACAAGATCGTGGATCACCTCCATCAAACACCCTCGAAAATTTCCATCCTGAATCTGTTGCTGTGTTCGGAGTCACATCGCAATGCGCTGTTAAAGGTCTTGAATGCCACATATGTACCGCAGGAAATATCGGTCAACCAGTTAGAAGGGGTCGTAGCCCACGTGAATGCTGGAAACGGGTTAGGGTTCACTGACCTGGAGCTGACACCGAAGGGAAGAAACCACAACAGCGCCCTGCACATCTCGATAGAGTGTAGGGGAACGATCATGTCTCATGTGTTGGTGGACATGGGGTCGTCACTCAATGTTCTTCCAAAGAAAGCATTGATGAAGTTAGATACTCGAGGATTGATATGCACACCCAGTGATCTGGTTGTGAAGGCTTTTGATGGAACCAAGCGTCATGTCTTTGGAGAGGTAACCCTGCCAATCCAAGTTGAGCCGGAAACCTTCGACGCAGTCTTCTACATTATGGAAATCATGCCAGCCTACAACTATCTCTTAGGCCGGCCATGGATCCATTCTGCTGGCTCCGTGACCTCCACGTTGCACCAGAAACTCAAGTACGCTGTCGGAGGCAGCATCGTAACCGTATGTGGCGAGGAGGATATAATGGTGAGCCATTTGTCATCCTTCAAATATGTTGAGATGGATGGAGAAATCCACGAAACCCTATGTCAGGCGTTCAAAGCTGTTAAGGTCAAGGAAGTGGCTCCAGTAATGCCTAAAAAACCAGAGATGACTCTCTCTTCCTTCAAGGAAGCCCGGGCCGTTGTTCAAGTCGGATCTACCCCAGGCTGGGGGAAAATTCTAGAAATACCTAACAAGCAGGACAAGTTTGGGTTAGGATACTCTCCTGTGACTGAAGCCTCCTTTTCTCGCAGTGCATCGCGAGGTAAAGGGCCGATCCAGTTTACCAGTGGTGGGGTTATATTTGAAAGTGTCAACGCAGTATATGAAGACGGTGAAGACAGCGATTGCGACCTAGACTCGTGGATCCAGCCAAGCAAACCAGGCGAGAGCCTCAACAACTGGTCCATCAGGGATACCATCCAAGTGACAGGCAAAGAGTAATGATTTACTTTCTCCAATTATTGTACAACCCTATGTCCTACCCGGGGCATAGTGGTTTTATTGTCAGGGCCTTGTTTGGTTATGTACATGCATTTTACCAATAAATCAAAAGGCATTTTTTCACATTCAAATGTTGTGATCTCTATTATTCCTGTTTTATATTTGTTTTGAAAAACAATAAAATGGCAATAGGGTTTGTGCTAACCTGCATATCCTTGTTTTAAGCTTAACCCTTGTCATTGCAGGATCCACATAGCAGATGACATCGACTCTAGACCTTCTACGACTCACTTCGACTTCGATTGCCTGATCTATCAAGCCGAAGAAGAGATTGATGAAGACGAAGACCTTCCAGAAGAGTTGGCCCGCTTGTTGAAACAAGAAGAGAAAGTTATTCTGCCTCACGAGGAAGAGATTGAGATCGTGAATCTGGGTTCTGAGGAACTTGTCAGGAACGTCAGGATAGGGGCTGCATTGCAGGGTGATGTCAAGCATAGATTGGTCGAGATGCTTTGAGAGTATAGTGACATCTTTGCTTGGTCATACGAAGATATGCCCGGACTTGATACTGACATCGTGGTCCATCACTTGCCGCTGCGAGAAGACTGTCCTCCCGTTAAGCAGAAGCTTAGGAGGACACGACCAGATATGGCCGTCAAGATCAAAGAAGAAGTGCAAAAGCAGCTCGATGCCGGCTTCTTAGCGGTCACTACTTACCCTCCGTGGGTCGCCAACATAGTGCCTGTACCGAAGAAGGACGATAAGGTGCGAATGTGCGTCGATTATCGGGATTTGAATAGGGTGAGCCCTAAAGATGATTTCTCGCTCCCTCATATCGATGTGTTGGTCGACAATACAGCTCAGTTCTCCGTATTTTCGTTCATGGATGGCTTCTCCGGCTACAATCAGATCAAGATGGCGCCGAAGGACATGGAGAAAACTACGTTTATTACACCTTGGGGAACGTTTTGCTACAAGGTAATGCCTTTCGGTCTGAAGAACACAGGGGCCACTTACCAACGAGCAATGGTTACTTTGTTTCATGACATGATTCACCATGAGATTGAAGTCTATGTTGATGACATGATTGCGAAGTCCCAAACGGAGGAGGGACATCTGGTCAATTTACTGAAGCTTTTTTAGAGGCTTAGGAAGTTGAGGTTGAGGCTGAATCCTAACAAGTGTACTTTCGGAGTACGGTCTGGAAAACTACTGGGGTTTATTGTGAGTGAAAGAGGCATCGAGGTTGATCCTGCGAAGATAAAAGCAATACAAGAAATGCCAGCGCCAAAAACCGAAAAAGAAGTTTGTGGTTTCCTGGGAAGAATAAACTACATTGCAAGGTTTATTTCTCAGCTCACCGCCACGTGTGAACCGATGTTCAAACTACTAAAGAAAGATCAGGCGATTATCTAGAACGAGGATCGCCATAAGGCATTTGATAAGATAAAACAGTATCTGCAGGAACCTCCAATCTTGATACCCCTAGTGGCCGGAAGACCCTTAATCATGTACTTGACAGTTCTTGAGAATAGTATGGGTTGTGTTCTCGGTCAGCACGATGAGACGGGCAGAAAGGAGCATGCCATTTATTATTTGAGTAAAAAGTTCACAGGTTGTGAATCTCGTTACTCGATGCTGGAGAAAACGTGTTGTGCACTAGCCTGGGCTGCCAAACGTTTACGACAGTACATGCTCAATCACACAACCATGCTAATTTCGAAGATGGATCCGATCAAGTACGTCTTCGAGAAGCAAGCGCTTTCGGGTAGTATTGCCAGATGGAAAATGGTGTTGACGGAATATGACATTCAGTACGTTTCCCAGAAGGCCATTAAGGGCAGCGTATTGTCTGAATACCTTGCCGAACAGCCGATCGAGGATTATCAACCGATGAAATTTAAATTTCCTGATGAGGATATTATGTTTCTCAAAGCGAAGGATTGCGATGAACCGTTGCCCGACGAGGGTCCAGACAGGAAATCCCAATGGAAATTGATATTTGACGGGGCGGTTAACTCTTATGGAAGTGGCATTGGGGCGATCATCACGACTCCCCATGGATCCCACATCCCGTTCACTGCGAGACTGACGTTTCCGGTTACCAATAACGAAGCGGAGTACGAAGCATGCATCATGGGTCTAGAAGAAGCGATTGATTTGAGAATCAAGAACCTAGATGTATATGGTGACTCGGCACTTGTGATCAACCAGATTAAAGGGGAGTGGGAGACTCGTCAATCGAATTTGGTGCCGTACATGAACTATGCCAGAAGGCTGCTTCCGTTCTTTGATCGAGTGGAACTCCATCATGTGCCCAGAGCTGAAAATCAGATGGCTGATGCCTTAGCCACGTTGGCTTCGATGTATAAAGTCAATTTTTGGAATGAAGCTCCAAGAATTGTCCTTTCTCGTCTTGATAGACCTGCATTCGTCTTTGCGATCGAGGAAGCCTCCGATAGCAAGCCATGGTTCTACGATATCCAGACCTTCCTTATGACCAAGGAGTATCCTGCGGGAGCGTCAACCCAGGATAAGAAGACTCTGAGGAGGTTATCTGGGAACTTCTATCTCAATCCTGACAGAGTTCTATATAAAAGAAATCACGATCTCATGCTATTCAGATGTGTAGATGAGAAAGAAGCGAGTATGCTCATGGAAGAAGTCCATGAAGGCACATTTGGTACGCACGCCGGCGGGCATGCTATGACGAGAAAGATCCTGAGAGTAGGATATTACTGGCTGACGATGGAGTCGGATTGCTTTAAATTCGCGAAGAGATGTCATAAATGCCAGATTTATGCTGATAAGATTCATGTGCCGCCGTGCCCGTTAAACGTCATGTCCTCCCCGTGGTCGTTCTCCATGTGGGGCATCGACATGATAGGCAAGATCGAGCCCACTGCATCTAACGGTCACCGCTTCATTCTAGTAGCCATCGACTACTTCACCAAGTGGGTAGAGGCAGCCTCATATGCTAATGTGACCAAGCAGGTGGTGGCTAGATTCATAAAGAGGGACATCATCTGTCGATACGGAGTTCCCGAACGGATCATTACTGATAATGGTTCGAGTTTGAATAACAAGATGATGAAGGATCTGTGCCAGAGTTTCAAGATTGAACACCACAACTCATCTCCTTACCGGCCAAAGATGAATGGCGCCGTTGAAGCGGCCAATAAAAACATCAAGAAGATTGTGCAGAAGATGGTTGTGACCTATAAGGACTGGCACGAGATGTTGCCATTTGCACTGCACGGTTATCGTACAACGGTACGTACGTCAACCGGGGCAACTCCTTTCTCACTAGTGTACGGTATGGAGGTTGTCCTACCGCTAGAAGTTGAGATTCCTTCTCTACAAGTTTTGGTTGATGTGAAACTCGATGAGGCAGAATGGATTAAGAACCGACTAAACCAACTCAGCCTGATGGACGAGAAGAGGTTGGCATCGATTGCATATGGTCGTCTGTACCAAAGCCGAATGAAGAAAGCTTATGATAAGAAGGTGTGTCCTAGAATCTTTCAGACGGGTGATCTCGTCCTGAAGAAGATTCTTCCTCCACACTCCGATCACCGGGGCAAGTGGACTCCAAATTACGAGGGTCCGTACGTAATCAGCAAGGTCTTCTCGGGAGGAGCCTTGTTGTTATCCACGATGGATGGCGAAGATTTTGCATCCCCGGTGAACACGGACGCAGTTAAAAAATACTTTGCTTAAAAAATGACCCGCTTGAAAGAAAAAGAGTATCCAGGCAAAAATGGGGCATCCCGGCGAACCGTAAAAAAGGAAAAAAGGTTCGGGCAAAAATTAGGGATATAAAAGAAAAGAATGTACACCCGCAAAGTCAAAAACCCGGAAGGGCGACTTTGGCAAAAGAGGGTATCCCGGTGAATCGAAAACCCGCAAAGGGTGGTTCACGCAAAAGTTAGGGATTTGAAAAAGCAAATGACTGTGTTCCGCGTGTGGACTGTATTTGTTTAGTGGTTTGGAGGACCTGAGGTCCGTTTATCTAAATCAATCTCTTCTGAAGCTGAAGCGTCAGAGAAGTATCGAAGTCGAGTGGGTCATAGAAGGATCAACTCATGGTGTTCGTCTACGCCTCATTGCCGGCATTTGTGTATATACTGATGTATATTTATGTTTTTATATTTGCGCAGCTGCCTCATTCCAGGAGCTTGCATATGTTGTAAAACATTTTTTCCCATTCAGAGGTTCGTTATCAATAAAATGTATACTATTCAGCAATTTTGTTTGCTTGTTTAGCATTTATATGTTTTGTTTGCGAAAAAGAACGCCGATGTTTTTGATAAAATGTGCATACATAAACTTACTGGCCTAGGCCACTGATTGTTGAAACAATGAATTACTTGAACATTGTCACAAGATGATAACCTTGATAGGTCCCTTTGAGAAGGGTATCTTGTCTGTGTGTTTGTGTTGTTGTAGGTATAGCCTATTCCGGGCAGTACGCCGTATGTTCCCCAAGCAAGATGATTCCTTCTACCCCAGCAAAGGTAGCAGCGTCTCCCCCACGGAGTCGGAACATGGGACTAAGGACATTGATATGTCTCCCCAAGCAGAGAAGGGTCTCCCCCCCAATCAGATGTCTCCTGAAGGATCGTCGTCTCCCCAACTGAGTCATATACTGAAGTGTGCAGCACTGATAGTACAGACTGAAGTCTCCAGCGGAATTGAGATTCCCCATAGAGTTGTATCCTCCTCGACAAGCAGGATGATTCCTTCTTCCCCAACCGAGATAGCAGCTCCCCCAAGAGAGCCGAGTCCTTGGAAGCCGTTTGGGCCATGATTGGTTTTCCCCAGTAGAGTGTTGAATAGCTGATGCTGTATTTCCCCACCGGAGTCGTTATCTCCAGGAAAGTTTCGCTGCGAATGTCGTGCAGTTTATTTCTACGATTGATATCGTTTCCTCGGCAGTTGTGGTTCGTACACCTAGATGAGCGGGCTCAGGTTCTCGTAGAGCTTTATTCCCCTGCAGCGGTCGACCGAAGTTCATTTCCCCCAGGCGGAATCCAATTGAGATTGGTGTGACTTCTTCTCCTTAGCAGGATGATTCCTCCTCTCCACCAGAGTGGTCCTCTCTCCTTGACTGGAAGATTCTCCCTTCAGCATTTATTTTGCTGATGGGGTCATAGAATTTTTGCATGATTGCATAGCATTTACCCTAAACGCGTAGTATTTCCACATGTGGAGCATTACGCCATTGACGATCATATGCATATGAAACATGAGTTAGGTCGTTACCGTTCTTGTTTTGCAGGTGTTCCTCCGCAGAATGGTTTGCTCAAGATGATTCTTGAATTCCCAAGCAAAGTGGTTTGCTTAAGATGATTCTTAAAATCCCCGGTGAAGTCGCCAGAGAGGGTTGCTCAAGTTGATGCTTAAAATCCCCGGCAGAGTGTTTGCTCAGGATGATTCCTGAAATCTCCAGCAGAGTTATTGGTTCAAGATGATTCTTGAAGTCTCCAGCGGAGTTATTTGTCCAAGATGATTCTTGAAGTCCTCAGCAGAGTTGATTCACCCAGAATGATTTCTGGATCCCCGAAGCAGAGTTATTTGATAGTTCTCCAGAATCCCCAGCGGAGATGTGTCATCCCCAGCAGGTTCTAAACCGAGAAGTTGAAATCTCCTTGAAGACTTGATGATTGAAGTCTGACTGCGAGGCCGAAGCAGTTCTCCCAGCTGACGCGGAGTGCCTGATGGCAGAAGAATGTACATCCTTATTGATTCTGTGTGAAGACTTACTGAAGAAGTCCAACTGTATTGACGAAGCAGTTCTCTCAGCTGATGCGGAGTGCCTAACGACAAAAGATTGTATATCCTTATTAGGTTTATGATTGACCAGGAATTTTGTTCCCGACTTACTGACGAAGTCCGGCTGACACCCGAAAATTTCTTTGAATGCCCGACGGCATAATTAACTTGATTGTTAAAAAGTCCCTAATGACCTGATGAGTCCCGAGGAATTCTTCCGCTGCAGTGTCGCAGAATGCTCGACGACAATATCAGCTATGTATCATCAGTTACCGCGTAACCAGTGGTCCCTCAATGACTTGAGGACGAAGCTGTAGCAAAATTTGATAATCACCCCGACAGAGATTTGAGATTAGACCTTTTTACCGGTTACCGTGTGACCAATTCTCCAGCGAGTTGCCGTGCAACTGTCATGCTCAGTGTCGAAGATGTTCCTACCAATCAGGGTATCGTTTACCTGTGCGGTTGGCAAATCACCCGTTACCATGCAACCGGTGATCCCTCGATGATTTGAGTATACAATGATATCAGATAAATCAGAGAATCATCCTGACGGAGGTTCGGATCAGTATTCTCCAGCTAGTTGTCGTGCAACTATTATTTCAGTTTCCAAAGATTTGTCCCCATGAGAGTACCGTGTACTTATGCAGTTGAAAAATTTCCGGGTTTATTGGTATTCAACCGTCTCGTACCTTGATTGTTTGAGAGCCGTTCGCTTCTCACCCAGTCAGGTCTAAGCCGTTTGAATAGGGGCAGCTGTTGCACCCCAAAATTTGCCCAATATTTCTTTACCTAGCTTATGTTTCATTTCATTCACATTAGCATTATCATTTGCATTTCATTGACATGTATGCAGGAGATCAAGAGGTATGATTACCAATTAAGAGCTACACAAGACTGGGAAACTAGCTAAGAAGTTTATTCAGGTGTTCAAGGGTTGATATCCTTACCAGAGAAGTTAAAAGATCCTCAGAGATAATGGTTGAAGCCAAGTGTGTGGGTCTCCTAACTTGAGAGTTGTGGAGAGCCATCAGATGATTCTGAGGTCATGAGGAGGGACTTGAGGTCTTGAGAGAGCTTAGGAGAAGGTTTGAAGACCACTTTGAAGCCTAGACAGGTTATTGGGCAAGAATAAGAAGCCTCAACCATGAGTGGTGCAGCTAGGGTTTGACTGGGTCAACCCTAAGTCAACTGGGGATTTGAAGGAAGTTGAGACCCTATTCAAGAGACATGTGATCATGGATTGATTCATTGAGATGTTATAAGGATGATTCTAAGGTCAACTCATCATGATTGAAGAGTTTGAGAAGTTTCAAGTTAGGGTTTCTAAGACTTGACAGTGTAAAATCCCCTAGTTTTACCCCTATCTTCAAGGCAATTTAGCTCAAGATGTGAATGTCATCTCATCTTGACCCTAACATGATTGTTGTAGAGAATGATATTAGCTTTAATTTGAATGCTAGAAGTCCTTGATAGGATTTGTAGAACTCAAAATATGGCTTTGACAAGTTACAGGTTATCTGAGGTGTGTGAATTTGGAGCTTGAAAGTTGCCCAACTTGCAAGAAACGTTTGCCCAAGAGGGATGATTCCTATGAACTTTTGGTCAACATGAATGTTGTTCCTTATTCTCTTAGCTTTCTATAGAGTACTAGAAGTCCTTGATAGGATTTGTAGAACTCAATTTATGGCTGGGACAAGTCAAGGGCATTTTGGACATTTGGTGATTATAGGTCATTTGTGAGCATAGGCCAGTTTCACCAACTTAGAGGCCTCAAATGAAATTTTTTTCAACTAGAAAGTTGCTCAAAATAGGGTTTTAACCTTGACCATGCATCAAGGAGGCATTGAAATGGCTCAAGGAGAGATTTGGTTCAAGAAATTTTGAAAAAGGAAGAATTAAAAGGATTAAATGACCAAAAATTCAAATAATTCATTTTGTGACCAAATGGAGAAAAATAATAGGTCAAATTGATTGGAAAAATGATTTTAGAAACAATGGAAATGTTATAATTTTGATTTGAGGTCATTTCCATACCATTCCATTTCATTTCTTCATGATGAAGCAATATAATCAAACTCACACCATTGGATTACAAACAAGGGAACAATCACCACCATCCAATTCCTTAGCTCATGAGGAGTGCAAAGCAAGCTTGCTGAGGCCCAAACAGAGGAGATATCGCATATGCCATGAATGATATTTGGAGGAGAAATTGAAAATCCAAAATCTCATTTGGATGGCTCCAGAAGTTTCTAGATGATTCTAAACACTTGTATATAAGTCATTGAGTGAATTCAGTGCTTTTTTTTGGAAGAGATTGGTGCTGGAAGCAGAGAGTGAGATTGAAGTTTCACCATTGCAAGTTGAAATCGATTTTTGAGTTCAAGGAAGAATCAAGCCCAATCAAGGTGTGCAAAGGCTTCAGGAGTGAATTTGGAGTGTGTCTGCATCATCTTGGAGGTTGAAGTGATCAAGAACAATTTCTGTCACGCGTCTGAAACCAGGTTGGTACACATTGAATTTGTGCTTAAACTGTAGGGAGATGCTTAGAAATTGGCATGTGGTTAGGTTCCATTCATGATCTAGACGGATTTAGGATGGTTAATTACACGATTAGAGACAAAATAGGTGTGTGATCAATTTCTGTTGAGCCTTGAATTAGGTGATTCTTGGACTGTTAATCAAGATTGGATAGTGTAGAATGATCACCATAAGATGAGGATTACATTGGTGCCATTAATTTGGAGATTGGTGAGATTCAAGATTGGAGTGTATTTTGAAAATGCTATCGGGTTTTGAATTTGAGAAGGAATCAGAGGATTTGGAATTGATATTCTTGATCAGCATGAAAAATGGAGTAAAATGATGATTCATTTCGTGATTTTTGTTGACCTGAGAAGAGCACTTCACCGGAGAAGACGGTGGCGCTGCAACTCAGGCCACCGTCTGGTTTCCCCCCACGCCTGAGTGTTTGGATGAAGAAGATGAGTAGTGACCATCAGATCATGGTTGGACCATTGACTAGCCCAACGTTTCCACGGCCACGGTTGCATCTCAACTCTGAAGAGAAATATCTAAATGAAACGCACCGTTTCATTTAATGGTTGTTTTGGGCTTAGGACTCAGATTTTTATTCACACCCCTCTCTGGGCCCAATCCAGAAAATGAACTGTATTGGATTGCTATTCAGCACGCATGTTTACCAATTTCCATTTAATTTCTTTTATTTTTCATCATTTCATTTGGTTTAGAAATTAATCCACAAAAAATAGGAAATTAACTCAATTAATTCCAAACTTTTTTTCCCTGATTCATGATTGAACCTAGAATTTCATAGATTAAAAATATTAGGAATTCATGCATTTGTGATTTTATTTGCACTTTTTGAATATTAATTGATATTAAAATGGCCATGGTTGATACCTTGTTTTGTTGAATTTTGTTTGATCATTTGGTGATGATTCTTGACTTGATTTTTGGGTGTAGCTAGTATAGATATGCATGTTCCCTAGAAATTTTCTCACATTTTTGTGATGGAATTAGGTGGTAGTTTTAAGTTGAAACTTTAGGTGCTCTAGTTTTAGGATTTAAGCTTAGTGCCTTATGATTTAGGTTTTATTTCTAGGACTTTGTGGATGATTCAACCCCTGGATTTTGTATGGTAGATTCATGATTGAATTAGGTTCCCATAGTTATTTTTGTAGGATTTCAAAATTGGTTTTAGTATTTTAGTTAGGATTAACTTTAATACTAGGTTTTAGGTGATCCTAACTTGCTAACTCAACTAGAATGATTTCTTTAGTTCCCTTAGATTAGGGTTTTGCCTCTCTTGCTCTTGGCTAGTATTGAAGACAAGCTTGGGCTACTAGGGAATGCTTGAAGAAGCTTGGATGTGAAGATCTCCCTTCTTTTGGTTTGAGTGTTGTTTAGGTGTTAAGATTAGGGTTTGTAGGTAGAGCTTCTAGATAGATTCTCTTCTTTCATAAACATGGAAGGTGTTTATCACTTCCATTCCTCCTTATGATATAAGGTCCCCTTGTAAAGGCCTCATCCCTCCTTTGGTAGGATGTGTGGCTCTTCACAAGTTGGTAGAACCTTTGAGGGTTCCTTTCTTTGATGATGGAGTGCTTAGTGGTGACCTTTGGTCTTCACTCTGTTGTCTATTATCCAAACCTTGCTCTTGTCAGATGAATCTTTCTCCCTTGCTAGAGGATGGAGTTCCTTGCTAGAATATTGAAGATGCTAGAAGTTGATACTTCCATGTGTTTGAAGATTGCCATTGAAGTTGAAGCTTTGAAATCAGGAAGAACAAGTTGATACTTGTGAAGAGGATCAAATTGAGATTGAAGAAAGAGCTGAAGCTTGAAAAAGATGAAAAACAAGTTGATACTTGTGTTTGATGCATTGAGAGCCTGAAGGAACAAGTTGATACTTGCTATTGGGATTGAAGCCTGAAGGTGGAGTCTACTTTGGAGCTGAAGCTTGAAGAAGGTGAAAAACAAGTTGATACTTATGTTTGATGTATTGAATGCTTGAAGAAGCAAGTTGATGCTTGCTATTGAAGATGAAAGACTTGAAGAACAGTTGAAGACTAAGGTCTGAGCTGCTGTCAGAGGAGCTTTGTTGTGATCTGCTTTCTTTTCTTGTCTGTTTGCTTACTGTGCAACTGTATTGATGTGACTTGATTGATTTGCTTGATGCATTAGAATAAGTTCATGTTTAGACTGATTTAAGCTAGGAGCATGATTGCACTAGAGGTTGAGTTGCTCCCTCTGCTTGTATTGTTACTGTATGGCTTTGCTTGCGGGTATTCGGTAGAGCCCAACTCCCTTGCCTATGTGGTTTGTGATTTGCTTGATGGCATTTTATTTTATTTTCTGTATGATTTCCATTATTCATATCTGGCTTGAGGTCGAGACGAGCTTGTGGAGGATGATGCCCCACACACATTTCCTCCCTCACTTGCATTGCATGCATTTTACAGTCGTTTACTGTTTACTATTTAAGCTGATGGTTTATCTGTTTCTGTTCATCATTGACATGACCCCCTAGGAATCTCACTTCCTTTGATAAGGAAGTGATGATTAGAACTTTAGGTTGAAACCTATGCATGATAACTTCTAGGAGTTACCTGTTTTAAACCTCAACCATAGGATGAATCCTTGGCATGACAACATTAGGACTTGATAGTCTCCCCTTAGTTGAACCTGTTCGTTCTCTCTTCTCATCTCAAAACAAATTAAAATATAGTAATAAAGGTTGATTGATGTCGTACGTTACGAGCCTTAAGCTATCTGAGAAAGGATTGTTGGAGAGCTTCTTTTCAACAGTTTGGATGTTTAGTATGGCACCCTTTGGGTGACATGCGACGCATTCACTCTCAGGTCATAGTCTCTAGTGCGGTATTGGTTGCAAACATCCATAAAAAACAGTTCTTCCGTAAAAGACAGAAAACAAACTTCAAACCTTTTTGCCTCGTGGGCCCATAATTCAAAGGAAGCTTTTCTGAAGAAAAGAGTGTTGTTAACTCCCAGTTATGCCGCAAACGGTAACGCCTAAGTCTCCAAGGGTCGAGCTACGTTCACCAAATTGCTGGAACTGTTTATTAACCCTACTCGAAAAAACAGATGAATCTGAATTCCCATAATCCGTATTATCCCGAACTACATAAGCTCTGATCTCTCAAGCCTGTTGAGAGTACGTAGGCACAATACTGACGTATTGGCGAGCCACCTTCCCCGTAACCCATAGTTAGTCGAACTACGTTGACTCTGATTTCTCATTCTCTGATGAGAATACGTAGGCATAAAGTGTGATGCTTTGCCGAGTCATTTTCTTTTCTTTTGTAAGCCAGCCTTGATAGGTAGATGCATAAAACCAACCCGTCAGATAAACACAACAAGCATGGATCCCATCGAGTATGATGGACGTGAGGGGTGCTAATACATTTCCCTTGCGTAACCGACTCCCAACCCAGACAACGGTTGCCATGACCTTGTCTTATACCTTTTCGTCAGGTTTTTCCGATCGTTTCCTTTCCCGTTCCAAGGGATAAATAACGAAAGGTGGCGACTCTTCTATTTTGCCGGCACCTTATTTTCGCGGTAGCGACAACAGTCTCATCTTGTTGACTGAGAACACAACCCATATGCTCTTCAAGCACAGTCGAATACATAATCAATGGTCTTCCCACGACGGGAGAAGACAAAATAGGAGGTTCAAGCAGATATTCATTGATACTTTCAAAATCCCTCTAACAATCCTTTGTCCATACACATCCTTGATCTTTGCGGAGAAGATTAAAGATCGGCTCACAAGTGGCAGTCATATTAGATATAAATCGGGAGATATAATTTAGACATCCGAGAAATTCTCTGACTTGTTTTCCTATTTTGGGTGCAAGCATCTCTCGAATAGCTTTAACTTTACCATTGTCTACTTTAATGCCTTTCTGGTTGACAATAAAGCCTAACAATTTTTCAGAACGGACACCAAAAGTGCACGTATTAGGATTCACACGGAGTTTAAACTTTCTCAACCGCTGACACAGCTTCAACAAATATTCAATATGATCTTCTTCAGTCTTCGACTTACAAATCATATTATCCACATAAAACTATATTTCTTTATGCATCATATAATGGAACAGAGTAGTCATAGCTCTCTGGTACGTTGTACCATCATTTTTCAAACCGAATGGCATCACTCTGTAACAGAGTGTTCCCCAAGGTGTAATGAAAATTGTTTTTATCCATATCCTCAGGTGCCATCTCTATTTGGTTATAGCCGAAAGATCCACCCGTAAAAGAGAATATGTTGAACTTAGCAGTATTATATACCAACATATTAATGTGTGGTAGTGGAAAATCATCTTTCAGACTTTCTTTATTCAAATTTCTATAGTCAACGCACATCCTGACTTTTCTGTCTTTCTTAGAAACAGGCACAATATTGGCCACCCATTGTGGATACTCAGCACTTACAAGGAAACCAGCATCAATCTGCTTTTGAACCTCCTCTTAGATCTTAACAACCATGTGTCATACCCCAAATTTGTCCTACCTTTTGTAATTTTCTTACACCAGGTAATCATATGGCTTGGTGATCTTTCTTTAGATGATTATTTGACCTTTGGCCATGATCCTCTATAATTTAGGTTATAGAGGTCTTGTATACCCTTTTTTCAAGGGTAGTTGGTTTCAGAAGGGGATAACAAAAGAGGTGTCCTCATGCTCATACTCAAGACATGGTCTATTCATTCATGGGCCAATGGAGAGTTTCAAGGTAGGTTTATGGGATGAGGTGGCCTAATTTGTTTCAAGTGGTTCAGTTTTATTTGCAAGCTATGATTAGAGGAGTTATTTCAAACTTTATGGATTCGTGGCTAAGTTTACGTTCAAAATACAAGATTGGGACCCTTTCATGTTTCAAGCCATATTGGAATTTGTTTCAAAGCATCATTTTAATTATAATGAGAGGTCATGTTTAATTTGTCACAATTTGTTTCAAGTTATGAGCATATATTTGCAAGGCGAAATTAACTTGCATACAAACCTCTTGATCACAATCTGTTACGAGAAAAGATTAATTAATCATAAGTTAATTAGTTGGAAGTTAGTGATAAGCTTTGATTTCAGCCGTGATTAATTGGTTTTGCGCCAAGGGTAAGGTTTATGTCCAAGAATGGTTTCAAGTTTGATTAAAGCCTCATGATCAAAGTTTTGGGCTATCATTAGAAGCTTAAGCTTTAGTTGCAAGGAATTCTTCAAGTCATGATGGAAGCCTTCTTCAAAACATATTTGGGATTTGGTAAGTCATGACTAAAGTTTAAATATTTTTCCATTCATGTGTGTTTTTTCCCAAGTCATGATGGGATGATTTTCAAGTTGGGTGAGAAAACGCTTCAAGATAATTGGGATTTTGGGTGCAAGACTTTAAATTGTTAAAGTTAAATAAATAAAACATGAACCATATGTGCAGATCATGAAGTGGTCACGTATTACAAATTCTCATTAGGCAAGTGTCGCTACTCGAAAAATACGCGCAACGACGGGGAAGGCGAAAAAGGAAAAGGACAGAAGAGTCGCCACCGAACTTTATTTATCCCATGAGGGGAAAGGAAAATATCGAGAAAACCTTAATAAAATAATGGACAAGATGGTCTCGCAACCAAGATTGGGTTCGGAAGCCGGTTATGTGAAGGGAAGGTATTAGCACCCCTCGCATCCATCGTACTCGATGGGAACCATTTGTTTGTCATGTGTGATTTATTTGCTTAAAAATTATGCTATAAAAGAGTGTTCCAAAGGATAGAGGGAAAGGTTAGAAATTGGGAAAAGAGAGATAACAGGGGAAGGAAAAGAAAGAATGGACTCGGTAGGACTTCGCGGTCCTAGGCCTATGTATTCTCGATAGACATGAGAAAATCAGAGTCGACGTAGTTCGGGGAACTACAGATATAAGGGGGAATGTGCTCGACAAGGATTGTGGACCTTGTGCCTACGTATCTTTACTTGAACGAAGTAAAGAATCAGAGCAGCCGTAGTTCGGCCTACGATTTGTTGATGTTTTTATGGATGATGCTATCGTACATATTCTAGCAGTTAGGTGTATTGCTGCTCACTCGGTGGAGACTTAGACATTACCTGTTTGCGGTAGAATGGACGTATCATATCCTTTTCGAAAGATAAGTTTTCGCCATGCGAGGCAAGATGTCACATTTGATTTGTTGAATTGTTTTTTTAAGGGGTGAGATAGGTCCTCAGATAGTAACCCCTACAGGTAGTACCCAATTCTTTATCTCAAAGTTTTTGTTATGAAAGGGTGTGGCGAACATAGCGTCTTCGTATTGAAAGACGAGTATCAAAACCACACACACTACAGTGAGCGTCTTGACACTCGGAGAGGAAGAAGTCTACACTTAATCCTCTTTTTTCAGTTCAATACAAAGAGAACTTCATTCTCTTATTAAAGTATTTTTGGTTTTGAATGGTAAGTGCTTTTGCGACAGAGAACCCTACGGTAAACGTCAGCACTCGGGATAGGAGAAGGCCTATGCCTAACCACTCCACGACCATTCAAGTTTTTGTTACGAAAAGAGTTTGAAAATGCACTCGGTACCGGACCGAGGTTTTAGGTGAGAAAGGTGTGGATGAAAACATCTTCGTATTGAAAGACGAGTGTCAAAACCACCCACACTACAGTGAGCATCTCATCGCTCGGAGAGGAAGAAGTCTACACTCAATCCCCTCTCTTTAGTTCAATACAAAGTGAACTTTATCGTTTTGTTAAATATGGTGAGTTGGTTTAACCATCATTTGAGAAAATCCGCTTGACGTTGGGTCAAGGGTTTTAGTTGCTTAAAAAGATTTGAGGTGAAGCGAGCAAGGTCGATGGCGACACACAAGGCAATCCGCTTACAAGGTCAAAAATGGCTCGATGAGAATCGAGAGTTTGTTTTCTTGAAAATGGTTTTTAGAACCAAAGGTCAAAAATGACCAACAATAAACATGCACAAGAACCAAACAATCACGACGGGTTAATCGGCTAAAAAAAACGAAACACACAAAAAAAACACAGCGAACTCCTTGAGAAAAAATTTTTTTGAGGTAAAAAAAGTCGAAAAAACGTGAAAAACAGGGGTCTGACACGGGCGGCCGTGTTGTGTGACACGGGCGGCCGTGTTGTGTGACACGGACGGCCGTGTTGTGTGACACGGACGGCCGTGTTGTGTGACACGGCCCGTGTCACAGTTCCAGGAAAAAATGAGTTTTGGGTCAAAAAGTGGTGTGACACGGCCGTGTTGTGTGACACGGCCCGTGTCATAAGGTCTGGGCCAAAAACAAGTTAAAATCTCAAACAGAGGTACAACACGGGTGCCCGAGTTGTGTGAAACAGCCCGTGTTGTGACCCCAGGGCATTTTTCACTTTGAAAAGCCACGCAGAGATGCAACACGGCCGGCCGTGTCGTGTGACACGGCCCGTGTTGGGCTACCAGATGAAAAAATCCAAACTTTCTCTTGTTTCTTGCTTCTTTTTGTGGTTCTTTCAAAGGGTTTCTTGGTCCCTATTAGGACCTTACATTTTATACTCAATACAACAACACTCAAACCAAGAGAACAAATGATAAATGCGCAATATAAAAGAAGAGAAGAGTTTAAAGAGATGGATACCCAAGAGTTGTTACCCTTCTTGCAAAGCCTCCACTGATTTTGGCTAGGTGTTCACTCCTCTTCACTCTATGCTTTGATGACTCTCCTCAATGGCTGCCTTGTGTTTACTCTCTTCACTTTTTGCTGGTTTTTTGCTCTCTCTCTTTTTCTGGTTTTCTCTCTTACTCTTTGCTCTCAATATCTCTATCTCAATCTGTTGTGAATGATAGTGTATGATAGTGAATCCAAT
Source organism: Lathyrus sativus (assembly GCA_963859935.3). NCBI lineage: Eukaryota > Viridiplantae > Streptophyta > Magnoliopsida > Fabales > Fabaceae > Lathyrus > Lathyrus sativus. The sequence goes on from OZ012739.1 coordinate 646,066,407, forward strand.
CCTTTTGTTGACAGCCCTCCTTCCCTTCTCATCTCACTTTTCTGTCACCTTTTTCTGTTGTACCAAAGCAATAGCTCTTGCACAAGCTCCAACTTTCAGAATTTCCATTCTTGGCAACAATTATGGCCACTTTCTTGGTGCAGCCCTGCTTTTTCCACTTCTAGTGTGCTGCTTTTGCTGTATTTCTTCTGCAGCACTCTATGTTGCTTTCCAACCTTGTACCCATTGGTTGGTTGATTTGTTTAAGACATACCCATGTAGTCCATACAAGACCTTTTGAACATCATTTTCAAATTTTGATTTTTGATGTGTAGATGTATCAACATAAGCTTATAGCCTTGGTTTTGTGACATAAAATGATTTTGTAATATGATACACATTGCCACTTCTTGCATGTGGCTGTTTTGGACCACATTCAAATTGCCCATGAATGTATGCATAGCCTTGATCTTGGGATATTCCAACATTGAATTAGCTCTTAAATATTTCCTTGCATGTTTGTAAGCACAAAGAGGACCATGTGGACTTGATGAGGCATGGGGGATACCATGGCATGAAGTTATTTTTAGAAACTTGAATTAAGACTAGAAATAGCTTAATTTCCTAAGCATTACCAAGAGTTTGGATGTTGTAACAAATGTGACATTCTTGCAAATGTCATGAAATTTCTCTTTGTAATATTCTTGAATCTAGCCTTGAATTCATGAACCTTGAATTTGGAATGATGGGCCTCCCTTATGTCATTGAATTTGAAAGAAATGAAGAAATGAGTCAAGTCTTGAAAGAGGGCAAATTTTGGGGTGCAACAGCAAGTATAGTTATGGCATGATCAAAATGTATGTGTTCAATTAAGTTAAGATGTGGTTTAGTTTAAAGCCATGGCTTAATGGTGGGAAATGCCCAAGCATTTACCAAATTAGCAGGTCATATTCTAAATACATGAAGACGTCATGGTTGCTTTTCGTTCGTTAAAAAAAATTGATCATGTAATACTTGTGCCAAGATTGGTAAGATACGGTGAAAAGAGAGACAACCCACGAAGAGATTCATAATAGCTTTTTGGCTGCACCCATATACAAGCTAGAGGAAGATTAACAACCAATTTCTTTCATACACAATTCACACCATAAACTTCAATCAAGTTACAGAAAGACAATACACTAGGAGGTAGTTTCATACAAGATTACAAGAAAAATACAAATGAGCTCACAAATCCAAACCTACAATTAGGACATCATGATCCAAGCCTTACTACCCTCGATGCTTATGTTACAAGTTTTGGCAAAAATCTCCCGCGACGTCCTTGTAATCCCCTCCTAGAGCCAATCTAAGTTCTAACTTCAAACAAAAGAATTGCTAAAAAAACACACGGCTTGGCAGTCATCTGTTGCGGTGAGAATCGTGATGTCAAGATATTGATTAGCTTGAAACTTAATTCTTAAAATTAACAACCAGAATTTTATTTATCCAAAGGAAAGGTTAAAGAAAGAAAGACATTTTGGGCAATGTAACAACAATGCTAAGAGATCGGGGATCGGGCATTGGTTATACCCTGGGTAGGTATTTCACATCCTAAACATCTGTAGTACTCTACAAGAACCTTTTGTATGTTTGTAAGCTATACTTTCTAAATGTTTGCTATGGCTTGGGATTGGGTACAAGGTAAAGTTTGAAGACCCAAGGATATTTTCTAAGTTTGCTCGAAAAGATATCGCATCTTCTGCCTACGTATCCTAACTAGGATAGAATCAGAGCAACTGTAGTTCACCTCACTGAGGATCAAAAAGTACATGACTATGGTCAAGACTCTAGGGGAACAAACATAACAATGCTTGCGTAGAGTTTAACAAAACTCTTTATTCTAAGTTATACACTCAAAAGGATTGACTTTCACAAAAACCAAGGGGGAAGGTAAGCCATCATCACCATGATTCTTACATAGAGTTAACAAAATCTATCTTAAAGTTCTAGTTGAAGAGCACTCCTACCAAGGGGCAGGTCTTTCAGACTTAAAGCAAAGTCTAAGGGATGTAAATTCTAACTTAACTAAGTTATGGTTCAAGATGACTTAACAAAGTCAAGGGGATGGTAATGAGCTACCTATGACCCAAGGGTCAATAGAGAGACTTTCCTTTGGAATGAGAAAATAGGAGACAATTGGATGAGAGCTAACAAGTTCCATCACTTGGGGAAACTTAACAAAGCCCAAAGCAAAAAACATAACAAAGTTAAAGAGGTACTAGAACACATGCAAACATGATGTAGACATGAAGCAGCCAAAAAAGATGAGAATCAATATGTGACAACATGAACCAAGTAAGATATTACAACAACTTTAACAAGAACTAACAAGCTTAAACATTGAGGAGTACTTTGACAAAGTTACAAGTACATGAAAAAAGATGTGTAACAATGATCAAGATATAAACTTAAAATTTTAACAAAGATGAGGAGGTAAAGAGGTAACAAACCAAGTTTAGCAAACAACATGGCAATGTTCAAAGATTATGAAGGTAACAACCAACAATGATAAGCATGACATATGTTTAACAACTACAAGCAAAACTCGTGCATACAAGTTACAAATTGAATCAAATCAAAGCATGTTGATAACAACCAAACATGGATAAATAAGAAGGGTGGCAATAGTTCAAACAAGGGTTCATACTTCTCATAGGAAAAGTGAAGAAGTTTCAATGTAACTTTCAAAGCAAAAAATAATCCTAACAATGTTATGGTTCTAACAAGACATCATAAAAAGTAAGGTAAGGATATGGGGTCATGTTCAAGAGGTTACAACATCAAGAAACACACAAAGATAAACATGAACAAGTAAAAATCAAGCATATAAGTTACAACTTGAACCAAACATGGGATATGAATCAAGTAAGACTAAATGTGAAAACATTCAACATGATAAAGGCATGAAGCATGGTAATAACTAAAATAGATTAAGATAATCATGTGACAACATGAAAGGGCAAAGAGATGACAATCAACAATGCTAAGATGTAAAGAGTAAGACAATCATCTAAGTATAGCCTCATGGTTTCATAGGAAAAGCAATGTTCATGGTAACAACCAAGACAAAACACAAATCCTAGCATGTTATGATCCTATCAAGACACATAACAAGTTGAAATAAGCATGACAAACACATTTAAGAAGTTACAACATCCAAAATTATGTTATGCATCAAAGGAGTTTTAAAGTACATCAATTCATGTTCATGCATTCACAAAAGCAAGAGATAAACCCTAAAAATTTTATGGTCCTAACAAGATTCATAAACAAGCATGAAGAGGCATGGCATACATATTCAAGAGATTACAACATCAAGAATCATGGTAAAGTTCACATATGAGGTTTAAAAAGTCATGATTCATGTATACATTCACAAAAGCAAGTATGAACATGGTAAGGCAATGAATCAAACAAACTTGATCATTTAAACATGTTAACAAACATGTATGAATCATACAAGATCAATATCACAAGAAAAATCAAGTTTCAAGTTGAAAACGTTTACAAACACCAAGGTGAAAACCCTAAAAATACATGCTTTTCAAGTGGATCAAAGTCTTTCTAGGATAACAATCCTTGAATTATTTCTTCACTAAATGAAAATAGATATGATAAATAGTAGTTTTCAAAAAGAATGGGATCAATAGCACAAAAAATGAGCAAGTTATGATCATTCAAAGTTGGTGCATCAATGGGGCAAAACTAAGGCAAGGCAAGGTAAGGCAACTTTAGGTCATTTGCATGAAGGATTGGAACTCAGTCCAAACTTAACCAAATGGGGTGAAACAAAAGTGAAAATTATGTGTTTTTGAACAAGGAATTCAATGGTACAATATTTTTTCCGTACAACACACTCACTGAAAATTTTGATAACATCATTGTTTAGGCAACTTTGGTTACAACCAAGAGCAAAAGCATATTGACCATCTCAAATAGTGAAGGGTTTGATGAAACAAGTGTGAAAACATTACATATACATCATTTATAGTGATTGGCTCAAGGGAAATCAGAAGATGCACACATAGTTTGGCAGATTAGAATCAACATGCATATTATGACTAGGTTGGACCTAGTTTGTGACCAGCATTATGACCAGCAATTGGACAGTCAAGAAATGGCAATTTCTAGTGCTAGTAGGGGCTCATACATGACATATAGCATACATATAACATGTTTAAACAATGTCTAACACACAATCATGGTTACAACTCAAAATAGTATGTGAAATGCAAGGCAAAAGTTCATGTTCAAGGATTTAGGCTTACCTCTTTAAGCAACTTTATTAAATAAGAAAACCAGATGTCCTTAATGCTTTTCTACAGTCCGCAAATGATCTTTGAATGATGAATAGAAGCTCCTATGATCCACAACCCCACTGTCAAACAGAATGGCTTGCAAAATGGGAAGAAACCTCAAAATTTTAAGGTTTTGCAAAGCAACATGGCTCAATCTTTGTTACAGAAGTGTGAACTTGATTTGGACAGCTTCTATATATTGCTTATAGTGTTGGAGGTGTTGAAGGAGTTGGAAATGGTCTGTGGTGAACTATGGTTGGAATAATGTAGAATGTTGACGTTTTTTGGTTTTGGAGGTTGACTTTGAGATTGGAATGATTTCTGGTGAAAATGACGGTTTGGATAGCTCTAGAGGATCATTTGTGAGTTGTGTGGAGTGTTGGTAGGAGTGTTGAATGGCTAGAAATTAGTTCGGCACAAATTTTGTTCAAGATAGTTTTTATGGTTTTTGCACAAGTTTGCTTGGTTTGCAAGAAGGTTTGCAAAAGATGATGGAGAGTGTTTGAGGCCTGTTTCTTGATTTTTCTTATGTGTCTATGATGTATAAAAGTTGTGTTATTTATAGGCAAAGCCAAGGGATCAAAAGTGAGGACAGATTTGGAGCTTTTGCTTTTGGAGGGAAAAATGGACCAAATCTTGTTCAAGATCTTGATGGCCATAGGAAGTGATTGAAGTGTGTCTATAGACTAGGCGCCCTGCTGCTCCAGATTTTCTTCAAAAAGTTTCTCTTTCCTCTTGGATTTCTTTGAATTAAATAATGCCACTTGACTAGATCTTGTCCATGCTCTTTAATCCTTCTGCATTTCTAATCATCATACACTCTAGACATCATATCAAAGGCTAATCAATGGTTGAAAATCAGTTAGATGGTTGGCAAGTTGATTTATGCCAAGCTTGAAAATGTGCACTTCAAGTGTTTGGACCCCAACTTCCCTCCTTCGAAACTCCTAGCTTACAAATGGTATGGAGGAGTTCTTGTACATTTTGGAAAGCCCTTATAATGCTCTAAAACTTTCATGTTTTGATTTTTTCAAATTCCAAGTGGAACTAGGTTAAAAACCCTCTTGAAGTTGGCTGAAAACATGACTTAAAGAGTGCCAAAATCACAAAATTTCACTAAGTGTTTTTCACTCTTGCATTGTTTTTTATCATAACTCCAAATCTACTCATTTTTTGTACATAGGTCACTTTTTCACTTTTGTAGGACTCCTTAAGACCTTTCCAACAAGCTTTGAACCACTCCATTTGGATGGGTGGTTAGGAAGTTATGGTCTTGCCCCTTTCAAAACCCTAATTTCCCGATTTTTCTATTACTCTTCAATCCTTGATCCAATAGTCACCGAAATTCATGAATAGATGTGATATAACATTAGGAACATAATTTCCTTCAATTTTGGGTCAAAACCTTGTTGGTCAATAAGTTGACTTTTCTGTCAGACGAACCGACCGATCGAAAAATTCATAATCAGCTGTTGGTGCTCTGGGACCCCTGAGGTCTTGAAACTTCTTGATTGAACTTAAATAAGTCATACAAGCTTCATGGACCATGATTCCATCATTGGAGTACCATTTAGATCAAAATTCAAAACACAGTTGACTTTTCCTAATTAGAAACCATAATCGGGAGTCCTGGACTGCATTGCCCTTCTTCTTTGGGTGACAAACTCAAATTGGATTCATACTTGATTCAATATAGCATCTTTGATGGTGTGGGTACTTGCTTCATGGAGAATCAATCCAAGACATTGACTGATCAAACCATCAAAACCCTGACTCCTGATTGTATGGAACCCTAATTCACCTGTATCTTGACAAAGACAAACTTGAAATAGCTTAAGGTTAGATAAGCAAAAGATGATGCTCATAAAATGATGATGAAGATATAAGGGTCAAAATTTGGGGTACAACACCATTAAGACAGTTAGAAGCTAGGATGTTGTATGCAACACAGGTTACAGGAAATATACCTGTAAAAAAACAGAAGATATAGCTATTCACAAATTACTATGTGAATGTGGGAAACAAAATGCGGATAGTCATATTGAAGGAAATGCTAGGGAGGGATGAAGCCTCATTGAAGCACTCATCTCAGGCAATGTTGTGACGGTTGAATGATCCTAATGTCAAGACCAAGTCCTCATGAGAAAAGCCAGCAAGTTTTATAGAAAACCTAATGAAATATATATTTGGATTTCAGACTTACCATGGCCAAGAAGTTATCATTTCTCCTCTTTAGACAAAACAACAAATAACGAATTCTTCAAAAAGTCATGATTTTCATCGAACATCTTTGGCGGAAAGTTGCATATCCGCATTCGATGGCAAGTCTTTTTAATGATTAGACCAAGCTGGTAGGAACTTTCAACAAGTAAATACTTGCAAATTAACAAAAAAATACAAGTCAGACAACAATATCATACTTTCAGTCATTACAGTGGAAACATCACCATTACTCACAAATATACGAACATGTCAAAAGATGCAAAGAACACGAAGAAAAAAAAACACATTGTACAAACCAATCCTATAAAGCAAGAGTCAAAAGTAAAAATGCTAGGTAGGTAAAGGAGGACTTCCACATCAGCAAAATTTAAGAGTAGTACGGAAATCACATATTCACGCAGAAAAATTCACACATCTCAGAGAGAGACTCACCTCACTACAAACAAAACGAGATTTTTTGAGGGAGGGCCGTTTCTGGTGCTCCTCCACTCCACTCAACCCATGAAATCTGGGATTTGGAAAAAACCCTCTAATGGATTTCAATTGATTCCTATCTTGGATTTAACTATTTCACAACCTTCCCTAGAAATACCTGCATTGAGGATCTGGAAAAAAAGACCTAGTGTTACTCTGCTGAAAATTCATTCCTCATACAAAAGCTCTTCTTAACAGAGGCTCTCAGATTCATCATCAGAATTTGAGTGAGCTTTGAGCTAAACCACACATCATACCCTTCCACGATGATGTTATCGCCAAATGAAAAGAGCAACAATCATAGACAAGCTGAAAATAGGAGAGGAGGACCCGAAGAACCAAAGAGGAAGAAAATTGCTTACCTGAGGTTAGATCTTGTCGCTGGTAATCTCATCGGAAATTTCATTTTCTGATAAGCCTTATTTCTCTTTGTCTTCTATTACTTCATATGTTTTTCACTGTGTTTGATTCATAAACCACATTCATTTTTTCGTTTGCAATTTTGTTGATCTTAAATGGTAGGGGTTTCGTTGATTTTGTAGATCTGTGGATTTTGTTCCCTTGTTTGGTTATTTGTGGTTTGTAATTTGGATATCAATTTGTTTTCATGTTTGGTTTGAAAGGATTTGTGTTTTGATTTGCAAAGCATTTGCAATTTCCATTAGGGGATGGAGAGAGATTTTTGGGAGTGTAGATGCTTTTGATTGGCTGCATTTTATGGCAAAACATCGGAGTACGTATGAATGTCATAACTTTTGTTATGACATACATGAAGAGTGTTCTGCAGGGAGAGCTAAGAGTAAGTGAAGTTGAATGTCATGTTGGATGTTATGACATCAAGCGTATGACATCAGGGTACGCAAGGTTAGTTTTTCTGTTATTAGCTCAAGCTATACTTCAGGAAACAATTCAGGAAGCCTAGTTATCTTAGGCGACATAACAGGCATTACTGAGGATAACATAGAAGACTCCTGACCTAATTATAAGGGCACAACTTCATGAAGAGAGGTTTATCTTGGGTAAAACTAATTTCTCCATCAAGGCCCAAAGCAAGTCTGCTGCTATAAATAACAGAAGGATCACTCCAAATAGAGCAGAGCTTCTGGAGAGATATTGGAGAGTGTGATTTTTGAGTGAAGAACTTTGTTCTTCACGTGTGTTTAGGAGTCTTAGGATTCCTTGTAGGCCAAGCAATTGTCTGTTGTATGATTGCTCTGGTTTAGTGTTAGTGAACTGCTGTGTTCATTGTGCCACTCAAAGCTTTTAAGCAAGAGTGTTGTGTCTCTTGATCAAAGTTGTGAAGAAAGATCAAGGTGTGTTTGAAATGTGTCTTCATATCTCAATTTTAATTGCGTATTGATATCACTGTGGTGATTGAGGGGGAATGAGTGGGAAACTCTAGTCTAGTGGTTTCTAGGCTGAAGTGTCATTGGGTATGTCTTAAGTGAAGAGTGCAAACAGGTTGTTTGACTCAAAATTAATTCTACTAATAGTGAATTTCCTCCCTGGCTTGGTATCCCCCAGATGTAGGTGTTGTTGACACTGAACTGGGTGAACAATTACATGTGTAATTTACTGCTTTCCATTTACACCTTGCTTAAGTCCAGTAGTTTGTGTTACAGTGGATGTCATAACATTCGTGATAACATCCACTGTATGGTTGCCAGAATTTTAATTGGCATCAGAGTAGGTACCCTGCCTGTTATTTCTGGATGAGATCTAGGGAAGATAAATTCTGGTACTATGGACAGGGATATAGGAATCACAAATAGACCACAAATTCTGGATGGATCCAATTATGACTACTGGAAACCTAGGATGATAGCCTTCTTAAAGTCTTTGGACAACAAGGCATGGAGAGCTACAAACTCAGGATGGGAACATCCAGAGAAGACTGATAAAGATGGAATATCTGTGTTAATTCTTGAAGAGGAATGGAACAAAGAGCAAGAGTCCTTCGCTCTTGGAAATTCTAAGGCTTTGAATGCCTTATTTAATGGAATTGACAAGAATATTTTCAGACTGGTACATCATTGTGAACTGGCCAAAGAGGTTTGGGATACACTTAAAACAACCCATGAAGGAACCTCTAAAGTCAAGATGTCAATATTACAAATGCTAACCACCAAGTTTGAAAATCTGAGAATGAAGGAGGAGGAGACTATTCATGAATTCTACATGAATATCCTTGAAATTTCCAGTACCTCAGGAGCTTTGGGAGAAAAGATGTTTGAAGAGAAGCTTGTGAGGAAGATTCTCAGATCTTTTCCTAAAAGGTTTGCCATGAAAGTCACTACCATTGAAGAAGCTCAAGACATATGCAATATGAAGGTGGATGAACTCATTTGTTCTCTCCAAACCTTTGAGATGGGAATGAGTGATCAAGCTGTGGAGAAAAAGAACAAAAGCATAACTCTTGCTTTAAACACTGCAGATGACTCAGAGGAAGACGATGAGGAGAATTTGTCAGAAGCAATTGCCTTGCTTGGAAGACAATTTAACAAACTGATCAAAAGAATAGACCATAAGACTAAGCCTTATGTCAAGAATAGCTCCTCTGACATCAGCAGAAGGGGTAACTCTGAAGAGAAACCTTACCAGGGCAGAGGGGTCCAATGCCATGAATGTGAAGGATATGGGCATATTAGAACTGAATGTCCCACCTATCTAAAGAAACAGAAGAAAGGCCTAAATGTCACCTGGTGTAATGGAGACTCACAAAGTGGATCAGAAGAAGAGTCTGCCAAACATGTCAATGTTATAACCAGTGTATGCATATTTGATGATGACTCAAGTGAAGATGAGCTAACTATTGAGGAACTTGCAGCTGCATATAAAAAGCTTTGCATCAGAAGTGGAGAATTATATCAGCAAGGAGAGCAACAGAAGAAACTCATAAGGGAGTTAGAGGTTGAGAAGATGGAGTATCTTGCAATAATAGAGTCTTTCAAAAGTGAAGCCAACTTGTTGAAATCTAATCTAAATCAAATGTTAAAATCCATTAGGATGCTGAACCCTGGGTCTGACACTCTAGAAAAAATTCTACAGATTGGTCAGACAGCAAGTAACATGTCTGGACTGGGATTTATTGGTGAACAGAAACCCATCTTAGAGTCCAAGAGGCCAAAGCCTGAAGATTAGAGGATGTCATGACCAATGTCACAACATCAGAGGAACAGAAGCTGGAACCAAGTCAAGAAACAATTCCAAGGGTATAGGTGTTACTGTTGTGGAAGACTTGGACACATTAAACCTTTCTATTTTTGGCTGCATGGATTTCCTAGTCATCCTCATCAAGGCAAATCCAAACAGGGTGCTCAAGTCAAGAAACAACATCGTGCTAGAACCAAGAAGGAAGTCCCTAACAAGAAACAATAATGGGTTGCCAAGGAGGTTGCTCTAGTAGCTCAAACTTCTCTTAGGATGCCAACCAAAGAAGATTGGTATTTTGAAAGTGGCTGCTCTAGACATATGACTGGAATAGAGAATATTATGGTAAACCTCAAACCTCATTCCTCAAGTCATGTAACATTTGGTGATGGAGTTAGAGGAGAAATCAAAGGTGCTGGAAAACTAGATTGTCCTGGTGTTCCAAAACTGAATGATGTCATGTTGGTTAAAGGACTGACTATTAATCTTATCAGTATCAGTCAGCTCTGTGACCAAGGTCTCAGTGTCAAATTCATTAAGGGATATGTGTTGTTACCAATAAAGAAGATGAGGAAGTCATGAGGGGACACAGAGCCAGGAATAACTGTTACTTATGGGAGTCTAAAAGTAACCTCAAAGTCCTAACCAAAGAAGACAAAGAGGATCAACTGTGGCTGGAAAAAGGTAGACATCCTCAAAGGATGAAGAGGATCATATTTAAGACTACAGTAAGAGGAACTTCTAGGATAACTCCAGTTGATAGAACAAGTTATGGAAAATGTCAGGCTGGTAGGCAAGCCAAGAAAGGACATCCAAAGAATGGTCATCATTGAAATATAAATCTGATATACTGGAACCTAATAGAGTCCATGAAAGGTGATCATCATAAAGGAAGCAATGTTACTCAGGATGTCATGATGTTGTTCTGTGACATTAAGAGTAACTTCAGTATGAACTCAGTGCAGTCTAGAAGAACCATACACAGTGATAACAGACATCAATTTGGAAAGGTTCTTGTGAAGCCTGAAAACTCTAATCTATTAATGAGTTTGAATCGCAATTCAGTTCACAACCGCTCTTTGATTTATCCGAAGGAAAAGGTCAAAAAGGGAAATCCTATTTTGCATCGTAAACACAATGCGGGGAAAGATCTAGGGTTCGGGGGTTGATTAAATTTAGGGAAGGTATTAGCACCCTAAACTTCTGTAGTACTCTACAGGAACCTTTTGTTCAGATGTTTACTATTTGCTTTATTCATTTGCTTACGGTATATGTACAAAGGATTAAAAGTGAGAAAATAAACCTAAGGGGTTAATTCTAAGTTTACTCGGCAAGACATCGCATCTTGTGCCTACGTATCCTTACGGGAGTGGAATCAGAGTAATCGTAGTTCCCCTCAAAAGGGAGGTTAGAGACTTCTTGACTGTGGTCAAGGTCTCGAGGGGAATAAACATGTCTTAAGGACATGCTTACGTGGAGTGTAGAAACTCCAAATCTCTACGTTGAATTGTTAAGTTATAATTAGGGTTAAATTAGGTTAGGTTAGGGATTCCACGGCGGGAAACCCTAAAATGAGCGCGGCGGCTCTTTGACCTAATGCTAGGGGTAAAATTGTAATTTTGCCTGCGGCGAGGCATTTGTGAAAATTAGGGTTTGTAGTTTGTAGTTTTGAGGTTGAGGACTATTGACGCGGCGGCCAAATGCTAGACCTAATTCCTTCGGGGTGTGTAATGTGACAGAAATATTGCAATACATCAGCAGAAATTTAAATCATACATCGCAGAAATTTAAATGCGAAAAGTAAACGCGATTATTAGGTTCGCGAGGTTACAATTGAAAAACAGATACAAATATAAATGAAACTTAAATGAAAACTCAACACAATAGTAATAAATATGAGCTGCAAAAAAATGAACACCCGTTAGTAGGCAGAATTAGGCAGCAATGAGTTACGAGAAGATGTAAATTGAGATTTTGACTATTGTTTTATTTAAAATTTAATGATTTAATGTTAGCTTACAAAATTTTTAAAAAAAGGTTTTATTTTTATATTTACAAAAAGTTTTCCTTATTTTATTTTAAAAAAAGAGTTTTTCATTTTTATATTTACCAAAGTTTTAATTTTTAAAAAAAAGTTTTAATTTATTCTTAATAACTATATTTTAAAAAGATTTTTTTTATAATTAAAATTAAAATGTTATATTATTTTTTTTATAAAGATTTTTTTTAGTGTAAAATTAAAATGTAAAAAAAATAGCTTTTTTAAAACATAAAACAAATAAAATTTAAAAAATACAATATAAAAAAAAAATAAAAAGGAGGAGGGTTGGGCCGGTCACCACATCCGGACCCAACCCAATTGTTATCATCAGGGAACGAAATTTTAGGGTTTCCCCTGGGTGTGTTCGCGGCGCCGTTCACACATTCATCTTCTCTCATCTCTCTCGCTTCTCTTCACCGTCTCTCTTGCTTCTCCGCTTCCATATCCTGAAATCAAACTGAAATAGAGTGAGGCATGGATCTCATGTCTTACGTTTAGAGTGAAACGGCCAGTGATGTGTAGAACTGAGGCCGGAGGATTGGTTATCCGTCGTTCTTCGCGAACGGTGATGGTGATCTCTCTGAGTATTGTTGACCGCGTTTGGTGATGAGCTTCGATCGGCGTTGATTCTTTGAGCGATGATGACGATCGCTTCGTCTGAGCTTGCGCCGTTTAGGGTTTTTGCATGTGACTTCTTCGCCGCTTCTGGTACTCTCCGTCTAGGGTTTCCACGATCTCCTTTCCATCAGGTTGTATCCTCCCTTTTATAACTAACTTCTGGGCCTTTAATCCGTGTGGATTTGTACTATTTTTCTGAGATTAAATTTAATGATTCGATTTGATTTCATTTCATTTGGTTTTTCCAGATTGAGTTCCAATAGGATGCTCTCTGATACGATTGGGATCTCGTTTCTTCTCTTGGAATCCTGATTGGGGTTTTGGTGAGATTGAATCATATGAATCTGATATTCTGTTTCCTCTTTTAGAACCTGATTGAGCTGATATGATTTCCTGATTCGATTTAATTTTAGTAGTCTGAACTGATTTGCTTTGATCTGCTTTGGGATTAATTATCAAATCAAAATCTCTCTATTTTTCTGTTATGGTTTGCCTTCAGATTGGATTGATTGGTATCTGATATTAATTCACAGAACTTCTTGATGGATTCATTTTGATTTGTTTTGATTTTTCCCAGATTGAGTTCCAATGGGATACGATTTGGACTTGACTCGAGACTTTCCATTTCCAGATTCAATTTGATTTGATCATCTTCTGATTAGACTCTTGCAGATGTGAATTGGATTGCTTTTGGGGAATTTGGATACTGATTTGATTCCTGATGCGATTTTGTTTGGATTCAATCCTGATCATTAGCACTTACTTTTCTTTTTCTTCTTTCAGGATGGACACTTTGCCTTGGTCTTTGCCGCCGAGACGGGTACATGGTAGTGATGACGCTTAGTCTGAACCATTTGGAGCAGGATGCTACAATCCTGGTTTTTGCTTATGTTGCTGCTTCTGATTGAATTGGTGATGATGATTGGCTATCATATTGATGTCCTGAACCATGTGTTTGATAATTTGTTTTTCCAATGTGCTTGCACGTTTGGCCTATCTCGCCTTCTGTCATGGTTATGTGCTGTGATTCGGTATAGTCCCTCACTTATGTATTGCTTGCCATTGCAACTGGTTCGGTTTTCGTGATGATCTGATTTTTGAATATGCTGCTAAACCATGTTTGATGCTGTTGTGCTTCTTTGGATATTTTCTTATGGCTTCTGCGCGTAAATCTGCCTTCTGATATATTATTTTGGCGCAGTTCAGTTTGCATATGGTGTTCTGTTTTGGAAATTGATGCAGTTTGGCTTGCATTTCAATTTTCTTGTCCTGTTTTGGTATGCTTTTAAGCCGAAGGCTTTGATACAGCGTATGATGCTGTTTGGTTTCGCTTGTTCTGTTTTGAACTTGATATTTATTCTGTTTGGACCATTGGCCTTCATTCTGTTTGGTAACAGATTTGTTTCTTTGGTGGCTATTCATACCTGTATTGGCGCGAGCCCCTTCCTATTTTTGCTTATGCTTTGAGTTCTGATGATGCTTGTGGCTTTTCAGGTGTTGAAACCAAAGTGACTCAGACCTGCCGGCATCCGGGTCTGAGTCAAAACTTGCCTATGTTGCCTTATTCTCGTATCAGTTTGGAAATCCAATCGCGGCAAAACGAATCAGTCCCGCTTCTTTTATTACTTCTATCTCTCGGATGTCCCGTATCGATAAGAACAGGTATTACCTGATCTGACGCCCACGGCGCGGATCGGTAACGGGGGGTAGGACGCAGCTTCGGTTGTGCCACTCCCGGCACTCGATGATGACATTGTTCTGAGAGTGTCAAAACATCTTCTAACATTTTTCTATACTGTTTGTTTTCTTTTTGATGTGCAGGCTAGTCGAGGATTCGTGGAGAAGCTCCAAGACAACATGAAGACACTTAGATGTTCTTAGGATTTAGGATAGATACTTTAATGATCAATGTAATTCCTTGTAACATTATTTCTGAAATGTGAAGTATTCTCCATTTCTTGTATGATGAGATTTTTTATGAAATAAAATTCCCAAAATTTGAATTCATTTATATTTTATTCTTAGTTAAAAAATATAAACATTTGTGAATAAATCCACAAGTATTTAAATTCATTAACATAGTCATAAAACATAAACACTCCCAAGTGATATTCTTATTCGCACTCGTCTAATCTCATCATCTGATTAAAATCCCATTTAAATGTTAACCAACCATTTCATAACCAAACACGTATGTGCACCGTAATCACAACAGTTTCAGCATCAACAGTAACACTACTCGTAATTAAATTCCACTGACCAGATGCCAAGAGTCATAATTCAATAACACCCAATTACGACTGCGCCTTAATAACAGAAACGGAAGTGCTTTGGAATGGATCTTAAATCCAGTTGTGCTCGGCAAACTTTAATATCGACCACGTCCAATTGGCACCTTGATACGATCAGACCTGGTGATAGATAAATGCCTCAAAAAAAAATAACGTATCAAAACGCCTCAGAATTTTAATAACAGCCCGTCTTCAAGGAATTGGTAGAATTTGCGTAAAATGACCAAAATACCCCTAGGACCAAATCTGCAAAACAAAAACCTCCATAACTGGTTAGCGGTTAGCAATGTACATATGAGATGATATGCGAAATGACTGACTAAATATAAGGGTAAAATTTGGGGTATTACAGTTGCCCCTATTTAAATAGCTACACCGGATGATTTGAGTGATGGAGACTCGAGGAATCGTGGTGGAGAGATTTAAATATAGATAACCGAAAATTTTGCCCTTATATGCGACGGTATGCAATGCTATGGACAAAGCGAGGACCGCTTAATGCAGACGATATGAATATGATGTGATGTGTATGCTGGGATGATGAATATGAAAATGATGACAAACGCTACGAGACAGACGCTACGAGAAGAACACACTGGGGAAAACGACGTGCCGAGACACAGTACAAACACTGGGGAATCCTAAAATGATAGTCAACTGGTGCGAACACGACCAATTGTCATCTTGGGAACGAGATTCTCAAATTGAGATGACACCTGTGAGACGGCCTCCACTGGGGAATCTAAAAATAAAACTGGATCACGTACGATTGCAAGATCGATTACAGAACGCTGGAGCATTGAGCAAAGAATAACATCCAAGCTTCTGTAAACTATCCCTCGTGACAGGATCAAACGGACATTTCGGAACTCCGTAACAAATATACAGGGTAAAGACCGGCTGTATGCCAAAATAAATGGACTTTGATGGGAAATGCCCTGATAAGCTTCTCGCGGGAGAATTGTCTCTTATCGTTGGAAGGGACTTATGTGCCAAAATGGATAAGCACTCAAATAAGGAGGCTGATGCTTATCTGATAAGTAAATCTTCTCGCATTTAAGGTCGGCGCCTGGAATACGATTTTGATTCTTCTCTTACTGAAGGATAAATAAACTTCTTCATGCTTCAAGATCGTGCTCTCTTGAACATGAAAAGGGCTGACTAAACTTCCTCATACTTCAGAATCGTGCTCTCCTGAATATGATTCGGTTGTTTCTTGTAAATGAAATTCTTCATACTTCAGAATCGTGCTCTCCTGAATATGAAAATGGATAATTAAACCTCCTCATAACTTCAGAATCGTGCTCTCCTGGATATGATTCGGTTGTTTCTTGTAAATGAAATTCTTCATACTTCAGAATCGTGCTCTCCTGAATATGAAAATGGATAATTAAACCTCCCCATAACTTCAGAATCGTGCTCTCCTGAATATGATTCGGATCTTGAAATTTCTTCATTCTTCAGAATCGTGCTCTCCTGAAAAATGGCCAATTGAACTTCCTCATAACTCAGAATCGTGCTCTCCTGATTATGATTCCGCTCCTTCTTTTACTAAAGGATAAATGAACTTCTTCATGTTTCAGAATCGTGCTCTCCTGAATATGATTCCGCTCAAAACCTCCCCGTACTTCAAGATCGTGCTCTCCTGAATACGATTTGGTTCATACCTCCTATACTTCAAGACGACAGGTAAATGGAAGCCCAACTGCTCCATGGAGATGGCCATTTGCTGCGAGTCATAACGAAGGTAGGATCGGCTTCTTAGGTGAGAAATGTTGTATATTGATGTTGTAAGATGTAAAGTGTAAAGTGTTGTTGTAACATGTAGGATTGTAAAGTGTTGTACTGATAGGCTTTTCCAGGCGTGAACTGGCGTGTATCTGTAAAGGATTAGTTGAAAGATAGTTCAAAATAAATGCACGTCCGGGTACAGTGATGAACTTCTCGGGCGAGAACAGTCGCGTATCTGTCATGATATGGTGAAAACCTTTAGATGGTGCAAAATAAATGCACGTCCGGTTGGGATTGACGACCGACAAGACTGAGATTCAATCTAGGATCGAGCTAGAAAGAAGACTGGAAATCAAAACTCCATCGAGGGAATGAACCCGAAGGGTAGATATCTTATCCTGGCGAGGAAAGATAGCTGAAGTAACCGTCATCCACGAGGATCGAGCTCTGTGGGGAAACTGGAAACAAGTAAGTATTTTATGCTTAGGGCTGACAATCTATTTGGAGAGAATGGACGAACCCAGTTACTCGGCGGTAACGACCAATGATAGAGACGCAATGAACCTGTGAATGCTAACGCATATGTTGATGCATATGTTAATGTGAATGTATGTTAATGTTTATGTATGCAAGATGTTATGAAATGAGTATGTAATGAGTATGTAATGAATATGTAATGAATATGTAATATGTAATGAATATGTAATGAATGTGTAATGAAATAGGCATGTGATGCTTATGCCCATGTGTATGCTGACGAAACTGACTAGAGACGGGACGAGAGATGAAATAAACATCTCGACGGAAATACCCTGCGTTCTCTGCAACCAATACGTCAATCATGGGTAAGAAAGATCAATGGTAGGACCGAATCTGGTTTTAAAGTTCTGAATTCCCTGGGGAGAAAGTAATCTGCTCGGGTGTACAGTATCACATCTTCACATGGGGAGAAGAAAACCTGAGGGACACTTTTGAGTTACCCAAGAAAAGGTTGTCAGCTTATAGTCTCTCTGGGGACTGTGATGAGGCAATAGTTTGGAAGTGTTTCTGCAATAATGATATTTCCGGGGAGTGAAGAGATCCTTCCGAAATTTCCACTAGTCAAAGTAATTTATTACATTTCAAATTTGTTGTTTTTGAAAAACAGTTTTGAAGAATCTACAATGCACCTTTCATTTTCAAATTTTAAGAATAAACGCATTTTGCATAACAATAGAAAACAAAGAGTAATGCACCAAGGAATGTGAGTAACAAAGTGGTATCTTTTATTAAAGGGCGGTAGCTCGCTGAAGGCATAGCTCCACAGATGATTATGTTTTGAAATTGGCAACATGGGAAAAGGTTACATTGAATCCAATGACGCCTACTGACACTAATAACTAAGACTAATCCAGAATCCTGCTTTGGGCAAGGATGAAAGAAGTGAAACATGGCTCTTATGCGGAAAGTGTATTCGAGATGATCAGTGTCTTCTGATGCGATGAAATGCCTTTGTCCCTAACTTTTGCCTGGACCGCCCTCTCGGGTTTTCAATCCACCGGGACGCTCTTTTTTGCCTAAGCCGCCCTTTCGGGTTTTCAACTTAGCGAGCTTTTTATTATTATTTCTTTTTTCCAACCCTTACTTTTGCCTAAGTCGCCTTTTGCAGGTTTTCGACTTAGCGGGTTTTTAGGCATAATATTTTCGGACTGCATCAGAATTCACGGGATGTGCTAGTTCTTCACCGTCCATTGTCGTAAGTATCAGAGACCCTCCGGAGAAAACGGTCTTTACGACGAATGGGCCTTCATAATTGGGCATCCACTTTCCACGCATATCTTTGTGTACTGGCAAGATCTTTTTGAGTACGAGCTCTCCTTGATGGAACTCACGGATACGGATCTTCTTATCAAACGCTCTTTTCATCCGTTTCTGATATAATTGCCCATGGCACATGGCTGTCAAACGCTTCTCGTCGATGAGATTCAACTGATCCAGTCTGTCTTGAACCCACTCAGCTTCCTCAAGTTCAGCCTCCATTAACACTCTTAAAGAAGGTATCTCTACTTCGATGGGGAGCACGGCGTCCATTCTATACACCAATGAGAAAGGTGTTGCCCCTGTCGAAGTTCTCACTGAGGTTCTGTATCCATGCAAAGCAAACGGTAACATCTCGTGCCAATCTTTGTAAGTCACAACCATCTTTTGCAGGATTTTCTTGATATTCTTATTCGCAGCTTCAACGGCCCCATTCATCTTAGGACGGTACGGAGAAGAATTGTGGTGAGTGATCTTGAAACTATCACACAGCTCTTTCATAGTCTTGTTATTCAGATTGGTGCCATTGTCAGTTATTATCCGGCTTGGGACTCCATAACGGCAGATGATCTCTTTCCTGATGAATCGGGCAACCACTTGCTTGGTCACGTTGGTGTAGGAGGCAGCCTCTACCCACTTGGTGAAATAATCAATGGCAACAAGGATAAAACGATGTCCATTAGAAGCCTTTGGCTCGATTTCCCCAATCATGTCAATGCCCCACATAGAGAACGGCCAGGGTGAAGACAAAACATTCAACGGTGATGGAGGTACATGCATTTTATCAGCATAAATTTGGCACTTATGGCACTTTCTAGCGTATTGGATACAGTCAGCTTCCATGGTTAACCAATAATACCCAGCCCTTAACATCTTCTTAGACATAGCATAACCATTGGCGTGAGTCCCGAAGGTCCCTTCATGAATTTCCTGTAGTAACATGTCCGCTTCCCGTTTATCAACACATCTGAGCAGGACCATGTCGTGATTTCTCTTGTATAACACACCATTACTGATAAAGAATTTTGACGCCAGTCTTCTCAATGTTTTCTTGTCCAGACCAGTAGCACCATCGGGATACTCTTGCTTGACGAGATAGTTCTTGATATCATGAAACCAAGGCTTTTCATCTACCTCAACTTCTTCGACCATCTGACAATAAGCGGGCTCAACTTTGCGCTCAATATGGATAAGAGGTGCTTCATTAACGAATTTAACTTTCCACATGGATGCTAACATGGCTAAAGCATCGGCAACGTGATTCTCGGATCTAGGAACATGCTCGAACTCTATCTCGTCGAAATACTTGATCAGCTCAATAATGTCATCCTTATAAGGGATTAACTTCTCATTCTTCGTTTCCCATTTGCCTTGTACCTGGTAAATAACCAAGGCTGAGTCACCACTTACTTTAAGAAGTTTGATTCGGAGGTGAATCGCCGCTTCGAGGCCAAGAATACATGCTTCATATTCTGCGACGTTATTAGTACACTCAAAGTCCAACCTTGCTGTAAATGGAGTGAATCCACCCTTTGGGTTCATCAAAACGGCGCCTATACCATGCCCATTGAAATTCGAGGAACCATCAAACATCATCTTCCACCAAAGACCTGGTTCTGGACCTTCGCTCGGATCTGGCTCTTCACAATCTCTTTTAATCAACAAAATATCCTCATCAGGAAAATCAAACTTAAGAGGTTCATAATCTTCAACCGGCTGATCTGCAAGATAATCCGATAAAATACTACCCTTAATTGCCTTCTGGGGTACGTACTGGATGTCATATTCGGATAACAACATGTGCCAACGGGCTAGCCTCCCGGTTTGAGCAGGTTTTTCAAAAATATACTTGATCGGATCCATTTTAGAAATCAACAATGTGGTATGACAAACCATATATTGCCGAAGGCGCCTAGCGGCCCATGCCAATGCACAACAAGTTTTCTCCAATGGTGAGTATCTGTTTTCGCAATCGGTAAACTTCTTGCTCAGGTAATAAATCGCATGCTCCTTTCTTCCAGTCTCATCATGTTGCCCAAGCACACAACCCATAGACTTTTCAAGAACGGTAAGGTACATAAACAACGGTCTTCCAGGCACGGGAGGAATTAGAATAGGGGGATCTTGCAAATAACCCTTAATCTTCTCAAACGCTTTCTGACAATCGGGGTTCCACTCAACCGTCTGCCCCTTGCAAAGTAACTTGAATATCGGCTCACAAGTAGCGGTCATATTGGAGATAAACCTGGAAATATAATTCAAACGTCCCAGAAAACCTCTAACTTGCGTCTCGGTTCGCGGAGCCGGCATATCTTGAATGGCTCGGACTTTGTCAGGATCCACCTCAATCCCTCGCTGGCTAACAATGAAACCAAGCAGTTTTCCGGATCTGACACCGAAGGTACATTTAGCAGGGTTTAATTTCAACTGATATTTCCTGAGTCGTTCAAACAATTTCACCAAATGGTCTAGATGCTCCTCTTCACTCTGAGACTTGGCTATCATATCGTCCACGTACACCTCAATCTCCTTGTGCATCATATCATGAAAGAGAGTGGTCATAGCGCGTTGGTAAGTTGCCCCCGCGTTCTTTAATCCGAAAGGCATGACTTTGTAGCAGAAGGTTCCCCAAGGAGTAATGAAAGTAGTCTTCTCTCGATCGTCGGGATCCATCTTGATCTGATTATAACCAGAGAAACCATCCATAAATGAAAACAACGCAAAACTGGCTGTATTGTCTACAAGTGTATCAATATGTGGCAGAGGGAAGTCGTCTTTCGGACTTGCTTTGTTCAGGTCCCTGTAATCCACACACATCTTTACCGTCTTTCTTGGGCACTGGCACAATGTTGGCAACCCAATCTGGATATTTTGCGGCTGCCAAGAAACCTGCATCCAACTGCTTTTTAACCTCATCTCGGATCTTCAAAGCCATGTCGGGTCTCGTTCTTCGAAGCTTTTGTTTGATAGGCGGACAATCTGGCTTAAGTGGCAACTTGTGAACAACAATATCCGTGTCTAGGCCCGACATATCTTGATACGACCATGCAAACACATCCATATACTCTTTTAACAACTCAATCAACCTCGACTTAACCTCTGTCCCAAGCATTGCACCAATCTTGACCTCTTTCTTGCTCTCATCTGTACCGAGATTAATTAAGTCCACCTGCTCTTTATGCGGTTGAAGCTCTGTGTACTCGTACTCAATCAATCTTGTCAGTTCCGCGGGTACTTCAAAATCTTCTTCACCCTCGTCCTCAGCTTGATTGATGGGTGCATCCCAGTCAGGAGTGTCAGTAAAGTCATTGGATCCAACAAGGTTTACGATGTCTCTGCATGATGGAAGGCTTACTTAATTAAAATGCTCGAAGATATGTAAGAATGAAATGCTGTTTTTTTTTATTTTTTTGGGAAAAAGGTTGCCAATTTCATTTTTAAAGGTGAAAACGAAAACGCACATGAACCAAAGTGGAATTGAACAAAATGCTTTTATTAATATCTGTTTAGAAATGAAAGGTGGCCCAAAAAAGCGACCCTATAGCCTTGGGCAGAGCTACGGATTTTTATTTGAAAATGTACATGAAACTTTTTAAAAGAATTACTTTGACAAGGGAAAAATAACAGGGATCTCTACGGCCTCCCAGTTGTTCAAAACTGCATCACCCTTAAACACCAGGTTGCTCAACTCTTCATTTTCCTCACAGTCACAAATGGCATTGACTTGGAAACCTCCGCTGACAAATACCTCTTGGATAACCTTCGGACGCCCTTCGACAGTTGTGGCAGCTCCATTCTTAGTTGGTTTGTAACCCAACCCAGAGCGATCAGTCTTGGTCTTGACATCAATTACCTCTCCCCAACCTTCAGGAATGCCCCTGTCAGTTGTTGATTTGGTACTCTTCAGAGATGCAAAAGATGGATTACCCTGACCCACTGTCTCTTCGACTTCTAGCAGAACGGCATTGGTGATCTCAAGTGCTTGAAAGGAAATTTCTAAAGCATTCTCATCGGCCTCGATGTAACGGAAAGAAGACAGGTTACTGACCATCAGATCCTCCTCACCGTGTATAATAACCAACTTTCCGTCGATCACGAACTTCATCTTCTGATGTAACGTTGAGGTTACTGCCCCAGCGGCATGAATCCACGGCCTTCCAAGTAAACAACTGTAATTGGGATTAATGTCCATAACTTGAAACGTGATATTAAAAACTTGCGGACCAATCAGGATAGGAAGCTCAACCTCCCCCATTACCGACCGGCGAGAACCATCGAAAGCCTTGACGACCAAAGGAGTGGGTTTCAACACAGTCTCTTTACAAGCCAACTTATCAAGAACCCTCTTGGGTAGAACATTCAGAGAAGACCCGGTGTCCACTAGCACTCTCGCTAAATTGTCCTCCTGACATTTCACCGATATATGTAAAGCACGATTATGGTTCGGACCCTCCTTCGGTAACTCTTCATTGCTGAAACTAAGGGTGTTGCAGGCGGTCAAATTGGCAATCACACTATCAAACCGACTGGTGCTGATATCTTGATCCACATGTGCTTGAGTCAAAACCTTCTGCAAGGCCATCCTATGAGCGGGTGAACTCATCAACAGAGATAAAATCGAAATCTTGGAAGGAGTCTGATGAAGTTGATCGATAACTTTATAGTCACTTTTCTTGATGATCCTCAAAAACTAGGCATCTTCATCATTCGTAACGGCTCCCTTACCTTTGTCTTTGGCAGGCACTGGGATACTAGTTGTTTCCTTAGGTGGGACCTCATTGGAATGGGGAGTATACACACGGCCACTGCGAGTCATCCTGCTTGCCTCTGCGATATTGGTCACAGTGCCCTTAACCTCTTTATTTGGAATAACCTTCCCAGACTCCTTGTCAATCATCGTCACGTCGTATTTCCAAGGCACAGCTTTAGGATCACTGAAAGGAAACGGACCTGGTTTTCGAATAACTATTGGTCTATGCTGATTCACCTCAGGGATAGACGACTTTGGTATATCGAACACGAGATTGGCAGAACCTGCCCCTGATAGATTAAACACTGGTACCTTACCCTTTGATTCAGGCTGATGGAAGACAGGCTCAACTACAGCGACCTCATCCTTCTTGGCTTGGCTTGTCACTTGTAAAACATCCTCATTAATCAACCTCTGAACATCATTCTGAACCAACACACAACCCTTAATACTGGATTCACAACTTACGCATGCAACGTGGGAAGTATCTACCAAACCAGCTTCAAACAGTTTCGAATGGAACATCTTGAGAGGAGTCTTAATCTGTTCAACGTCAAGGGCATAACCTTCCTCCGAATCAGCACTAATGGCATTGACACTCTCATGGTTAGGAAAAGGGTTCTTCTTAACATTCGGTTGAGGATATTCAAATGACAAAATCTTCTTTTCCAATAAATCCCTGACAATATTTTTGAGAGCATAACAGTTCTCCAGATCATGACCAGGCGCACCTTCATGAAATAAACAATGAGCGGCGGCGTTGTAATTGGCAGGTAGAGGATTAGGAGGCGGATCCAAAGCTCGAGTAGTGATCAAACCTTGCTTGACCAAAGAGGGATACAACTCGGTAAAAGTCATCGGAATCGGCGGACAAGGCTTATACGTTCTTCTATTCGGAACATTCTGGCGAGGAGCCGGACTCTTTGGCTGTTGAGGAGCAGGAGCGTTGGGCGCCTGTAGATAGTTGACAGGAGGCGGATAAACAGGAGGTTGTTGCATAGGTTGATACATGGGAACCTGTTGATTGAAAGAAGGTGTAATAGCTGCCACATAGGGTTGTTGAGCATATTGGACTGGGTACCCTTGAGGTTGAGCATAACCTTGCGGATGTCGATAAAAGCGTTCTCTTGGTCTACCAGAGGATATAGCATTAGTCTCACCCTCCTTCTTTTTCTGGGAGTTATACGGAGGTTTCTTCGGCTGATCCTTAGAAGCACCATGATTATTTGTCATTTTACCGCTTTTCATACCCAATTCAATCTTGACACCCACAGCCACGATGTCGGAGAAATTTGAAGTCACACTACCCACCATTCTTTCGTAAAATTCTGGACGGACCGTGTCGACAAACCAATCAGCTAACTCTTTCTCGGTCAAAGGAGGTTCTACCTGCGAAGCAGTCTCTCTCCACCTTTGAGCATACTCTTTGAATGACTCAGAATTCTTTTGTGACATACTCAGCAACTGTCTTCTGTCAGGAGCCAAGTCCATATTGTACTTGTAGTGTTTGATGAAAGCGTCAGATAAATCTTGGAAACTCTTAATGCGAGACTGGTCTAAAGTTAAATACCACTTGGAAGAAGCACCCTTCAAACTATCTTGGAAGCAATGAATCATCAGTTTATCATTCTCAACATGGGCAGCCATTTTGCGATAATACATGATCAGATGACTCTTAGGACAGGTGGCACCTTCATAACGATCGAAGTTCGGAGTTTTGAACTTCGGGGGAATAACCAAACCTGAGACCAAACAAACATCCCTTGCAGCAGTCCCAAAAATTTGATCACCCTCTACTTTTTTCAATCTCTGGACGATGGTGTTTACTTCCTCACGAAGCTTATCATGTTTCTCATAACCCTCAACATTCTCATCAAGATTATCAAAAACTGTCTCATTGAAATACGGTCGCGCACGAGTGTGTACAACGGGTGGTGCAAAGATAGGAGCCCCCCTAGAAACTTCAGAAAATAAAGGCACGGCTTGCTGAATAGGTTGATTAATTAGAACAGTGGCTTGAGGAGGCACAAAACCGGGAGCAAGACCATAAGGTGGGTCCCTTGCTACGGTCACACTTGGTGGAGGGTCCACAGTAACGCCGGTAATCTCAGAAACAACAGTGGGCTGGGTATCCATCTTAGCATTCATGACATGTAACAATTCCATCATACGCCCCATACCTCCTCGAAGATCTTCAAGTTCATTGCTAAGGCGATCAATCTCTTTTGCCTGATCCTCCATTCTCTTCCGAGTTTGAGCTCTGGTGTTGTATTGGTGCCGAGAACTCAGGGTGACGAAAGTTTAGGCGAGAGAACCGAACATGAGAAAACGGAAGACACATGCAATGCAAGAAAGTAAATGATGTTGTGATGCAAAATGAAGATTTCATGGAATTCAAATATTTACGAATGTCGTGGGGTACCGAAGAAATCTTTTTCTTGTTTTTCATCTTTTTTTTTTTATTTATGGTACCCTGCGGTATCCATAAATGATATTTGAACTCCATGAAATACAATGCAACGAGATGCTTTATGGATGCAATGCATGAAAACACACAAAGTCCTAGGTTAAAGGAACGTGAGCGGAGTCAAGGTCTACCCATCCCAAAAGGAGTGTACTATAGGTTAGTTGTACCTGCCGAACAAGGTTCTACAAAGTGCCCAAAGTCATCAGCCCATCTTTCGGATATTATCAACCTTCCGACTGACTCAGGGGTTAATAATATTCTCAAGAGAACCTCTTTTGAGTGTATTATCGCGTAGCAGCCATTGTAAGATTACTCCCACATAGCTCCCGCACTACGTCCTAAATAAGGCCAAGGTGGTGTTAAGGTACTACGGTCCTCAATATCACAGACTCCAATCGACCATGGAAAAAGTTTTCGCGATTACTCGTTCAACCGAACCATTTTCGAAAAGGTCTCAACTGAGCGGAGATTCTCGAATTAGCTTGGTCGGGATTCACTCCCTATAAGCCTCATCGAATATATCCCCATCCTATAATAATGTCACTAGTTCGGGCGTAGGACTTATCTCACAGCACAAGGAACAATCCCACCATGAAAGCATAAATATATACACGCAAATGAATAATAACAGATAATAATAAATATGAACAAATTAGGGATAACCCTCAATAATTAGATTCCCCAGTGAAGTCGCCATTTTCTGTTGCGGTGGAAATAGGATCACAAACTATTAATGAGTTTGAATCGCAATTCAGTTCACAACCGCTCTTTGATTTATCCGAAGGAAAAGGTCAAAAAGGGAAAACCTATTTTGCATCGTAAACACAATGCGGGGAAAGATCTAGGGTTCGGGGGTTGATTAAATTTAGGGAAGGTATTAGCACCCTAAACTTCTGTAGTACTCTACAGGAACCTTCTGTTCAGATGTTTACTATTTGCTTTATTCATTTGCTTACGGTATATGTACAAAGGATTAAAAGTGAGAAAATAAACCTAAGGGGTTAATTCTAAGTTTACTCGGCAAGACATCGCATCTTGTGCCTACGTATCCTTACGGGAGTGGAATCAGAGTAATCGTAGTTCCCCTCAAAAGGGAGGTTAGAGACTTCTTGACTGTGGTCAAGGTCTCAAGGGGAATAAACATGTCTTAAGGACATGCTTACGTGGAGTGTAGAAACTCCAAATCTCTACGTTGAATTGTTAAGTTATAATTAGGGTTAAATTAGGTTAGGTTAGGGATTCCACGGCGGGAAACCCTAAAATGAGCGCGGCGGCTCTTTGACCTAATGCTAGGGGTAAAATTGTAATTTTGCCTGCGGCGAGGCATTTGTGAAAATTAGGGTTTGTAGTTTGTAGTTTTGAGGTTGAGGACTATTGACGCGGCGGCCAAATGCTAGACCTAATTCCTTCGGGGTGTGTAATGTGACAGAAATATTGCAATACATCAGCAGAAATTTAAATCATACATCGCAGAAATTTAAATGCGAAAAGTAAACGCGATTATTAGGTTCGCGAGGTTACAATTGAGAAACAGATACAAATATAAATGAAACTTAAATGAAAACTCAACACAATAGTAATAAATATGAGCTGCAAAAAAATGAACACCCGTTAGTAGGCAGAATTAGGCAGCAATGAGTTACGAGAAGATGTAAATTGAGATTTTGACTATTGTTTTATTTAAAATTTAATGATTTAATGTTAGCTTACAAAATTTTTAAAAAAAGGTTTTATTTTTATATTTACAAAAAGTTTTCCTTATTTTATTTTAAAAAAAGAGTTTTTCATTTTTATATTTACCAAAGTTTTAATTTTTAAAAAAAAGTTTTAATTTATTCTTAATAACTATATTTTAAAAAGATTTTTTTTATAATTAAAATTAAAATGTTATATTATTTTTTTTATAAAGATTTTTTTTAGTGTAAAATTAAAATGTAAAAAAAATAGCTTTTTTAAAACATAAAACAAATAAAATTTAAAAAATACAATATAAAAAAAAAATAAAAAGGAGGAGGGTTGGGCCGGTCACCACATCCGGACCCAACCCAATTGTTATCATCAGGGAACGAAATTTTAGGGTTTCCCCTGGGTGTGTTCGCGGCGCCGTTCACACATTCATCTTCTCTCATCTCTCTCGCTTCTCTTCACCGTCTCTCTTGCTTCTCCGCTTCCATATCCTGAAATCAAACTGAAATAGAGTGAGGCATGGATCTCATGTCTTACGTTTAGAGTGAAACGGCCAGTGATGTGTAGAACTGAGGCCGGAGGATTGGTTATCCGTCGTTCTTCGCGAACGGTGATGGTGATCTCTCTGAGTATTGTTGACCGCGTTTGGTGATGAGCTTCGATCGGCGTTGATTCTTTGAGCGATGATGACGATCACTTCGTCTGAGCTTGCGCCGTTTAGGGTTTTTGCATGTGACTTCTTCGCCGCTTCTGGTACTCTCCGTCTAGGGTTTCCACGATCTCCTTTCCATCAGGTTGTATCCTCCCTTTTATAACTAACTTCTGGGCCTTTAATCCGTGTGGATTTGTACTATTTTTCTGAGATTAAATTTGATGATTCGATTTGATTTGATTTCATTTGGTTTTTCCAGATTGAGTTCCAATAGGATGCTCTCTGATACGATTGGGATCTCGTTTCTTCTCTTGGAATCCTGATTGGGGTTTTGGTGAGATTGAATCATATGAATCTGATATTCTGTTTCCTCTTTTAGAACCTGATTGAGCTGATATGATTTCCTGATTCGATTCAATTTTAGTAGTCTGAACTGATTTGCTTTGATCTGCTTTGGGATTAATTATCAAATCAAAATCTCTCTATTTTTCTGTTATGGTTTGCCTTCAGATTGGATTGATTGGTATCTGATATTAATTCACAGAACTTCTTGATGGATTCATTTTGATTTGTTTTGATTTTTCCCAGATTGAGTTCCAATGGGATACGATTTGGACTTGACTCGAAACTTTCCATTTCCAGATTCAATTTGATTTGATCATCTTCTGATTAGACTCTTGCAGATGTGAATTGGATTGCTTTTGGGGAATTTGGATACTGATTTGATTCCTGATGCGATTTTGTTTGGATTCAATCCTGATCATTAGCACTTACTTTTCTTTTTCTTCTTTCAGGATGGACACTTTGCCTTGGTCTTTGCCGCCGAGACGGGTACATGGTAGTGATGACGCTTAGTCTGAACCATTTGGAGCAGGATGCTACAATCCTGGTTTTTGCTTATGTTGCTGCTTCTGATTGAATTGGTGATGATGATTGGCTATCATATTGATGTCCTGAACCATGTGTTTGATAATTTGTTTTTCCAATGTGCTTGCACGTTTGGCCTATCTCGCCTTCTGTCATGGTTATGTGCTGTGATTCGGTATAGTCCCTCACTTATGTATTGCTTGCCATTGCAACTGGTTCGGTTTTCGTGATGATCTGATTTTTGAATATGCTGCTAAACCATGTTTGATGCTGTTGTGCTTCTTTGGATATTTTCTTATGGCTTCTGCGCGTAAATCTGCCTTCTGATATATTATTTTGGCGCAGTTCAGTTTGCATATGGTGTTCTGTTTTGGAAATTGATGCAGTTTGGCTTGCATTTCAATTCTCTTGTCCTGTTTTGGTATGCTTTTGAGCCGAAGGCTTTGATACAGCGTATGATGCTGTTTGGTTTCGCTTGTTCTCTTTTGAACTTGATATTCATTCTGTTTGGACCATTGGCCTTCATTCTGTTTGGTAACAGATTTGTTTCTTTGGTGGCTATTCATACCTGTATTGGCGCGAGCCCCTTCCTATTTTTGCTTATGCTTTGAGTTCTGATGATGCTTGTGGCTTTTCAGGTGTTGAAACCAAAGTGACTCAGACCTGCCGGCATCCGGGTCTGAGTCAAAACTTGCCTATGTTGCCTTATTCTCGTATCAGTTTGGAAATCCAATCGCGGCAAAACGAATCAGTCCCGCTTCTTTTATTACTTCTATCTCTCGGATGTCCCGTATCGATAAGAACAGGTATTACCTGATCTGACGCCCACGGCGCGGATCGGTAACGGGGGGTAGGACGCAGCTTCGGTTGTGCCACTCCCGGCACTCGATGATGACATTGTTCTGAGAGTGTCAAAACATCTTCTAACATTTTTCTATACTGTTTGTTTTCTTTTTGATGTGCAGGCTAGTCGAGGATTCGTGGAGAAGCTCCAAGACAACATGAAGACACTTAGATGTTCTTAGGATTTAGGATAGATACTTTAATGATCAATGTAATTCCTTGTAACATTATTTCTGAAATGTGAAGTATTCTCCATTTCTTGTATGATGAGATTTTTTATGAAATAAAATTCCCAAAATTTGAATTCATTTATATTTTATTCTTAGTTAAAAAATATAAACATTTGTGAATAAATCCACAAGTATTTAAATTCATTAACATAGTCATAAAACATAAACACTCCCAAGTGATATTCTTATTCGCACTCGTCTAATCTCATCATCTGATTAAAATCCCATTTAAATGTTAACCAACCATTTCATAACCAAACACGTATGTGCACCGTAATCACAACAGTTTCAGCATCAACAGTAACACTACTCGTAATTAAATTCCACTGACCAGATGCCAAGAGTCACAATTCAATAACACCCAATTACGACTGCGCCTTAATAACAGAAACGGAAGTGCTTTGGAATGGATCTTAAATCCAGTTGTGCTCGGCAAACTTTAATATCGACCACGTCCAATTGGCACCTTGATACGATCAGACCTGGTGATAGATAAATGCCTAAAAAAAAATAACGTATCAAAACGCCTCAGAATTTTAATAACAGCCCGTCTTCAAGGAATTGGTAGAATTTGCGTAAAATGACCAAAATACCCCTAGGACCAAATCTGCAAAACAAAAACCTCCATAACTGGTTAGCGGTTAGCAATGTACATATGAGATGATATGCGAAATGACTGACTAAATATAAGGGTAAAATTTGGGGTATTACACTCCTCATTCTTCAACCTCTGTTCCTGATGAGGATATCAATAAGGAAGAAGCTAGGCAAATCCACTCCACCATTACCAACTTGGTAACCAGGGTTCTGATTGAGCCAAATGATGTGCCAAGAATATCCATTCCCCCTAACACTGAGGAAGAAGCTGATGTCACTCACAATGTTGAAACATTGGAAGACACTTCACAAGAGGGAAATAACAAGGGTCAAGGTTTTGATGATATGGATGTTAACATGCAAGGTGACAAAAAGGATGATGAGGCTGATATGGTAGCCCTTGATGAGTACTCAGATAATGATCTGATAGCCAAGATCAATCCTAGCATAGCCAAAAGGCTCGTGACTAGGAAAGGGAAAAAGACTGCTGATCAGAGTCCTCCTGAGAAGAAGGTTGTGACAAATAGTAACCCTGTTGGGCCTACCAAAGCATGGAGAAAAGTGGTTCCAAAGAAGAGGAAGGCTCAATCTAGCACTGAATCTGAATCTATCTCAGATGATGCTGATGATGTATCTGACATTCCATCAAAGAAGAAACCCACCACTAGCAAACTTGTTGCTAGTGTCCCTGATGTTCCTATTGACAATATTTCATTTCATTATCCCTCATGTGTCAATAGATGGAAATATGTTTTTTAGAAGAGGCTGGCATTGGAGAGAGAGCTAGCTCAAAATGCTCTTGAAAGCACAGAGATCATGGCCCTTATCCATGATGCTGGTTTGATGAAGACAGTCACGAAATTCTCTCCCTGCTATGAGATACTTGTCAAAGAATTTGTAGTCAACCTATCAGGAGCATGTGCAGATAGAAAATCTGATGAATTTGGAAAAGTTTATGTGAGAGGGAAATGTGTCAATTTTTCTCCAGCAACCATCAACAAATATCTGGGAAGATCAGGTGGAGATCAGCCTGATATAGCTATGTCTGATAACAAGGTGTGTCAAGTGATAACAACCAACTAGGTTAAGAGCTGGCCATCAAAAGGAAAGTTAGTTGCCAGCAAGCTGAGTGTAAAATATGCGATGCTACACAAGATTGGAGCTGCCGATTGGGTGCCCACAAATCATAAGTCAATTGTGGCAACTATCCTTGGGAGATTTATCTATGTCGTTGGAACCAAAGCCAAATTTGAGTATGGGACCTGTATTTTTAATCAGACCATGAAGCATGCAGGTCGCTATAGCATAAAAGGCCTCATTGCATTTCCTTCTCTGATCTGTGGAATAATCTTAAAT
Organism: Lathyrus sativus; assembly: GCA_963859935.3. Lineage (NCBI taxonomy): Eukaryota > Viridiplantae > Streptophyta > Magnoliopsida > Fabales > Fabaceae > Lathyrus > Lathyrus sativus. The sequence goes on from OZ012739.1 coordinate 646,098,499, forward strand.
TAGTATCTAACCGTTCTCACAGAAAATGACTCTACAAGCAAGAGAGAGCCCTTTGTCTTTCCATCACAAGTTGCTTCAAGGAACTCATGTTCCTAACATTGTCATGACATCTGCAGAAACATCAAAGGGAAGTTCCAAGACAAGAAAAGCTGAAGTCATTGCAATACTCAGAGAAACTTGCAAGGAGTTGGACACAAGGAAGAAAAGTCTTGAAAATTTGATCAGGTCTCTTGAGCAAGATGAGGATTCTGAATTCACTGACATAGATGAGAAGAGAAATGATGATGGTTCAAGAGAGGATGATGGCCAGGATGCTGCATCAGAGGAAGCTGTTGCCAGTTCTGAGAAGGCTAGTGATGAAGAATCTAAGGAGGTCAGTTCCAGTTCTGCCTCTGAGGAGGAAGAGTGGTGTGCTGATAGACTGATGTGGGGCTCAGGCTACTGGTTGCTGAGCTAATGATATGTGTTGCTGGGTTGAATATTTATTGGTTTTGTGTTAGACTTCTATTTTAATGTGACAGCATGAATTTGTGATGCTCTCCATGAGCTGTTTTTGTAATGACCCCAGACATGTGTAATGTTACTCATTATGATCTATACTACTTTATTAGTTTGATCTTAATTTGTGGCTAAAAAGGGGGAGAGAGTGTTAGATAACAGCAGGTTAGAGAAGTGTATCTCTTACAGGTGGAATACTTGGTTGAGTTACTACTACAAGTGTGTTGCAGGTGTTGCTGCTAATGTGCATGTGTGATAACAGCTGATGCTGTTAGTGATATGTGAGTTCCTAATGAGTGTAGGAATGTTTGCAGAATGTATGTGTGGTTATGGATTGTTTCAGGGGGAGTAGCACAGGATGTAACAGGTGATTGTGTTCTTCAAGATGTCATCCTGAATGTCTTGACATCCAGAAAATCCTGGATAATCTATGTGTGACTGCAGGTTGTGTATAACCGATGTGGTATGCATCAATGGAGGGGGAGTAACTCAGAATGTTACTCAAAACATTGTGACATCTGTAGTGTTGACTAACAGATGATTGTGTGTGAACAGGTTGATCCTGAGAAGCTAAGAGATAACAGTGTGAGTTTGTTTTAGCTAGCTTTCCTGCATGATAAATTATATGACTTCTGCTGCTTGTAATCTCTGATATTGTAACAGAGTGTTTTAGCAAAAAAAATTCCAAAGGGGGAGTTTATAGATGCTTTTGATTGGCTGCATTTTATGGAAAAACATTGGAGTATGTATGAATGTCATAACTGATGTTATGACATACATGAAGAGTTTTCTGCAGGGAGAGCTAAGAGTAAGTGAAGCTGAATGTCATGCTGGATGTTATGACATCAAGCGTATGACATCAGTGCGCGCAGGGTTAGTTTTTCTGTAATTAGCTCATGTTATACTTCAGGAAACAATTCAGGAAGCCTAGTTATCTTAGGCGACATAACAGGCATTGCTGAGGATAACATAGAAGACTCCTGGCCTAATGATAAGGGCGTAGCTTCATGAAGAGAGGTTTATCTTGGGTAAACCTATTTTCTCCATCAAGCCCAAAGCAAGTCTGCTGCTATAAATAACAGAAGGATCACTCCAAATAGAGCAGAGCTTCTGGAGAGAGATTGGAGAGTGTGATTTGTGAGTGAAGAACTTTGTTCTTCACGTGTGTTTAGGAGTCTTAGGATTCCTTGTAGGCTAAGCAATTGTCTGTTGTATGATTGCTCTAGTTTAGTGTTAGTGAACTGTTGTGTTCATTGTGCCACTCAAAGCTTTTAAGCAAGAGTGTTGTGTCTCTTGATCAAAGTTATGAAGCAAGATCAAGGTGTGTTTGAAGTGTGTCTTCATATCTCAATTGTAATTGTGTATTGATATTACTATGGTGATTGAGGGGGAGTGAGTGGGAAACTCTGGTCTAGTGGTTTCTAGGCTAAAGTGTCATTGGGTAGGTCTTAAGTGAAGAGTGCAAACGGGTTGTTTGACTCTAAATTAATTCTACTAATAGTGAATTTACTCCCTGGCTTGGTAGCCCCCAGATGTAGGTGTGGTTGACACTGAATTGGGTGAACAATTACTTGTGTTATTTACTGCTTTCCATTTACAGCTTACTTAAGTCCAGTAGTCTGTGTTACAGTGGATGTCATAACATCCGTGATAACATCCACTGTGTGGTTCCCAGAATTTCAGGGAGTAAGAGAAAGAAAGAATCGTTCGAGTTTAGTTAGAGATAGGAACGACAATTAGGAAAAGAAAATCCAAAGGTGTTAAGAAGATAGGTTCGTAAGGGGTAAAAGCATCGTGTGTATGGTCTTTTAGATTCAGTGTGATTCAAAGTTTGAGTTAGTATTAATAATGTTTTTCACTGACCGATACACCGCTTGCCTCATTTCTCTCCTTCCTTATGACTCTTTGTCATCGGCTAGGGTTCAGCACCAAGTCATGTGATGTCCGGGTTGGTACAGGTCCAATGGGACCTTTAGGTTATGTTGTGATTTGTTGTTCCGAGCCCAATTTTGTTTTTAGTTTTTCTGTTGCAATAGTAAGTCGTATGATCTTTGGGCTTATGTTTGTTGGCATTAGGATGCTTAGTTGCAAAAAATATGATTATGATTATTTCTTTCTTACTTTATTTTAGAATAAATTATTGATTAATTATAATGTCCTTAAATTATGAAATTATTGTTTTATTGTCTTATTACTAGCTAATTGATAATTAACCTTGTGTTAATTAAGCAATTAAATAGGTAGTATCAAATTCACTTTAACATTCCAATTAATAATTCTTACCCTAATTCAATTTATTTTTCAACCCTAAATCTTTTTTTAACTAAATAACGAAAGTAGTGGGTTCTTAGGGGCTAGAACTCATTGGATCCTTGAACAAACGCTCTTGAGGCGCACGCCTTGGGTTGTGTTCGTCCCATCTTTCATTTCTAAAACACTTAATTCTTTTCAAACTTTTATTCACATCCAAAAACCCTAATTCAGGTAAAACACTTAACCTAATTTTCACAAAAGATGTTTTCTTAATTAATAATGGAGACATTGAATTCTTGAGGTTTAGCACTTCTTAGATTCTTGAACGAATTCTCTTGAGGCACACACCTTGGGTTGTGTTCATTTCGCTTTTCATTTCTAAAACACTTAATTCTTTACAAACTTTTATTCACGTCCAAAAATCCTAATTAAGGTAAAAACACTTAACCTAATTTTCTTAAAATATGTTTTCTTAATTAATAATGGAGACATTGAATTCTTGAGGTCTAGTACTTCTTGGGTTCTTGAACAAATTCTCTTGAGGCGCACACCTTGGGTTGTTTTCGTTTCGCTTTTCATTTCTAAAACACGTAATCTCTTCTAAACATTTAGTCTTTGCTCAACCGGATCAAAATACCAAAATATATTTAATTCTTTTCTCAACTAAATTACGAAAGAATTGAGTTCTTGGAGTCTCACACTCCTTGAATTCTTAAGTGATCACTCTTGGGGCGCACGCCTTGGGTTGTGGGTTGCTCAAGCTTTCGTTCCTAAAATACTTGCCCTAGTTATTTGGACAAGGGCGTTCATTGTCCAACAAACACAAATTCATAATTAATTGAATGAAAAAGGTGTCGTCTGGATCTAACATTCCAATAATGCTTGATTAATTGGTTGCGAGGCTGACGTCTCGTTTATCATTCTCCCCCAAAATGCTCAACAAATCAAACCTTATTTTCTCTCTCCCGAGCGATCGAAACCCTAAATCCTATTCAAATTAAACTATTTTCTCAATTCAAACCCTAATACACTTTAATATATTCAAATAACTTTTTTCAAAGAACATTATTTAGTCCCTTCTTTCACGCATATAAACTTGTGCTTCAGCCCCCCCTAGCAAGTAGGCAAGCTAATATTTAGCAGTTAGAATGCGACCTAAACACTTGTTCATTTAAAACACTTCCTCATTGCACTATGAGGGTACGTAGGCATAGGATTGCGAGATCCTGGCGAGCTACCTTTTTCTTTTTACCTTCAACCAACCATTGTCACATGAACTACAGATGTAGAGGATGCTAATACCTTCCCTCTTGCATAATCGACTCCCGTACCTAGAATTTGGTTGCGACGACCATGTTCTTATCTTTTAAATGTTTATCGATATTTTATTATTCCTTCTTTGGAATGAATAAAGTTCGATGGTGACTCTATCTGAACATTTTTTCCCAGTCCATCGCGAGGATCATATTTTTCGAGGTATGACATCATATCGGGGTGAGTTCTTCTCAATTTTCATTTAACCGGTGGACAACAACAATTTGTGTTGCACAATATCAGTATCAAGACCAGGTATATCTTTATAAGACCAAGCAAAGACATCCACATACTCTTTAAAAAGCTCTACCATCCTCTTCTTATCATATAATTGGAGCAGTTCCCCAATCTTGACTTCTTTTCTATCTTCCTCTGAAACCAAATTAACCATTTCAACCGGCTCTTCGTGAGACTGAATGGTTTTTTCCTCATGCTCAAGCAACCGAGAAATTTCATTTGGAATTTCCTTAAAATTCTCTTCTTCAACTTCAAAGATAGGGAATTCAAAGTTGGGATAGGGCATAGGGATATTGTTTTCAATGGATTTAACAATCAATCTGCACAATGATATATGCTTGAATTTAGGAAACAAATAAATGTGCAAAAATCATGCAGATATATATTGAAATTATTTTTTTTTTTGGTTTTTTATGTTACCATTTTCTAGAAAAAAACAGAAAGATAAAAACACACATGGATAAGAAAAATAGCACTTTATTGATGATAATAAAGTTTGAAACAAGCCCTAACAAATTCACTTTCACCTTGGGCAGAGTGAAAGGATATTTGAAAAAACGCAAAAAAAATACTTTGAAAAGTGAACAATAGTAGGAATGTTGACAGTTGTCCAATTATGGCAGACCACTTTGTGAGTCATGAAGTTCGGCATGTCATCCTCTGAGTCACCTTCAATGATAGCGGCAACAGTTTGGTCTCTAGAGTGGATGAACCCATCACTATGAAAAATATCTTGGTAGCGCTTCGATTTCCTTCTAGTTGTTTCAAGAGAGAAACCCAGACCACCTTTATTCTTGTTTTTAGCAAGTTCAATGACTCTGCCCCAACCCACAGACTGACAGTTCTCAACAACTTATTGTGCATCTTTTAGAGAAGAGATGGATGCTCCACTTTTCTTTTCAACATTGTCAACAATGGATAGGGCTTAGAACGAAGTTCCCAAATCATCGTCAGTGTCAATATATGAGAAAGGTGACAAATGGCTTACCAGCATAGCCTGTTCTCCACCTACCACAACAAGTTTCCCATTCTTTACAAATTTCACCTTTTGGTGGAGTGTCGAAGTGACCACTCCAGCCTCATAGATTTTGATAATTCTAGATTATATCATACCTTCCGAAGTATATTTTGATGCATACAATAAAGGACTTGATGGAGTCCTAATGTAAAAAGGATAGGTTGTAGCTTATGTTTCTCAAGAATTGAAAATCCATGAAGAGAACTACCTGAAATGTGATCTAGAAATAGCATTTGTTGTGTTTTCATTGAAGGTGTGTGTCATTATTTATACGGAAATGATTTTTATGTGTTTAGTGATCACAAGAGCTTGAAATATATGTTTGATCAGAAAGATTTGACCATGCAGCCAAGGAGATGGATGGACTACCTGAAGGATTTTGATTTTGAATTGAAGTACCATCCATGTAAAGAAATAAAAAGTGGTGGATGCATTAAGAGAGAAATGCATAAGGTTGATTTAATGATGTTATAATATTATCTATTAGAGAAGTTTCAAAATCTCAAACTTCAATTTCTATGGACTCAAAACAGTGTATTGATGGATAATTTAAATGTCACTTCTGATTTGAGGGAAAGGATCTGACATAGTCAGTTATTAGATGATGGGTTATAGTCAATGACAAATCATCCATGTTTTACTCAGGCCACGAATGAAATTCTTTTGTTTAATCAAATAGTATGTGTTTCAGAAGATGTAGAGTGGCACATAATAGTATGCTTACCATTCATCCGGGTTCATCTAAGATGTATCAAGACCTGTAGAAGGATTATTGGTGGCATGGTAAAAAGAAGAGTATTGTTGAGTATGTAGTTGAATGTGTAGTGTGTCAACAAGTGAAGATTGAGCATCAAAGACCAGGTGGATTATTGAAACCATTGGAAGTCCAAGAGTAGAAATAGGATAGTATTTATATGGACTTTGTTGTAGGGTTAGCGCATACTCAGGGTGGTCACGACTTAATTTGGTTAATTGGGGATAAACTAACTAAGTCAGTTCATCTTCTAGCTATGAAAAACATATATAAAGCTATTCATCTTGCAAGATTGTGAAGGTGTGAAAAACACAAGAAATGGGGGTTTGAATTGGGTTTTAAAAACAAAATCTTTTTACCAACTCAAAAACTCAATAATCAAATGATTGAATAATGAGAGAGACACGGGGATTTTTATCTTGGTTCGCTTGAAACTCAAAGCTAATATAGTCCACCCGCCAAAGTGATTTCGCCTTATACATAAGGACTTAATCCATTATAATCAACTAATTACAAATTCACTAGGAACAGCTGGTAACTAACGATCTTTACAGACAAACAATCAATGTCTTCTCAGGGATACTGACCTAACCGGTCCCTCAAGGAACTACAAACAAACAGTTTGATAAAGTTTGTGTGTTTATAAGTTGCCTCTACACAAGCAGATCTTACACAAATGAAATACACAAAAATACTTAAAGAAAAGTTTGCACAAAATTGGAAGCTTTTCACGTAAAAATAGTCTTGTAATTTCGACAACTTTCTTCAAGTCTCCAAGTACTATATATATAGCATGACAGTTGCGAAAATCACGAATACAAAAATGTAGCTGGCCACTAACGGAATAATGATCAGAGTCGCATCTAGAAGCAGAAACCAAGAGAACATTGCAGCAACGACATGACTTCTTCTCATAAGCTCCTTAGATGTGAATCAACATAGAAGTGTGTTTCAAAAGACAAAGTTCAAAAACTAATGACGTTGCACGTCATATTACTAGAATAAGAACTAGTTTTTAAAGCTACACAATAATAAATCATTAGGGTACCAAAATTGTTCACACACAAATACTACTTTCTTATCATCAAAACTCAAAGTTATAGATGCAGAACTAAATCTTGTTCTAACAATCTCCCCCTTTTTACTGATGACAAAACAATGTATTTTGATGAACAATTCGTATAAAGTAATCACAGAAAGAAATATCAGAAAGAAGCTCAAAGCTCCCCTTGAGATGTACAATCCCAAAAAGATAAAATCAGAATGAAAGAGCACTTTCCTGATTAACCTTTTTGCATAGTCAGAATGATCTTCTATCAGAATCTGATTTTCTTCAGAAGTTACTTGAACTTATTTGGAATGCTTGTTGTCAAAGTCAACACTTCTGATGAACTTCACTTTAGAAACCTGGTTTGAAAACTTAGCTTGATTTGAAATCTTATTGAAAGATCTTCAAATCATGGTTAAAGCTTTACAAACTTAACCCCTAGTTGGAAGTCTTTCTCAACCTTTGAAGTTAATTCTTCAAACTCATAAAGTAAACTATTTCTTCAAAAATTGGTTGTCTTAAGATCTGATTTGAAAACTTCAGGATCTTCTGATATTTCATTACTTTCCTTGAAATAGCTAACAAAATATTCTCATAGTAATTGTTAGCAGAAACATTAGAAATGTTTGGGTTCTAATTCATGAAAATAGATATATCAAAATCAATATGTTTCTCCCCCTTTTTGTCAGAAATAATAAAGAAATAGAAAAATAAAAAGAAAAAGAAACAACTTCATTAAAATAAAACTTTAGGAAGGTGCAGAAGTATAGAATACACATACACAAACACTTAATCAAAATAACACAAACAAAAGTGCATAAAAATTTTCAAAAAACTAAGGGTTTGGGTTCTGCGGGGGAAGTCTGGAGAGGATGAGCTTAAGCATTTTTTCCTACCTATCCAAGCACTGGTTGATCAGGTCTTTGTCTTCCTTCAGCTTAGTAAGAGTCTTCAGAATTTCTAGAATCACCCCAGAAGAAGAAGTTCCTGCAGCAGTAGCATTCAAAATTTCATATGGCGAACTTTCAGATTTCGTTGTTTCTTCACGATGTATTCAAATATTATAGCAAGTGCACAACTTCTGCTTGGCAACCTCTTCTCCAACCTCTTTCAAGTTTTCTTTGAGACGATTCAAACAATATCATCAATAAGGAGCGGGACCAGGTTGGTAAAAGCATTGTTTTTAGTTTTCTCAGTGAGCATTCTAACAGATATCCTCATTATAGTGTTCTTCCTCATAAAAACTACTAAATCCCTGAGAAGTCTAAATAGAAGAGTTGGTAGTGTTAGGTTGACAACATCTTCTAAAAATAATAATATGAACTTGTGGGAAGTGTTAATGTGATCCCCCGCCATAGTGCTAGATCGGTGATACATGCTTCCAATAACAATTATAAACCATACTCTGAAGATATCTTCAATCTCTTTGAAATTCCATGCCAAAGCTACCATTTCATCTCATTTAGGTTTGGATTTGATAAAACAAAACTTATTCCCTTTATTAACATGAAAGATGAAGTCAGCAATGGTCTTCTCTGTAACCTCTAGTTTTTTGCTAGAAAAGTAAGAGGCAATCTTTTCCTTTTCAGCCTCAGCATGATTCAAAAAATCTTCAACAAGGACCGGAAAAATAGGACCTTTCAATATTTCGAAGAAATTATTCCAGCATTGGAGTTCAAGCATTCCAGTAAGATCAAAACCATTATCTTTCGAATTTTCAAAATCAACAATAGTCTCGCAAAGCACTAAGAGGTCTTCAGCTGAAGTGTCGAGAGTGATGACTGGCTTTTCAGGAATGACAAAGGAAGGAACTTGTTAATGAGGTTTTCAAGAATGTTATGAAGATTCAGTCATTGTAGATAGTTAAGATTTGAAGATTGAATGTTGAAGATGAATATTGAAGATGAACAGTTGCAGAGAGTGGTTTAGGGTTTGAAAGAGAGAAAAGTGTGGGAGAAATGTGAGCGTACTGTGAAATGTGAGTGAAGTAGGTTTATATAAATGTTTAAGTAATAATTACAATAATTAAAGATAATTACAAATACTAAATGCACAGTCATAAGGGGGATGAGTAAAGATTTAACCTATTTTAAAGAAAAATACAAAACCCAATATGTCACGTCACCAAAACGCATGTTCAAGAAGTGGGGCAACTGTCTCCACTAAAAACCATACGTAATCAAACAAAAAGACAACCACTAATGTTGTAACTGTTCAAAATCCAGAAGACAAATCAATAGGATTTCCTTCTGAGTGAAACATTTCTGATTCATGAAACTTACTCACTTCAAAAAGCATATGTTTCATAAACAAAGAAACAACAATAGCACAACCTCAAAATCTTAATCAAGAACTCTGAAAGCTTAACATTCGGATAACATCATTTCATTCTGGACAAGGTTTTATAAACAGATTTTTCAGAATGAAAATGAATCTATCTTCAGCAAGGGGTTTAGTGAAGATATCAACCCACTAGTGGTCTGTATTAACAAATTTTAAATGAAATGTACCCTTCTGAACATAGTCACCCAAAAGTGATGTTAAATTTTAATATGTTTAGCTCTAGAATGCAAGATAGGATTCTTGGATAAACAAATAGCAGAAGTATTATCACATAAGATAGGAATGTTATTCTCAAAAATCTAATAATCTTCCAGCTGACTCTTCATCCAAAATATCTAAGTACTACATCCAGAAGTTATGATATATTGAGCTTTAGCTGTTGAAAAGCATAATTTGATTGTCTCTTGCTAGATCCTGAGAGTATATTGTCTCTCAGAAATTGACAACTTCCAGAAGTACTTTTCCTTTCTATTCTTTCTCCAGCATAGTCAGCATTACAATAGCCTACTAATTTGAATTCATTTGATTTTCGATAAAATAAACCAAGATTAGTAGTACCTTTCAGATACCTAAAGATTCTCTTAACAGCAGTTAAGTGAGTCTCCCTAGTGTCTGATTGGAAGCGAGCACACAAATAAACACTGAATAAAATATCAGGTCTAAAAGCAGTTAGATAAAGGAGAGAGTCTATCATACCTCTGAATAGCTTCTGATCTACCTTACCACTTACCTCTTCCTTTTCCAGAATGCATGTGGGATGCATTGGATTCTTTGTTAGCTTACATTCTGACAAGTTAAACTTCTTCAAAAATTCTCTTGTATACATGCTTTGATGAATGTATGTTCCTTCTGAACATTGATAAATTTGAATACCTAGAAAGAACTTGATTTCTCCCATCAAACTCATTTCAAATTCTGCCTACATTATTCCTTTCATAAAGAAGCATTAGCATAACCAAATATAATATCATCAACATAAATTTGCACAACCAGAATATCATTCTTAAAGGTTTTGCAAAAGACCGTTGTGTGCATTTTCCCATTAGTGAAATCATTTTCCAAAAGGAAGTTACTTAGTCTTTCATACCAAGCTCTAGGAGCTTGTTTCAGACCGTATAACGATTTTTTAAGTTTGAAAACAAAATTAGGGTTTTCATAACTCTCAAAGTCAGGGGGTTGGTGCACATTCAATTCTTCAAAAATATACCCATTTAAGAATGCACTCTTAACATCCATCTGATATAGAATGATGTTATGATTGACTGCAAACAAAACTGAAATACGAATAGATTCTAACCTAAAAACTGGTGGAAAGGTTTCTATATAGTCTATCCCCTCTTATTGATTATAACCTTGTGCTACCAGTCGAGCCATGTTTCTGACGACCTTACCTTTCTCATTAAGCTTGTTTCTAAACACCCATATGGTTCCAATAACATGGACACCCTTTGGTTTCTGAACAAGATCCCAAACGTCGTTTTTGGTGAATTTATTCAGTTCTTCTTGCATAGCCAGAATCCATTCATTATACAGAAGAGCTTCATTTATAGATGTTGGCTCTATCAAAGATACCAAACCCTGAAGAGTTTCTTTAGAAGGTTTGAATGAAGATCGAGTTCTGACTGGTTGGTCTTTATCTCCAAGAATTAATTCTTCGGAATGAGAAGTTCTTGGTCTAGTCTTCTTCTAATGAGATGGACTAACGACAGTTTCTAGTTGATTCATTTCTGAGTCTTTAGCTTCAGCATCCTTGTCTTTGCCTTCTGAGTCTTTGTCACCAGAATTTTTGTCCTTGGATTTTGAGAAAGTAATCTTCTAATCTGCAATTTTCTCAACTAGCTTTGACTTTCCAAGGTCAAACTTATCATTGAACCTAACATGAAATTATTCCTCAACAATTTGTGTATATGTGTTATAGATTTTGTAGCCTTTTGAGCGTTCAGAATATCCTAACAACAAACACTTTTGAGCCTTAGAATCAAACTTGCCAAGATTCTCTTTAGTGTTCAACATAAAACAAGTACAGCCAAGAAATAAGAAATGTTGGGCTTTCTGTTCTTCCACAATTCATAGGGAGTCTTATCCAAAATAGGTATAATAGAGATCTTGTTATGAATATAACACGTTTTCTTTACTGCCTCTGCCCAGAAATGCTTAGCCATGTCAGTTTCTTGGATCATGGTGTGAGCCATCTCTTGCAAATTCCTATTCTTCATTTCTACAACCTCATTCTAATATGGAGTTCTAGAATAGGAGAAATCATGGGAAATATCATAAGAATCAAAAAGATTCTCAAAGTATATGTTCTCAAATTCGCCACCATGATCGCTTTTGACTCTGACTATTTTGTAATCTGTCTCTATTTGCATCAGATACTAAGTTTACTAATAGACAATAAATTATGCATTAAACCATCGACCTTAATAACATTAGTAATAGAAGGAAGTTTACCATTACCAACAGTTCCTCTGAAACTGACGAAGCCTCCAAGCTTAAGTTCCAAATCTTGGAACATATGCCTTATTCTCTTCATGTGTCATGAGCAACCACTGCCCAGGTACCATGATTAGTGTTTCAATTGAGCTGCTAAGGATATATGAAACATAAATGATCTTATCCTTAGGTACCCACTTTTTGGGTCCTCTTTTGTTAGTTTTCCCAGATTTTCTCACAACCTTGGGTCAGGTGCAGCAGGATAATCAAGTGGAATTTGACCATGATACTTGGGTTTTAGAACAGAGTTTTGTGTCTGTGAAGGTTTTTGTGCAAGCTTAGAACAGTCAAGTTCAGTGCCAGCAGGCACGAAATGCTCATAGGGAGGTTTTGGTTTTACAATCTGACTTTCGTGAACTTTAGAAGTTTATCTATAACCTAAGCCTTTCTTGCCATTTCTGCTAATTCTAGAGATCATGGAAGCCATTTTGCTTATTTTTATGCTTTTAGCCAGAAAGTGATGGAATGATCTATCATATATGATGACGCAATTAGTACCAGAAGTTTCCGAGACTATTTCTTCTCTAGTTTTGAAACTTTGCTTTTTAAAGTTGATTTAGTACTTTCCAAAGAAAAGAAAATTCAATGAGAGAATAAATATTCCATTCAAGATCATCACAAGCTTCAGAAGCAACTACTTGAACTTGTTTAAGGTCCTTGTATTTACTTTGAAGACTTTGGTACTACTCCAACATTTTTGAAAGACATGACCCTAAATTGGAACGAGATAGTTTAGAAAATACCTCTTCAGAATCGGAGTCAAATTCTAATTCTGATAGCATCATGTCTTCTAGTTCTTCAGAGACTTCAGCATCAGCTATAGTTTCCATTAAAGCAACATTGGCCTGTTCCTCTTTAGAATCTTCTTCTTGTGAATCGGAGTCATCTCATCTATGATTCTGATTCTGATTCTGGTAGTACCCTGTCTTCTTGTTGCTTGATCTTTGGATCTTGTAAACTGCGTTCCATTAGTGTTATTCGTTGTTATTTTACTTGAATTTTTGTGCTCAATTTCATCCTTGATCATGAGGTCTTTGAAGAAATGATTGATCAAGTTTTGCATTTTTTCAAATGAATTTGCTGTTGTTTTCCAGTGGTAATCGATTACACATTGTTTATCTTGCCATTTTGGCTTTGTTTTGAGACTGTTTTGGTTCTTTCTTCTTCCATTTCCCTTTGGTTTTTACTTTGGAATGAACTTTTAAAGGTCTTATTCCTCTTTAAATTCATTGGACTTAACGTGTGAATAAAGTTGGATAAATATTCACTAATTCAAATTTATCTTTAAAGTGAATTATTCAATTCATTTTAGGTTTTTGAGTTAATGATATGTTCAGTGTTTTAACTCACCAAGATGAGTAGATGAACTTAAAGATGGAATGACCTTGAAATTGTAATTCAATTTGGCTTTCCCTCTCCTCTTCTCTTTTTTCTTTTGATCGATGAAAATCTTCGATATCATTAGAACTTATTTCAAGTTCTTGATGAAGATGAGATCGTTACCTATTTTATTTTCGTGCGGTATTGCTTTCGGAGAGCGATCTACATATCACTTCTCTAGCCTGCATTAGCACTTTGTTATTGACCAGCCTCATTAAGTCATGTTTTCTACATAAACCCGATTACAATTATTTAACATAGCGCTAAATTATCCCTTTATCGAAAAAGGATTATTCGTGGCTCAAACTTATGTTTGAAAGTCCAAGTATGGTTGATTATTTGTCCATGACTTATGAAACTTGTTGTTATGATGCTTTGATTTTATCAATCCTCTAATGAGTCTTGATTAACTTTGGCCTAAGTGCATGAGTTGACCATCATTAATCATTTGTTCTAACAACTAATCACTAACTTGCTAACAATATCATTGTACTAATTTTGTTTATGTTTCCTTCTTTCTCCCTATCTCTCTTTTATTTTTATGCTCTATTATTATCATCTCATATCATATTATTGTTTATGCTTCCTCTCTCTTTTTCTTTTGTATACTTGGACCATATCTTGTTCAAAACACTAATAAAGAATTAAACCTCTAAAATACTTGGTGCTCTTAATTTTGTGGTTATGCTCATGGATGGACTTAGACCTTGGACCTCTTGGATTATTCTTGGACCCTTAGACTTAGAATTAGGTCTCATTCCCTATGATTGGAGTATTATGGATCTTTGCCTTTATTTGGCTTACTCATTGGCTTATGCTCAAGGTAGAAGGAATTCTTTTGGCTGGCTATGAAGTGTGTTACGATTTGGTTAGATCCTTCTTATCTATAGCTTTTATTTTGCTTTCTAGGATAGTCACTTCATCTCCTCCCCTTCTTAAATTTTAAAAATCTTCTCCATTTTAAAAAACATCTTATTTTTAAACTTCAAGTCGTTTTCATAATAAAACCTTAACTTTTTTCAAGTAATTTTCAAACTTTGTTTTCTTTAGTAAATGTCAAGCAATCTTAATCATACGTTAACCAAATTAAAAAAAAAATATAAAAAAACACTTCACCTCATTCAAAAATTTTGTGCCTTTGTGCACTTTTCATTTTAAAACTTTTCATAAAGTTTAGACATGAGTCATTTTCATAGTTGAGATGCAATTCTCTTATTCCCCATAGTATTTAAGATGTTGACATTTTCCACTTAGATGTTGAGTGTGTTAGAACACAGATTGGTTCTTAATAATATCTCTATGTTTTGATGATAACTATTATGAAATTTTGTAGTTAAGAATCATGTACTCTAAAATTTGCTTAAGAATGTTTGCTGCAGATATTAAAGTAAATATCACTCCAAAAGCAAATCAGATCTGAACATAAGAAATATACAGGCTCTGAAGCGTTAGAAGCATTCCTTTGAAGATTCCGAACGCTGCCATCAGAAGATCCTGAGCGTTGCCTCCAGAAGGATCTGAAGCAGAAGCTCCAGAAGAATCTGAAGCAGAAGCTCCAGAAGAATCTGAAGCAAGCCAGAAGCATCTGAGCAAATGAAGACTTCTGTATGAAGAGTTTTCAAGCATAGTTACTTCAGAAGACTCTGATAGTACTAACGCTACCAGTACTGAGGATCTGACCCAAAACTCTGCTCTGAACTTATGGACGCTAAAAGCACACTTGCTGCAAAGACTCTGATTCAGCAAAACTCTGATGAACATCAGAAGGCTCTGACCAAATTAGACTCTGATGATTTTTAATCAAAATTGTTGAAGAAGAATTCAAAGATTATGTCCGTTGGAATATCCAAACGACTCTTTCCTTATTTATGCTAGACACAAGAACACAGACAAAAAGGATTTCTCTGTGCTTTCTTCTTCTAGAAAAGGTCACTTGATGTGAAGACAAAAAGGCTCAGACCTTTTGGTACACTCTTCTCAACGTGAAAAGCTCTTGGATCACTGTGCCTATAAAAGCAAGTCTCCACTCATCTTCTTCAGTTGACGAAACACTTGAAAAGAATTCATTATCAAAGCTCTCATACAACTCATATATTCTTGCTAAAATTATTTCTTTGTTCTTAATCTTAAGTGAAAAAATCACAGTTGTGATAAAGCTTTATTAGAAGCATTTTAACACTTGTATTTATTATTACATTTGATTGTAAGAAAACCTTAAGAAGATCCAGTTAGGATCAGTAGTTCTTAAGAAGACTTTGAACAGTTGTTCTTAGTGCTTACTATTGTAATCAGTTGATTAAATAGTGGATTAAGTCCTTGTTTGAGAAAGGCAAATCACTCTAGAAAGGGTGGACTGGAGTAGTTGAGTTCAACGAACCAGGATAAAAATACTTGAGTTTTTACTTCTAAGTTTTTATCTTCATACTTATTCAACCCCCTTCTAAGTATTTTCTCACCTTCAGTTGACATCAGAGCTCCGGTTCTGTGTGTGCTACCACTTCACAGTGATAGAAAAGATCCAGTGAGAAAAACTTTGATATATACATTTGGTTGTTACCATGGCTGATACTTCAATGTCAAACATTAACAACAAATATGAAGAAAGGGACAGAATCAGCACTAAATCCCCTATGTTTGATGGGGAGAAATTTGATTATTGGAAAGACAGGATTGAAATTTTTTTCCTTGGTTATGATGTTGATTTATGGGATTTGGTCATAGATGGATATGTTCATCCCATTGATGGGAATGGCAAAAAGATAGATAGAAAATCTATGACAGAAGCCCAAAAGAAGGAGTTTAGAAATCACCATAAGGCTAGAACAATATTGTTAAATGCAATATCTCACACTGAGTATGAAAATATCACAAATAGAGAAACTGCATTTGACATGTTTGAGTCCTTGAAGATGACTCATGAGGGAAACTCTCAAGTCAAGGAAACAAAGGCTCTGGCTCTAATTCAGAAGTATGAAGCCTTCAAGATGGAAGAAGCTGAATCTGTTGAAGCTATGTTCTCCAGATTTCAAATACTTACAACTGGACTAAAGGTTCTGGATAAAGGATACTCTACTGCTGATCATGTGAATAAGATCATCAGAAGCTTACCTACCAGATGGAGACCTATGATGAATGCGCTGAAAATGGCTAAAGATTTGAAAAAGATCTCCTTGGAGGAACTAATCAGTTCACTAAGGAGTCATGAAATTGAACTTGAGGAAGATGAACCTCAAAAGAAAGGTAAGTCAATTGCCTTAAAATCTAATAAATCTGCTAAAGCATTGCAGGTAATAGAGGAAAGCTCTGAAGAATCCTCATCTGAAGATGAAGATGAATTATCCATGTTGTCCAGAACAATAAACAAACTCTGGAAGCATAAAGGAAAGAAGTTCAGAAACTTCAGGAAGCCTGACCAAAGAAAAGAATCTTCTGGACACAGAAGATCTGGCAAAAAGGAGGTTGTCTGCTACGAATGTAAAGAACCTGGGCATTACAAAAATGAATGTCCAAAGTTGTTGAAAGAAAAACCTAAAAGGAAATCTGATAAGAAGAAGAAGGTTCTAATGGCTACCTGGGATGATTCAGATACATCTGAATCTGAATCTGAGTCAGAAGAGGAATGTGCCAACGTAGCATTAATGGCTGACATAGAAGATCAGGAGGAAGAAATTTCAGGATCTGAATCTGACTCTAAATCTGACTCTGACGCTGAAGAGGTAATGGCTAAACTCACTAAAGATGAACTTATCAAAGTGTTATCAAAAGTTCTGAAGAGCTATAACAATATTAAGCACAAATACAAGAAGCGTCAAAGCAATCTTGTATCTGAGAATAATATTCTCAAATCAGAAGTAACTGAGCTAAATGAAAAGAACTTAAAATTGAAAAATGATTCTGAATTAGCTCAACAAGACTCTGATTCTGAAACTGAGTCTGAATGCAAAAATATTTTGGAAAAATATGACTACAGCTTTCAGAAGTTTTTTGCTAAAAGCATAGACAAAAGCAAAATGGCTTCTATGATCTATGGAGTTAGCAGAAATAACAAAAAAGGAATTGGATATAAATCTTCCTCTGGAAAGGACTTAAATCCAAAACCTGTTGATAAAATTATCATCAAGAAGACTCCTTTATATTCCCACTTTAAATTTGGTCACTTGAATGATATTGAACACACTGGTTCTGAAAAGAACATTCATGTGTTTAAATCTAAGGCTAGTCAGAATAAACCTTATGTTGAAAAATAGAAGTTCAGAAAAACCTTCAGAACAACTAACCCAAAAGGACCCAAGAAGATATGGGTACCTAAAAGTAAAATAATTCCTGTTGCAGATGTTCTTAGCAGCAAGGTCAGGACGCCAATCATGGTACCTGGACTCTGGATGCTTGCGACACATGACAGGAGAAAGGTCTATGTTCCAAAGTCTGGAGCTTAGATCTTGAGGTGATGTGAAATTTGGAGGGAATCAGAAGGGCAAGATCATTGGATCTGGCACTATTGGAAATGGTAACCTTCCCTCTATTACTAATGTTTTACTTGTAGAAGGATTAAAGCATAATCTATTGTCCATAAGTCAATTAAGTGACAATGGTTATGACATAACCTTTAATCAAAAATGTTGTAAAGCTATTAGTCAAAAGGATGGCTCAATCCTATTTAGTGGAAAGAGGAAGAACAACATTTATAAAATAAACCTTTCAGAACTTAAGGTTCAGAATGTTAAATGTCTCTTGTCTGTTAATGAGGAGCAATGGGTCTGGCACAGAAGATTGGGGCATATTAATATGAGACGTATATCTCAGATTAATAAACTTAATCTTGTTAGAGGACTTCCTAATTTTAAGTTCACCTCAGATGCTCTTTGTGAAGCATGTCAAAAAGGGAAGTTTTCAAAACCCTCTTTTAAATCAAAAAATGTTGTTTCTACTTCCAGACCATTAGAATTACTTCATATTGATCTGTTTAGACCAGTGAAAACTGCATCCATCAGAGGCAAGAAGTATGGATTAGTCATTGTTGATGACTATAGTAGATGGACATGGGTAAAGTTTTTAAAACACAAGCATGAGTCACATTCTATGTTCTTTGACTTCTGCAAACAAGTCCAGAATGAAAAAGATTTCAAAATTATAAAAGTCAGAAGTGATCATGGTGGTGAATTTGAAAACAAATTTTTTGAAAAATATTTTAATGAAAATGGCATTGCTCATGATTTTTCCTGTCCTAGAACTCCACAACAAAATGGGGTTGTAGAGAGGAAAAATAGAACTCTACAAGAAATGGCCAGAACCATGATCAATGAGACTAATCTGGCAAAGCACTTTTGGGCAGAAGCAATCAACACAGCCTGTTACATTCAGAACAGAGTGTCTGTAAGACCTCTTCTAGAGAAGACTCCCTATGAATTGTGGAAGAACAGAAAGCCCAACATTTCATATTTTCATCCTTTTGGATGTATTTGCCATATGTTGAATACTAAAGAAAATCTGAACAAGTTTGATTCTAAAGCATAGAAGTGTTTCATGCTTGGGTATTCTGAACGCTCTAAAGGCTACAGAGTATACAATACTGAAACACAGATTATGGAAGAATCTATTCATGTTAGATTTGATGATAAGCTTGGCATTGAAAAGCTAAAGAAGTTTGAAAGTTCTGCAGATAGAGAAGTAATTCTCACAGACTCTGAAGACTCAGAGGCAGACAAAGCTCAAGCGAAGGAACCAGAAGCAACGCCAGATGCAATTCCTTTGACTTCTCAGATGAATAACTTAAACATTTCTGAAAAATCAACTATTAGAGGATCATCTTCAAGAATCAAAGCTTCTCATCCAGAGAATATTATCATTGGAAAGAAGGATGACCCTATCAGAACAAGATCCTTCCTCAGATCATCTGAAGCATCATTATTTGGATTGGTGTCAGTAATTGAACCAACTTCTGTAGATGAAGCTCTGCAAGACAATGATTGGATTATTGCCATGCAAGAAGAGCTAAATCAGTTCACCAGAAATGATGTGTGGGATTTAGTTCCAAGACCAAAAGGATTCAACATAATTGGAACTAAATGGGTCTTCAGAAATAAGCTTAATGAGAAAGGAGAAGTTGAAAGAAATAAGGCAAGGCTTGTTGCTCAAGGGTACAGTCAACAAGAAGGTATTGATTACACTGAAACTTATGCTCCAGTGGCAAGGTTAAAATCTATACGTCTTCTTATTTCATTTGTTGCACAATATAACATCACTTTATATCAGATGGATGTTAAAAGTGCCTTTCTAAATGGTATTATAGAAGAGGAAGTTTATGTTCACCAGCCTCCTGGTTTTGAGAGTGAAAAATTTCCAAAACATGTTTTCAAACTAAAGAAATCTCTGTATGGTTTAAAACAAGCTCCCAAAGCTTGGTATGAGAGATTAAGCAATTTTCTTCTGGAGAAAAATTTCATCAGAGGCAAAGTGGACACAACACTCTTTTGTAAAACATTTAAGAAAGATCTTCTAATATGTCAAATATATGTGGATGATATCATATTTGGATCTACCAATACTATGCTGGGAAAGGAGTTTGCTCAATGTATGCAGGCAGAATTTGAAATGAGCATGTTGGGAGAATTGAGATTCTTTCTGGGAATTCAAGTCAACCAAACTCCAGAGTGCACTTACATTCATCAGACCAAATATGTTAAAGAACTATTGAAGAAGTTTAACATGACTGATAGTAAGATGGCAAAGACTCTCATGCATCCAACTAGTTCACTAGGCAAGGAAGAGGTAAGTAAGAAAGTAGATCAGAAACTCTACAGAGGTATGATAGGATCTCTTCTCTACTTAACTGCTTCTAGACCTGACATTTTGTTCAGTGTATGCTTATGTGCAAGATTCCAATCAAATCCTAGAGAATCACACTTAACAGTTGTTAAGAGGATTCTAAGGTATCTGAAAGGTACTTCTAATGTGGGTTTGTGTTACAGAAAATCTGATGATTTCAAATTAGTTGGATTATGTGATGCTGATTACGCTGGAGACAGAGTGGAAAGAAAAAGTACTTCTGGAAGTTGTCAATTTCTAGGAAGAAATCTAATCTCTTGGTACAGCAAGAAGCAACCCACAATTGCATTATCAACTACAGAGGCAGAGTATATTACTGCTGCTGGATGTAGCACGCAGATGCTCTGGATAAAAAGTCAGCTAGAAGACTATCATATATTTGAAAGTAACATTTCTATATTCTGTGATAATACTTCTGCTATATGTTTGTCTAAAAACCCCATTTTACACTCTAAGGCAAAACATATAGAAATTAAACATCATTTCATCAGAGACTATATTCAGAAGGGAATTATAAACTTAGCCTTTGTTGATACAGATCATCAATGGAAAGATATTTTCACAAAACCCCTTGTTGAAGATAGATTCAAATTTATTCTGAAAAATATTGGTATGGATTTGTGTCCAGAATAATATTTGTCAGAAGCAAATTTTACAGATGATAAATGTTTATCACTCTGAAGTATTTCTTCTGTTGCTTATTAGATTTTTTTATATTTGTGTGTATCTGAACTAACCAATCTCAGAGGATCTGAACGTTAGTTAACGTTTCATTTCTGAAGAGAATTCAGAAGCACATGCAAGCAAACACGTGTCACTCTAAATTTGCAAAGATGGCGTGTACACTACTGAAGAGACGTTTGAGGTATGGTTTGAATATTGAAAATCTTGATTTTCCCCCCAATTTGTCAGAATCAATTAATGCTTGAAATGATTTTTATTCTCTCTCATTAATTGATATTAATTGATATGTGTAAACGTGCCTTGATTGTCTGTTTATATGCCTAATTGTTCTCTATAAATACCACATCTATCACCACTTTCACACTTTTCATAACACAAGCAAGTTTATGCATTTCTGTCTTCTTTTCTCTCTTCACAAAAACCCTAAACCCTTGTCAAAATCATCTTCAATGGCAACCTCATCTTCTACAGCATCTCAGTTTCAATCAACCATGGCTGCAGTTACTTCTGCAAATATGGGTGTGGCTCCATACACGACACCTAAAAGGACTTTGTTAACTCATGTTGACAAACTTGAGGTTCTCTGTGAATCAATGGTGGAATTTGATTCATTAGCTGACAATGGATTTGAATTTCGTTCAATAATTGATGCTCAAGGCTGGGTAAAATACTTTGACAGATTATTTGGACCAGTTTACCCTCATCTGGTGAAAGAATTCTGGATACATGCTTCTGTTTATCCCAAATTCATCTTATCTTCTGTTCTGGGTAAGGAGATAATAATTACAGAAGATCTAATCAGAAAACTCATAGGGTATGAGGAGACTGATGGGGTATGTCATCTGCCAGCTGGACGTGTAGACATGGAAGAAGTTTATGAGGAAGTCATGACTTCTGGACAGGCCTCCAACAAATTTAAAGATCTGAAGCCTGACTATAAAATCTGGGCAAAGATTTTTATTGGATGCATTCATCACAGAAAATCTACAAATTCTCCAGACTATGTGAACAATGAACAACTCTACTTCATGTACTGTTTAAGTCAGAGCACTAAGGTAGATCTTCCTTACATTCTGTTCATGCATTTATGGAACCATATTAATGCTTCAAGAGAATCTGTAAAAGATAAAGGTCAGAAGATCAGAACATGGATTCCCTTTGGAAGGTTAATTTCAGATATTCTGACAGAAAATGGACTGGTGACTGCTCTATATGCTGCTGGAGTCAAGGATGAACTTGAATTCATTATTGGAAAACCTCTGAATGCAAAGAGTCTTCAGAGACTAAAAATTTTAGAGGAACTCACATCTGCACCCAAGAAGCTGAATATTTCTAAACTCAGTCAGAAGTGAATTCCAGTTGAAAACTACCCACTATTCTGTGCTGAAGAACCAAGGGAAATAATTGTGAGATATATTGATTCTTGCAAGGCAGATGGAACGCCCATTCCTGCAGATATTCTGAAAAGAGCAAGGGAACCAATGCTTGATGGAGGAAATGAGAACACAACGAAAAGAGGTCAATCAGAAGCATAAGAAGTTGCTGCTCAGAAGAAGCCAAAAGTTGCTGACAAGCCTCAGAAGCTGATCAAGAGGAAAGCATCTGGAGACGCCCCCTCTGTTCCCACAAGACGAATCAAGATTAAAGGTACTAAATCTTCTGTATCTTCTTTCTCAAACATTGTTTTAAATGAATCAACATTCAATTCTATTCCCAAACCACCTCCTACTCAGAAACAATATGTTCCTGCTCCTTCTCACAATTCTGAACCATTAAAAATTCCTTCCCCACAAAAATCATCTGATCCTGTTTCCACCACTCCTGTAAAACCTTCTACTAATCAATCATCTGAACCAAAAACAATAACAACAACACCAGCCAATCAAACTCCATCACCTATAACAAAACCAACATAACAATCTGAACAACAAAAACAACAACCAGAAAAAAAACCACAACCAGAAAAACCACAATCAAACACATCTGAACCTATTGCATTTGCATAAGTTATTTCTGAACCTATACAATCTAATCAAGTTGCATCTAATCCACCTACATCTGATCCACCTACATCTGAACCCCCATCAAAACCTTCTGAGAATCAATCAAAACCAACCAACCCATCTGAAACAAATATCCCTGAGACAGAGGTTCTAAACATTACACCTCTCAAAACTGTGTTTGAAGTGTCCTCTATGTCTTGTACTCCAACCACATCCTCAAATTCATCAGAATCTGATATACACCCAGATTTTCTGTCATCTCCCTCTCTCAGAAATCCTGAAGTTAACCAACCAGAACCACCTGTTTCTTCTGACATTCTCATTCCCAATCCTATCCCAACACCTAAGACAAGGACATCTGAATGTGTACCCTTTGCTTCGTGTAAAACGTTTTCATCTGACAAACTTCCCTCTGGTTTCAAATTCAAAAATTTCTACACCAGAATTGAACCATCTGTCACTATCACTCCTCTTAAACCCAAGCTTACCATCATTCTACCATCTATTCTTCAAACGTATATTAAAGAACTGCCAGAAGTGATTTCATCAGAACCTATTTTATCTGATAAATCTGCATTCACTCCTTACTCTGATACCACATTTGATGTTGTTTCCTATGCATCAAATGCAAAACCATATCTGTTGAATGCCTTAACCAGATCAAAAACTGCCATTTCATCTGATCCTCCATCCATACCCTTCTACCCTCGTCCTCTGATCACCATTCCAAAATTCACCATTCCACCTTCACCCCAACCCAAGCAGTCACATTGGAAAATTTTCTAACCCCAAAACCTAGGTTGAATGTTGATCATTTATTTACAAGTTTTTTGAAAGAAATAGAGATGTATTTAGGCTCTGTACAGAGGAAGTGTTTATCAACAATGAATGCAAATGAATCTGATGCTATTTGGAATAGCTTCATCAATAGATTCAATACTGTAGCATCAAATCTGAAGAACGTATGTTCTGATGATGCGAAGCTCAGATTTTCTGAAACTGCTAGAAGTTTTGTTCTGGACTGTTAAAAGATCTGCACCATTGCTTATTAATGATGCTCCTTCATCATCTGAAGTGTGTAATACAGAAGTGAATGATGAATATGCATCTGAAGACAACTCTCTGGCTATGACTCTAGTAGAACATCCCTCTGGATCTACTGCTCCTGCCTCTAAACCTCCTATGGAAATTGACTATGTTCATGCTTCAGAATCTGTTCCACCCTCTTCATCTGAGATCAAGAAAGAATATCCAGATCTTGAAGATAAGATTGCAGTTCTGGAAGCTGGTCAATCAGAGATTAAGTCATGGATGGCTAAGCAAGATAAGAAGTCTAAAGACATGGCCCAGCGGATGTCCACACAAGATCAGAAGAATGAAACCATGGCTAAGTGGATGTCAAAACAAGAACAGTCCTCCTTTGAGATCACTGATCTGTTGAAGATGATTTTGTCAAAACAATCTTAGTTTATTTTTTATCTGATGTTTGCACATGTACTTGAATCTTTTCTGATGTTTGTATTATTTGCTCTGAATGAATGAATGACTCAACGTTTTCTCTACATACTTTATCTTGTCTATTTTCCTTTTATTTGTCCTTTTAAAGTTCTTACTTTTTGCTTATAACAAAAAAGGGGGAGAAAATAGATCTGAACTGTTTAATTAAACTCCACCAGAATGAAACTTCAGACATATCAATTTTATCTAACGTAAAATATGAGTGTTTCAGAACAATTGATAAATCTGATATACCCTTTAAAAGAAACTCTGAGACTCCCAGATCACATTTAACTTATCAGACTCTAACTCTGAAACATGCAAGATCAGATGTTTAGAACAATCAAGCTCTAACTCTGAAAAGAATACTCAAGACAAAAGGGAAGTTTCTACTCCTTAATAATATTTAATTCAGGGGGAGATTCATTATCTCAGGGGGAGTTATAATTATTCTCTTTACAATTAAACAAAATTTCTGATGTTCCTGTCATCATCAAAAAGGGGGAGATTGTTAGAACACAGATTGGTTCTTAATAATATCTCTATGTTTTGATGATAACTATTATGAAATTTTGTAGTTAAGAATTATGTACTCTAAAATTTGCTTAAGAATGTTTGCTGCAGATATTAAAGTAAATATCACTCCAGAAGCAAATTAGATCTGAACATAAGAAATATACAGGCTCTGAAGTGTTAAAAGCATTCCTTAGAAGATTCTGAACGCTGCCATCAGAAGATCCTGAGCATTGCCTCCAGAAGGATCTGAAGCAGAAGCTCCAGAAGAATCTGAAGCAAGCCAGAAGCATCTGAGCAAATGAAGAATTTTGTATGAAGAGTTTTCAAGCATAGTTACTTCAGAAGACTCTAATAGTACTAACTCTACCAGTACTGAGGATCTGACCCAAAACTCTGCTCTGAACTTATACACGCTAAAAGCACACTTGCTGCAAAGACTTTGATTCAGCAAAACTCTGATGAACATCAGAAGGCTCTGACCAAATTAGACTCTGATGATTTTTAATCAAAATTGTTGAAGAAGAATTCAAAGATTATGTCCGTTGGAATATCCAAACGACTCTTCCCTTATTTATGCTAGACACAAGAACACAGACAAAAAGGATTTCTCTGTGCTTTCTTCTTCTAGGAAAGGTTACTTGATGTGAAGACAAAAAGGCTCAGACCTTTTGGTACACTCTTCTCAACGTGAAAAGCTCTTGGATCACTGTGCCTATAAAAGGAAGTCTCCACTCATCTTTTTCAGTTGACGAAACACTTGAAAAGAATTCATTATCAAAGCTCTCATACAACTCATATATTCTTGCTAAAATTATTTCTTTGTTCTTAATCCTAAGTGAAAAAATCACAGTTGTGATAAAGCTTTATTAGAAGCATTTTAACACTTGTATTTATTATTACATTTGATTGTAAGAAAACCTTAAGAAGATCCAGTTAGGATCAGTAGTTCTTGAGAAGACTTTGAACAGTTGTTCTTAGTGCTTACTATTGTAATCAGTTGATTAAATAGTGGATTAAGTCCTTTTTTGAGAAAGGCAAATCACTCTAGAAAGGGTGGACTGGAGTAGTTGAGTTCAACGAACTAGGATAAAAATACTTGAGTTTTTACTTCTAAGTTTTTATCTTCATACTTATTCAACCCCCCTTCTAAGTATTTTCTCACCTTCAGAGTGATATACTTGTTGGTTTTAATTCAGGAAAAATCCTCCATCTTTAGGTGATGCAAATGTTGTCCAATACTTGTGGGCGACTGTCACTACTGTAAAAAAGGGTCGGCAAAGACAGAATAGTTGCCACCGTTTGTTATTTATCCCAAAAAGAGGGAAAGGAAACGATCGAAGAAAACCACGAAAAAGGGGGGAAAAAAAGGTCATCGCAACCAAATCTTGGGTTCGAGAGTCGGTTATGCAAGGGGAAGGTATGAGCACCCCTCACGTCTGTTGTAATCAACGGGATCTACACTTGATGTCTATCTAAAAGGGTGTTAATATATCAAAAGGCTGACTCACAGGGACAAAAGAAAAGAAAAGAGACTCGATAGAGCATTGTCGCGCTATTCCTACGTACTCCCTCGTGCAATGGGAAAGTCAGAGTCAACGTAGTTCAGAAAACTACGGGTGAAGGTGGGGAAAGGTTGCTCGCCAAGACATCGCCGTCTTGTACCTATGTATCCTCATCTGGTATGAGAAATCAGAGCAAACGTAGTTCGGGCTGACATGACCACAGATTAGTTCAAGCATTTTAACTGAGTAGGGTTAAATGGTAGTTCTAGCAGATAGGGACGATGCATATTTGCGGTAGAACCAAGACTTAACACACTCTTTCTAAAAATGATTTTCCAAACAATCCCGAAGGATAAAAAGGTTTGATGTTTTGTTTTGTGTTTTTTAAGAGAAGAAGTGAATTAAGTTAAGTTTGTAACTCATGTTGCACTAAAGACTATGACTTGAGAGCGAATGCGTCGCATATCGTCCAAAGGGCATACGCTTAATACTCTAGACAGATTGAGAGGAGGCCTCCCAACTATCATTCCTCAAGTGCTTAAGGCTCATAGCGTACAAAATTTATTATCCTTTATTAGGTGTCTTAAGAGATTATGAGATGAGAAGAGAAGACACAAACTTTAAGGGGAAACTAATCAACCCTAATGTAATCATGCAAAATGCTCCTAAAGTTGGGATTGAAAGGGGAAATATATCCTAATGTTATCATGCAAAGGATTGAACACCTAATGTCTCTCCTACTCCCATCCTAAACAGAGGGACTAGGAATCCTAAGGGATCACGGAAAGAGAGAACAAGTAAACACATAGCAATTCAATCACATATGAAAAGAAGATGAGATGAAAGTGACTTAAACAAGTCAGTTCAAAAAGAGATGCAAACATGAAATGCAAACACAAATGCAAGAGAGATGAGATGAAATGCGAGAAGCAAGCTCCTACAACCATCAACCATCAATCATCAAAGCAAAGGTGTTATCCTAAGATGCACACACAAAGAAAAGAGAGAGGAAAAAAGTGTGGGGCAGCAACCACCACAAGCACATCTCAACCATACAATTCTTGAAATACAAGTAAAGCAATGCAAATGATCAATGCAAAACAAACATCAATGTTCATGACAAACTCAAAGTGCAAACTCAAGCATCAAATCATCATGAACAAGCGCTTATCCACCAAGGGCATAAGCAAATCACAAGAGGAATGATCCAAATTCAAAGTCAAAATAAGAGGGAAACACAATCATGGTCATGTACAAGTGATGAACCAAAGTTCAAGCACAAACTCAACACTTAGAACAAGTGGAGAAGCATGATTCAAAAATGACTTATGATGCAAGGCACATATTCAAGGATGAGGAAACAAGTCAAAAACAAACCACATAAATGCATCACATCAATCCATGAATTTCACATGTGATAATGATAGCAAGCAAGCAAGAAAATGCAAGAAAATATCATTCTATTTCAGTGGTAACCGGTTACTCAAAACAGGGTAACCGGTTACTCTGTTGAAAAAAACCTAAAAATGTGAAATTTGCACTGAGTAACTGGTTACTCAGAATAGGGTAACCGGTTACCCTGTTGAAAAAGGATGAAAAACGTGAAATTTAAATTGAGTAACCGATTACTCTAGAGAAGGTAACCAGTTACCACTGAACCAGAACCAAAAAAATCAACTTTTAAAATCAGTTTTCAACATCCAACAAATTATCCAATCATCCCTATGAACATGGTATCAATCAAGCACGAAATTATCATCAAGAAACAGTGTTCAAGCATCATGTAAACACAATCAAGCATCAAAATCACAAATTACAAGAATCAAAAACAACAAAATGGATCAAAAAGCATCAAAACCTATGGATCTACATTGTGATTATGACAATAAGCTCAAAGCAGAATTAGATCTAGAATTGCCAACCTACAAAGCGGAGATTTACTTTGGTGAGGGTTGATTCACTTGAAATGAGCAGATCTAAGCAAGAAATTCAGAGACTCTTCAAGATCCAAGAGCTTTCTTGTTGTAGAAGTTAAGATCAAGCAAGAACAAGCAAAAACGATCCAAATAAGCACTTCCAAACTAGCTTCTAATTTAGATCCAAAACCAAACAAAAATTGAATGGTGAATCGGGGATAATGGAGATGAATGATGGAGGTTTAGCTCTAGAATTCTACGATTCCAATGAAGAATCAAAGAACTCAAATGAGAGTTCTAATGGAGGTTTTGGGAGTGAAAAAGTGGAGAGAAAATTTTAAGAGTGAGAGTGAAATCTGAAAATGAAATATAATTGTGGAGATTCTCCTTCAGGTTTGGAGTAAATATACTTAAATAGGCTCTAGGTTTGGGATCAAAATATGGTTTGGAATGTGGGTTAGAATTTGGAATGGAAATTAGGAATGGAAATGGTGAAAAATTTGAGGAAAATGGTGAAAATTAAACAATTCTAGATCCTTCCATGATGATCAAATGAAATCAATGGTTGAGAATGGTTGGAAATTGCACATGCTGAAAATTCAAATTTCTTTTCAAATTATGCTTGAAGTAACCGGTTACTCCATATAGGGTAACCGGTTACCCTGTTCAAAAATGCCCGAATTTGGCGCCAAATGGAGGGAATCCTGTGCAATTTCCCGTTGCCACTTGTTCTGAACCCTGTTACGCCTCTGAAACCCATTCTTGAACATGGTAACTGTAAGAACGCCTGAGATACCGTGTATGTTGTCTCCTGAGCTGAAAATAACCTGCTGAGTAAAATAAAATCGCCCGCTTGATCGTTGGGCAAAATAAATGTTTGAGCCCCTGATGCTCGTTGTTTAGACTCTTACACTAAAAGAGAACCCTGAGCCACAGCAATACCTTGATCCCCTACCTCAAGAACAAATGCTATGAAATGCAGAAATGCGAAAATGCAATGAAACATAAGCCAAGTACAAGTAATGGTTGGTCAAATTTTGAGGTACAACAACTTCCCCTATTCAAACGACTTAGACCTGAAGGGATGAAAAGCGAACGACTTTCAAACTTTCAAGGTAAAATACGATTGAATACCAAAGAACCCAGAAATTTTCCAACCGCAAAAGGAAACTGTAACTAATAACTGTAACTGATAAACTCTGTTGGGGAAAATGTGATACGATGAACGCATCCATCAAAGATATCATTCTGTCGGGGTCTGGATACCACACAAGCTTGAGAAAACACCATAATTTGTCGGGGTCTGGATACCACACATGTCAATGGAACAATAACTAGTTAGGGTCTGGATACCACACATGCCAATAAAACCAAATGGTGTGAGCCGAGGTCTGGATACCGCATGAAAGTCTAAGTTGCACCTAAGAGGGGGAGTGAATTAGGTTCTTTGAAATTTTCTGATTTTTAGAGACTGATTTATTACTTTCTTAAGATATGATGATGGTATGAAAGCGGTAAAGTGCATAAAGTAAAGAACACCAAGAAATATCCTGGTTCCCTTCACACTCCGAAGGTACTCCAGTCCCCTTTCAACATGAAAGAGATTTCACTATAGTTAGTATTAGTGTACAATTCTTTCTAACCTATAGGTAGATCAAAGGCTCTTAAACACCTTTGAGATCTAAAACACTAAGTGCAGGAAGAAAAGACCTCTTCAATGCACACACTGGCTTTCAACAATCCTGAACAACAAGGGGAAATAATACAATCTGATTTTGTAATGAGTTTACAAAAATGTATACAATGTGTATCAATGTTGTAGATTGATCTTCTCTTTCAATTAGAGTTTCCACAAGTATCTAAGACTTATTTCTCAAGAATTTCAAAGGATATGAAAATTATGTAGAAAATTCTTTGTAAAAGTGATTTTACTTAGATGTGGAAAGATAAAATTGTGATAGAGATTTTGAAAGAGAATTGAAAGAGATGTGAAAGAGATGTGTTTTTTGAATTTGAAATATTTGGATATTTATATTATATAAACACCTCTTAAAAAAATCATTCAAATCTTCAAAAAATTTGCTGAACAATTCCCATGTTCCAAAGGAAACATTTCATGGAAGATTGGTTGAAGAGATGCAATTTTTTAGAATGATTTTAAAAAAAAAACGTTCAGTGAGCAATCAATTGCACATATAGACCAATCGATTGCACCTTCATAAAAACACTTGAAAATTCAAATTTTCAAAAGAGCAATCGATTGCACCAAAAGGACCAATCGATTTCACACTAAAACAAAAGCAAAAAGAAGAGAAATTTTTAAGCATGCAATCGATTGCACCAAGGCACCAATTGATTGCTTACTGAAACAAAAGCAAAAATGATTTAAAATTTTGATCATGAAATCGATTGCTCTAAGAGTGCAATCGAATGCACTTGCAAAAACTTAGAAAAATTCTGTTTTAAAAAGCTTGTGTTAGTGTGAAAAGTAATGTAAAAGATTTTTAATGTTTTGAGTAATCAGGACTTAAACACTTGATGAGAATTCTCATTGTACCTTCTGAGGGAAATATTCTTCATGTCAAGTCTTTGTCCTGCTTCTTGATTTCTTAAAATGGTTGATCATCTTTGCCTTCTTTGTCAAGTGATTTATCTTTATCAAAACATATGTTGATCTCTGAGAATCTTGATTTCACATTCTCCCCCTTTTTGATGATGACAAAGCATCCTCCTTTTGTTGCGATGTTCTTTCCGGCAAGTTTTTCTCCCCTTCAATATATGAAGTGTTGAGAAGTTCTGAATTTGTATTGAGGTTCGAATAGCCTTGTATTTGTACCTTAAGGATCAAGGAAAGATAACAAGCAAGAAAAGGGTAATATCCTTCTCCCCCTTTTGACATTATCAAAAAGAAGGGAAAGATTGATAAAAAACAGATATATATATATATATATATATATATATATATATATATATATATATATATATATATATATATATATATATATATATATATATATATATATATATATATATATATATATATATATATATATATATATATATATAT
Source organism: Lathyrus sativus (assembly GCA_963859935.3). Taxonomy (NCBI): domain Eukaryota; kingdom Viridiplantae; phylum Streptophyta; class Magnoliopsida; order Fabales; family Fabaceae; genus Lathyrus; species Lathyrus sativus. Next base: position 646,129,847 of record OZ012739.1, read on the forward strand.
ATATATATATATATATATATATATATATATATATATATATATATATATATATATATATATATATATATATATATATATATATATATATATATATATATAGACAAGAGGCATAGATAATAATTTGGAAACAACATGCCAGAGTGAGCAATCGATTGATGCAAGGGTGCAATCGATTGCAAGCAGTTAAAATTGAGAAAAACACTACAGAAGAAGATCTTTCATGATTCAACGTCAGTTTCATCCAGGATTCCATGTTCTCTTCAAATATTGAAGAAAGATTCCTTTGCCAAAGGCTTTATGAATATATCGGCAAGCTGATTATGAGTATCCACAAATTTTATCTCGACATCTCCTTGAAGAACATGATCTCACAAGAAATGATGTCGTATGTCGATGCGCTTGGTTCTAGAATGCATGACTGAATTCTTTGTTATGTTGATTGCACTTGTGTTGTCACAACGAAAAGGAATGCTACCAAGGTCGAGCCCATAGTCACGAAGTTGCTGCTTGAGCCAAAGTATCTGTGCACAGCAACTACCTGCTGCTATGTATTCTGCTTCAGCCGTACTAAGTGCTACGTATGCTTGCTGTTTGCATGCCCACGTGACTAGTGCATTTCCCAAGATGTGACATGTTCCACTTGTGCTCTTTCTATCAGTTTTACAACCTGCATAATCCGCGTCAGAGTATCCAATTAAATTGCAAATACTACCTTTAGGATACCATAAGCTGATATTTGTTGTTCCTTTGAGATACTTCATGATCCGCTTGACCGCCATTAAGTGAGATTCCTTTGGATTTGCTTGAAAGTGAGCACAGAGACACACACTGAACATTATGTTAGGGCGACTTGTTGTCAAGTATAGTAAGGAACCAATCATACCCTCTGTATTTTGTTATATCAACCGACATATCTGATTCATCTTGATCTGCAATTGTCCATATCAAATTTCTTCAATAATTCTTTGCAATGCTTGGATTGACTGATAAAGATCCTACTCTCAAGTTGCTTGATCTGAAGTCCAAGAAAGTAGTTCACTTTTCCCATCATAGACATTTCTAATTCACCTTGCATCATGGATGAGAATTCTTCACATAACTTTGTGTTTGTTGAACCGAAGATTATGCCATCAACATATACTTGTACCAAGAGAGTATCTTCTTTTATTTTCTTGATGAACAAAGTCTTGTCTACCTTTCCTTTTTCAAAGCCTTTGTCACATAAGAAATTGCTGAGACGATCGTACCATGCTCTCGGTGCTTGTTTCAATCCATAAAGGGCTTTCTTTAGTTTGAAGACATGAGAAGGATATTTGTAATCTTCAAAGCCAGGGGGTTTCTTGACATAAACTTCCTCATTTATGAATACATTCAAGAATGCACTTTTGACGTCCATTTGGAAAAGCTGAAAATTCATAGAAGATGCATAAGCCAATAAAAGTATAATTGCTTCTAACCTTGCAACCGGAGTGAATGTTTCGTCAAAATCGATTCCTTCTTCTTGTTTGTATCCTTGGGCAACCAATCTTGATTTATTCCGAACTATAATTCCATTTTCATTGAGTTTGTTCTTGAAGACCCATCTTGTTCCAATGATATGCTTGTTGTTTGGCCTAGGGACATGATTTCGAACTTGATTTCTTTCAAACTGGTTCAGTTCTTCTTGCATAGCTATTATCCATTGATCATCGCCTAAGGCTTCATCGATTTTGGCCGGTTCAATTTGCGAGACAAATGCGATGTTCAGACAAGCATCCTTGAGATTTAATCTTGTTGTAACACCTTGACTGATATCACCAATGACTTTATCGATCGGGTGATCTCTATGAGTTCTCCATTCTTTAGGTAGATAGTTGTGTTCATCATTTTGTTGTGACTCCTCTTGTTATTGTGTTGGTTGATTACTTGCAACACCATTGAGATTATCATTTTGAGAGGTTTCTACTACATCATCATCATCAACAGTAATATCTTCCTCCTTGGAGGGGTTAGATTCATCAAAAGAAACATGCATATATTCTTCAATTGTTAAAGTTCTTTTGTTAAAAATTCTAAAAGCTTTACTAGAGAGAGAATAGATGAGAAAAATACCTTCATCAGGTTTCTCGTCAAACTTACCGAGAATATCTTGGTCATTATTCAAGACAAAGCATCTACACCCAAATATGTGAAAGAATGATATGTTCGGTTTTCTTGCTTTGAAGAGTTCATAGGGGGTCTTCTTGAGAATTGGTCTGATGTTGACACGATTACTTACAAAACATGTCGTTCTTATTGCATCTGGCCAAAAATATTTAGGAAGATTTGAATCGCTAAGCATTGTTCTTGCAAGTTCTAACAACGACTGATTCTTTCTTTCTATGACACCATTTTATTATGGAGTTCTTGGTGCGGAGAAGTTGTGTGAGATTCCATTTTCTTCGCAAAATTCTTCAAATAAAGCATTTTGGAATTCTCCACCATGGTCACTTCTAATGGAGACAATTGAAAGTGACTTCTCATTTTGAATTTGTTTTGCATACTTCTTGAATGCCTTGAAAGCTTCACTTTTCTGCACTAAGAAGAAAGTCCATGTATATCTAGAGAAGTCATCAAAAATTACTAATGCATAAACATTACCTCCAAAACTTTTTGCTCTTGATGGTCCAAAGAGATTCATGTGTAACAATTGTAGTGGCCTTGTTGTGGACACCACATTCTTGGATATGAAAGTTGATTTGATCTATTTCCCTTTTTGGCATGCGCCACACAATCTATCTTTGATGAATTTTATCTTTGGGAGACCAACAACTAAGTCATGTTCGACCAATTTGTTCAAATGCTCCATATAAATGTGAGCAAATATTTTGTGCCATAACCAAGAGTCGTTGTTGTTCGCCATAAGACACTTAACCTTCAAAGACATGTTATCAAGGGAAATCATGAAAATATTGTTAATTCTATTACCTTTTAACATTACCTCATGAGTGACTTCGTTTTCTATCAAACATTCATCTTTAGTGAAGTTGATTTTGAAACCTTTATCACAAAGTTGGCTAATGCTAAGTAGGTTATGCTTTAGGCCTTCTACATAGAGGACATCTTCTATGGTTGTAAAAGGTGGTGCACCAATGTTGCCTATGCCAAGAATCTTTCCTTTGTTGTTATCACCATAGGTTACGAATCCTTTGGCCTTAAGCGTTAGATGTGAAAATTTGGTAATGTCACCCGTCATATGCCTTGAACACCCACTATCAAGATACCACTGATATGAAGAGGTCTTCAAGCATACCTATAAAACAAGATTAAGTTTCATTAGGTACCCAAATTGTCTTGGATCCTTCATATTTAGTGCCTTTCTTGACCCACACATAATGCCCTTTTGCAACACTGAAGTTTCTTACATAACAGGCATTAGGTGTATGGCCTTTGATACCACAATAATAACAGGTGGGCTCAAAATTACTTTTGTATCTAGGAGGATAAGACTTTTTCTTACTAGATACTTTCTTCTTGGGGTATTGATGAACCACTTTAGGCTTGACCACTTTCTCTTTAATACTTTGTTCACTAGCTTTAACAAAGATGGTTTTGTTGGAACTTGGTTTAGAAAATGTTGAGTAACCAAGTCCACTTTTATAATTTGAGAATCTTTGTTGACTAAGAACAGCCTCTAGTCCAATCTGTCCTTTTTCATACCTCTCAAGGACTCTCTTTAATTGGACAATTTGAAATGAAAGTGACTCACACTTTGTGCATGTAAAATTCTGTTTTTGATTACCAATTAATTTATGTTTTTCATTTTTGAAATTATTTTCCATTGTCTCAATCTTTTTCTCTAAATTTAAGATTTGGTTCTTTTGTGATGAAATGGTTTTGTGCAGAATTTTGCATTCACCCAGAAGTTCATCAATTGCCCCTTGAGCATCACTATCATATATTGAAAAATTATTACTAACCTTGTCGTCTTCATCATCAGAATGATGTGAGGCCATTAATGCTAGATTTGCGCTTTGATCACTATCCAATTCTGATGAAGAACTTATCTCGTTATCCTCCCATGCTACGTATGCTTTATTTTTCTTAAACCCCTTTTTGCTTTTATAGGCATCGTTCTTGGAGAGTTTAAGATAGTTTAGTTTGATGTGTCCTTATTTTCCACATTCATAACATTTGACATCTTGTGTGAATGTTGACGCCTCCTTCTCTTTGTTCTTTGAAAACTTCTTCCTTTTCATATAGTCAGAATTTCAAATATTATTTTTAGAACCGAAATATTTTCCTAACCTTTTTACGAGAAGCATGAAGTTTTCGTCTTCAACTGGATCATCTGCTTTTTCTACTTCTTTGGAACCAACCTTTAATGCGATGCTTTTAGATTTCTTTTCTTGATTCACATATTTTTCCAATCGCCCAAGTTTCGTCTCATATTCTTGGAGTTTTCCAAACAGTGTAGCAGATGTCATCGTGGATAGACTTTTCTTTTCAAAAATTGTTGTCACCTTGCGCTGCCACTCTCTGGATAAAGATCTAAGCACTTTAAGATTCAATTCATCGTTAGTTAATGTCTTACCGAGTGCTATGAGATGATTTGTCAAGTGCACGAATCTTTTCTGCAAATCAAGAATTGATTCTCCTGGCTGCATTCTGAATAACTCGTATTCCTGCTCAACGTGTTTAATCTTGATCTCTTAACTTCAGTGGTTCCCTCATGGGTTTCCACTAAAGTATCCCAGATTTCCTTGTTGTTGTACATATTGAGACGCGAAAGAATTCATCCATGCTTAGTGCACTTTGCAGAAGATTGATTACCTTTTTGTTGTAGAGAACCTTTTTCTTATCATCGTCATCCCATGAAGCTTTGGGCTTTGTCGATCCAACACCGTTAACGACCATTGTAGGAACGAAGGGGCCATTTTGGACAGCATCCCATATTTCATCTTCTTGTGCTTCTAAGTGAGCCTTCATGCGAACTTTCCAGAAGTCAAAATATTCACCACAGAACAGTGGAGGCTTGTTGCTACTCCCACCGTCTTTGAATACACCTCTGTTGTTTGCGGAAGCCATAATGGATCGATTAGGAACAGGTTACCTAAACCTGCTCTGATGCCAATTGAAAGTCTAAGTTGCACCTAAGAGGGGGGTGAGTTAGGTTCTTTGAAATTTTCTGATTTTTAGAGACTGATTTATTACTTTCTTAAGATATGATGATGGTATGAAAGCGGTAAAGTGCAGAAAGTAAGGAACACCAAGAAATATCCTGGTTCCCTTCATACTCCGAAGGTACTCCAGTCCCCTTTCAACATGAAAGAGATTTCACTATAGTTAGGATCAGTGTACAATTCTTTCTAACCTATAGGTAGATCAAACGCTCTTAAACACCTTTAAGATCTAAAACACTAAGTGCAGGAAGAAAAGTCTTCTTCAATGCACACACTTGCTTTCAACAATCCTGAACAGCAAGGGGAAATAATACAATCTGATTTTGTAATGAGTTTGCAAAAATTTATACAATGTGTATCAATGTTGTAGATTGATCTTCTCTTTCAATGAGAGTTTCCACAAGTATCTAAGACTTATTGCTCAAGAATTTCAAAGGATATGAAAATCATGCAGAAAATTCTTTGTAAAAGTGATTTTACTTAGATGTGAAAATATGAAATTGTGATAGAGATTTTGAAAGAGAATTGAAAGAGATGTGTTTTTTGAATTTGAAAGATTTGGATATTTATATAATACAAACACCTCTTAAAAAATCATTCAAATCTTCAGAAAATTTGATGAACAATTGCCATGTTCCAAAGGAAACATTTCATGGAAGATTGGTTGAAGAGATGCAATTTTTTAGAATGATTTTAAAAAAAACGTTCAGTGAGCAATCAATTGCACATATAGACCAATCGATTGCACCTTCATAAAAACACTTGAAAATTCAAATTTTCAAAAGAGAAATCGATTGCACCAAAAGGACCAATCGATTGCACACTAAAACAAAGGCAAAAAGAAGAGAAATTTTCAAGCATGCAATCGATTACACCAAGGCACCAATTGATTGCTTACTGAAACAGAAGCAAAAATGATTTAAATTTTGATCATGCAATCGATTGCTCTAAGAGTGCAATTGATTTCACTTACAAAAACTTAGAAAAATTATGTTTTAAAAAGCTTGTGTTAGTGTGAAAAGTAATGTAAAATATTTTTAATGTTTTGAGCAATCAAGACTTAAACACTTGATGAGAATTCTTATTATACCTTCTGAGGGAAATATTCTTCATGTCAAGTCTTTGTCCTGCTTCTTGATGTCTTGAAATGGTTGATCATCTTTGCCTTCTTTGTCAAGTGATTTGTCTTCATCAAAACATATGTTGATCTCTGAGAATCTTGATTTCACACCATACAGGAAAATAGATAAACCATCACTAGCCAGAGTCTGGATACCACACGGGCTTGAGCTAAATAAAACCGGTGGAAGTCGGGGTCAGGATACCGCACGGGCTTGAACAAATAAAATCGGTGGAAGTCGGGGTCTGGATACTGTACGGGCTTTAACAAATAAAACGGGTGGAAGCCGGGGTCTAGATACCGCACGGGTTGAACAAATAAAATCGGTGGAAGTCGGGGTATGGATACTGCACGGGCTTAAACAAATAAAACCGGTGGAAGTCGGGGTCTGGATACCGCACGAGCTCAAGAAATAAACCGGTGAGAGTCCGGGTCTGGATACCGCACAGGCTCAAGAAATAAACCGGTGAGAGCCGGGGTCTGGATACCACACGGGCTCAAGAAATATATCAGTAATATGAACACATCTGTCAATAACTCTTGTCGGGGTCTAGATACCACATATGCTTGAGAAAACACCATAATTTACCGGAGTCTAGATACCGCACAGGCAAAGAAAAACATCACAATCTGTCGGGGTCTGGATACCGCACATGCAAAAGGAATAAACCGGTGGAAGCCGGGGTCTGGATACCGCACAGGCTTGACATGAACCGGTGAAAGCCGAGGTATGGATACCACACAAGCTAAGAGATAAACCGGTGAAAGTCGGGGTCTGGATACCATACGGGCTAAAGAAATAAACCATCACTTGCCAGGGTCTGGATACCACACCGGCTAACAAAAACCTGCATTGGAGGTACACTTGAAAAAAAGAGGTAACAATGTGGTTTATGTATCGAATGCCTATGTTTGAATATGGCGTAATGCTACGCGTTTGGGAGGATGCTATGCATAATGCAAATGCAAAAGAACCAGTCTAGCAAAATAAATGCCAAAGAGAACGGAACTAACTCCGCTGGGATGAACGGGTGTCAAGCACTACTGGACTTTTGCTGGGAAAACAAGCCTCGGGTGGCTTCCTAGAAAAGGAAACTCCCGGATGCAACAGCTATGCTGAGAATAAAATCCGCTCCGCTGGGGATCAAAATCGACCCTGCTGAGGAAAGTGGCTCTGGACAGCCTACCAGAATACAACTCTTTTGTGGAACAAATAACTTAGCTGGGGAGAACAAATCCACTCTACTGGGGAAATCAGCTCTGGATGGGCTTTTAGAATACGACACTACTGGGGAAGTAAAGCTAACTGTGGGGACTTACTCCACTCTGCCGAGGATTCTACTTTGCTGGAAATTTGAATCCACTCTGCTAGGGATAATGAGTAAGATTTTATGGGAAGATATCCCAAACTCTTTCTGCTGAGGATGGAGAATAACAATTCTCCGAGTCAATCCCATTATGTGGGGAAGAAAACATTCCGTTGACTTCGCTGTTAATCTGCAGGGGATGAGAATTAAATGGGGAAATATCCCGAAAGAAACTCACTCTGACGAATACCAACGACCCACTGGATTCTGCTACGGACAACAACTCCGTTGGGATATCACCCAATGAGGGAATCAACATCCACCTCTGCTTGGGGAAATGAGCAATAAACTCAACAATATCAACCTCTGCTTAGGGAATTGAGTCCCTGGCCTGAACTCTAAGGGGAAAGGTGTAATACCCCAAATTTTACCCTTACATTTAGTCAGGTATTTCGCATATCATCTCATATGTACATTTGCTAACCACTAACAAGTTATGAAGATGTTTGTTTTGCAGATTGGGTCCCAGGGGTATTTTGGTCATTTTACACAAATTCTACCAATTCCTTGAAGACGGGCTGTTATTAAAATTCTGAGGCATTTGATACGTTATGGTTTTGAGGCATTTATCAATCACCAGTTCTGATCATATTGAGATTTGGGCATTTGGTCAGTGGAGTTTAATTACGATTAGTTTTGCTGCTGATGCTGAAAATGTTGTGATTACGGTGCCCATATGTGTTTGGTTATGAAACAATTGGTTAACATTTTAATCGGATGATGAGATTAGGATCACAAATACCACTTGGGAATATTTATGTTTTATGCCTATGTTAATGAATTAAATACTTGTGGATTTATTCACATTTGTTTATATTTTTTAACTAAGAATAAAATATAAATAAATTCAAAACTTTGAGAATTTTATTTCATAAATAATGCTATCATACAAGAATGTGGATGTTGCTTCATATTTTACAAAGTACTGTTACAAGGAAGTACATTAAAATTCTCAATCCTAAGGGATTACATTAAAGCATCTACCCTAAATCCTAAGAGTATCTAAAGATCTTCATGTTGTATTTGAACTTCTCCATGAATCCTCAGCTAACCTGCACATCAAAAGAAAACAAACAGTACAGAAAAATGTTAGAAGTTTTTTCAACACTCTCAGAACAATGTCATCATCGAGTGCCGGGAGTGGCACAACCGAAGCTGCATCCTACCCCCGTTACCGATCCGCGCCGTGGGCGTCAGATCAGGTAATACTTGTTCTTATCGATACGGGACATCCGAGAGATAGAAGTAATAAAAGAAGCGGGATTGATTCGTTTTGCCGCAATGGGATTTCCGAACTGATACGAGAATAAGGCAACATAGGCAAATTCTGACTCAGACCCGGATGCCGGCAGGTCTGAGTAACTTTGGTTTCAAATTTCCCAACACCTGAAAGGCCACGAGCATCATCAGAACCCAAAACATAAACAATTCATGAGCAGTATTAATCCTGAACCAGTAGGTGAGGACATGAAAACCAAACAGAGGATTGAAATGCAAGCCAAAACTGCATCAAACTGCAGTAATTCTGAACCACATAGGCAAGTTCAAACAGAAAAAGAAGAGTGAAATGAAGCCAAGGCTGCATCAAATCGCAGCAAGATGGTTCAGAACGAAAACCAAGCTGCCCCAAAATGAACTCATAAAGGAACTCCAAGTATCAATGAATAACCACAAACGATAGTGCTGTCAAAGGCATCATGGTAAGGCCAAGCTGCGAAAAAGTTCGAGCCCAGGGACAAAAGGCATCCAGCCTAACATCTGCAGAAGGAGAATCAAAGCAACAGTTAGTATTTCCGATAACACGCCATAACAGTTTGCGGCATTTCCAAACCAAATAAGAAGGTCACATTGGAAAATTGGGAATGCAGGGCATAGGCTCAGTTATGAACATCATAGCCCAACAATATACACATCAGTCCAAATACCAGCCTACACCAAGTGAGAATCAACGGCAACTGCATCGATGAAAAGGGGACATACGCATCATAATCACAGTTCAGCACCTGAAAATTGGAGAATCAAATCAGAAGTAACGCAGAGGGTTCAGACCAGTGGTCATCATCACCATGTGACCATCCTCGGCAGCGTTTGACTCAACAGCATCAGTATCAGTTCTGAAAGGAGAAAAAGAGGGTCAATGAACTCAAAACCGGAAGAGTAAATTGAACTCGAAACCATATCAGAAAACGATTCAAAGTAGCAGCCCAACTCGTGTTCTGAACCAAGTTCCACAGAACACGGCAGAAAATAATCGCAGCAGCATCGAGAAGTATTTCCTCGAGGGTTCAGAACACAGTCATCATCACCGCCTACCGTTCCCGGCAATTTTGACCCGACCGAAGCATCAGCTTCAATTCCCTGAAAGAAGAAGAGGAAAAATTAATGTATGTTTCAAAACCGGAATCCAGAAAATCAGAAGCAGATATCCAACGAAAATCCAATCCAGACTGCATCAAAAATAGTTCAAATCGGTTCGAAACGAAACAAATCAGTTCAGATATCGAACGAATCAAATGAAACCCGAGAAAATCCATCAAGGAGTTTTGGAAAAGGAAAGTGTGAATCAGTATCAAATAAAATCAAATCATATCAGAATACCAATCAAACACGAAATCATCAAATCAGACAAAATCACGCGAAATTATATCTCAGTGAAGCGCAAATCCAACATCCAAAAGCCCAAAATAAAAGTTATAAAAGGGACGATTTCACCTGTGAGACAGAACGCTAGGGAGGACTGAATACAAAACCCAAAACGGCGAACCCTAACAAAGAGATCGAAACATGAATCGCTAAATCCAAATCACTACTCGTACTCATCATCATCACAAATCATTGAAGTCAAACGTGAACGGAGCGTGTTGGACCGCCGACGCCGTTTCGAACCAACCGACGGGCAATCCGACATAGGGCTCAGTTGTACATCATCGACCCCTAGGAATAAAGATCGCTAACTATCGCCGGACGCCGAGTTGCGAAGACGCCATCAACGGCAACCGGTCGAAACCCTAACAAAAGGGTGAGAAATCTCTGAGGATTCATAACTTGCTGTGTGTTTGTTTTTTTTCAGGAGAGGAAAGTTAGCATCGAAGCGACGAATGGTGAAGACGAAAGCGAAGACGAAACAAGACGGAAAGGGAGATAAGGGCGCCGCTCAATGAATGGTTCTCAAAACCCTAATGAGAATGTGACTCCCTTGATGGCTTCGGGTTGGGTCCGGGTGTGATGACCGGCCCAACCCCTTTATGTTATATTTTTTATATTTTGTTTTTTAATTAGTTGTTTTAATTGTTTTAAATTGTTTTTATAATTTAAGAAAACTGTTTTAAAAAACCTCCCTTGTGAAAATATAATAAAAATCTTAAAAAACCTTTTTATAGTAAAATAAAAAAACCTCCTTTTTAAAAAAAATAAAAATTAAAACTTTTTTATAAAATTAAAACTTTTAAAAATGAAAAACTTTTATAGTAAAATAAGAGAAACTTTTTTTAAAAAAAATACAAAAATAATTTTTTTTAATTTCTTTTGCAAACTAACATTTAATTATTAATATTTTTCAAATAAAACAATAATAAAATCTCAAATTTGCATCTTTTTCTTAACTCATTCGATCACCGCCTAACTCTGCCTACTAATGCCGTTTGTTCATTTTGCAGCTCATTACCTTTACCGTTACTTATCACATTTTATTACTATATTGTAACTGCTTCTCATATGTAACCCCGCGAACCAATAATCGCGCTTTAAGTTTCTGCCTTTAAATTTCTGTTTGCATGGCTTTAACTTCTGTCTTATTCTCTGCTTGCATGATTCAGTCACCTCACCTCAATACTCTGTCACCTTACATCCGAAGGTTAGGTCTAACTGTTTGGCCGCCGCGCCAATAGTCCTCAACTTCAAACCCTTACAACTACAAACCCTAATTTTCACAAATGCCTCGCCGCAGGCAAGATTACAATTTTACCCCTAGCATTAGGTCAAAGAGCCGCTGCGCTCATTTTAGGGTTTCCCGCCGCGGAATCCCTAACCTAACCCTAATTCACTTAACAAATTCAACATAGAAATAGGAGTTTCAAAGACTCCACGTAAGCATGTCCTTAAGATGTGTTTACTTCCCCATTGAAACCTTGGCCACAGTCAAGACGTTTCTAACCTCCCTTTTGAGGGGAACTACGATTACTCTGATTCCACTCCCGTAAGGATACGTAGGCACAAGATGCGATGTCTTGCCGAGTAAACTTAGAATTAACCCCTTAGGTTTATTTTCTCACTTTTAATCCTTTGTACATATACCTTAAGCAAATAAATAAAGCAAAATAGTAAACATCTGAACAAAAGGTTCCTGTAGAGTACTACAGAAGTTTAGGGTGCTAATACCTTCCCTAAATTTAACTAACCCCCGAACCCTAGATCTGTCCCCGCATTGTGTTTACGATGCAAAATAGGTTTTCCCTCTTTTGACCTTTTCCTTCGGATAAATCAAAGAGCGGTTGTGAATTGAATTGCGATTCAAACTCATTAATAGTTTGTGATCCTATTTCCACCGCAACAGAAAATGGCGACTTCACTGGGGAGTCCTAAACTTTTGAGGGTTATCCCTAACTTGTTCATATTTATTACTATTTGCTTTACTATTCATTTGCCTGTATATATTGTGCTTTGATTTGGGGACTGTTCCTTGTGTTGCGAGATAAGTCCTACGCCCGGACTAGTGACATTATTATAGGATGGGGATATATTCGATGAGGCTTATAGGGAGTTGAATCCCGACCAAGCTGATTCGAGAATCACCGCTCAGTTGAGACCCTTCCGAAAATGGTTCGGTTGAACGAGTAATCGTGAAAACTTTTTCCATGGTCGATTGGAGTCTGTGATATTGAGGACCGTAGTACCTTAACACCACCTCGGCCTTATTTAGGACGTAGTGCGGGAGCTATGTGGGAGTAATCTTACAACGGCTGCTACGCGATGCTACACTCAAAAGAGGTTCTCTTGAGAATATTATTAACCCCTGAGTCAGTCGGAAGGTTGATAATATCCGAAAGATGGGCTGATGACTTTGGGCACTTTGTAGAACCTTGTTTGGCAGGTACAACTAACCTATAGTACACTCCTTTTGGGATGGGTAGACCTTGACTCCACTCACGTTCCTTTAACCTAGGACTTTGTGTGTTTTCATGCATTGCATCCATAAAGCATCTCATTGTATTTCATGGAGTTCAAATACCATTTACAGATATCGCGGGATACCATGAATAAAAAAAAATGAAATGAAAAAACAAGAAAAAGATTTCTTTGGTACCCCACGACATTCGTAAATGTTTGAATTCCATGAAATCTTCATTCACCTCCACATTTCAGCATCATTTTCTGCATTGCATGTGTCTTCCGTTTTCTCATGTTCGGTTCTCTCGCCTTCCAGTTTCGTCACCCTGAGTTCTCGGCACCAATACAACACCAGAGCTCAAACTCGGAAAAGAATGGAGGATCAGGCAAAAGAGATTGATCGCCTTAGCAATGAACTTGAAGACCTTCGAGGGGGTATGGGGCGTATGATGGAGTTGTTACACGTCATGAATGCTAAGATGGATACCCAGCCCACTGCTGTTTCTGAGATTACCGGCGTTACTGTGGACCCTCCACCCAGTGTGACCGTAGCAAGGGACCCACCTTATGGTCTTGCTCCAGGTTTTGTGCCTCCTCAAGCCACTGTTCCGATTAATCAGCCTGTTCAGCAAGCCGTGCCTTTATTTTCTGAAGTTTCTAGGGGGGCTCCTATCTTTGCACCACCTGTTGTACACACTCGTGCACAACCGTACTTCCATGAGACCGCTTTTGATAATCTTGATGAGAATGTTGAGGGTTATGAGAAACATGATAAGCTTCGTGAGGAAGTGAACACCATCGTCCAAAGATTGAAGAAAGTAGAGGGCGATCAAATTTTTGGGACTGCTGCAAGGGATGTCTGTTTGGTCTCAGGTTTGGTTATTCCCCCGAAGTTCAAAACTCCGAATTTCGATCGTTATGAAGGTGCCACCTGTCCTAAGAGTCATCTGATTATGTATTATCGCAAGATGGCTGCCCATGTTGAGAATGATAAATTGATGATCCATTGTTTCCAAGATAGTTTGAAGGGTGCTTCCTCCAAGTGGTATTTAACTTTAGACCAGTCTCGCATTAAGAGCTTTCAAGATTTATCTGACGCTTTCATCAAACACTACAAGTACAATATGGATCTGGCTCCTGACAGAAGACAGTTGCTGAGTATGTCACAAAAGAATTCTGAGTCATTCAAAGAGTATGCCCAAAGGTGGAGAGAGACTGCTTCGCAGGTAGAACCTCCTTTGACCGAGAAAGAGTTAGCTGATTGGTTTGTCGACACGGTCCGTCCAGAATTTTACGAGAGAATGGTGGGTAGTGTGACTTCAAATTTCTCCGACATCGTTGCTGTGGGTGTCAAGATTGAATTGGGTATGAAAAGTGGTAAAATGACAAATAATCATGGTGCTTCTAAGGATCAGCCGAAGAAACCTCCGTATAGCTCCCAGAAAAAGAAGGAAGGTGAAACTAATGCTATATCCTCTGGTAGACCAAGAGAACGCTTTTATCGACATCCGTAAAGTTATGCTCAACCTCAAGGGTACCCAGTCCAATATGCTCAACAACCCTATGTGGCAGCTATTACACCTTCTTTCAATCAACAGGTTCCCATGTATCAACCTATGCAACAACCTCCTGTTTATCCGCCTCCTGTCAACTATCTACAGGCGCCCAACGCTCCTGCTCCTCAACAGCCAAAGAGTCCGGCTCCTCGCCAGAATGTTCCGAATAGAAGAACGTATAAGCCTTGTCCGCCGATTCCGATGACTTTTACCGAGTTGTATCCTTCCTTGGTCAAGCAAGGTCTCATCACTACTCGGGCTTTGGGTCCGCCTCCTAATCCTCTACCCGCCAATTACAACGCCGCCGCTCATTGTTTATTTCATGAGGGTGCGCCTGGTCACGACCTGGAGAATTGTTATGCTCTCAAAAATATTGTCAGGGATCTATTGGAAAAGAAGATTTTGTCATTTGAAGATCCGCAACCGAATGTTAAGAAGAACCCTTTTCCTAACCATGAGAGTGTCAATGCCATTAGTGTTGATTCGGGGGAAGGTTATGCCCTTGACGTTGGACAGATTAAGACTCCTCTCAAGATGTTCCATTCGAAACTGTTTGAAGCTGGTTTGGTAGATACTTCCCACGTTGCATGCGTAAGTTGTGAAGCCAGTGTTAAGGGTTGTGTGCTGGTTCAGAATGATGTTCAGAGGTTGATTAATGAGGGTGTTTTGCAAGTGACAAGCCAAGCCAAGAAGGACGAGGTCGCTGTGGTTGAGCCTGTCTTCCATCAGCCTGGATCAAAGGGTAAAGTACCAGTGTTTAATCTATTAGGGGCAGGTTCTGCCAATCTCGTGTTCGATATACCAAAGTCATCTATCCCTGAGGTGAATCAGCCTAAGCCTATAGTTATTCGAAGACCAAGTCCGTTCCCTTTCAGTGATCCTAAATCTGTGCCTTGGAAATACGACGTGACGATGATTGACAAGGAGTCGGGGAAGATTATTCCAAATGAAGAGGCTAAGGGTGCGGTGACCAATATCGCAGAGGTAAGCAGGATGACTCGCAGTGGCCGTGTGTATACTCCCCATTCCAACGAGGTCCCGCCTAAGGAAACAACTGGTATCCCAGTGCCTGCCAAAGACAAAGGTAAGGGAGCCGTTACGAATGATGAAGATGCCGAATTTTTGAGGATCATCAAGAAAAGTGACTATAAAGTTATCGATCAACTTCATCAGACTCCCTCCAAAATTTCGATTCTATCACTGTTGATGAGTTCACCCGCCCATAGGATGGCCTTGCAGAAGGTTTTGACTCAAGCACATGTGGATCAAGATATTAGCACCAGTCGGTTTGATAGTGTGATTGCCAATTTGACCGCCTGTAACACCCTCAGTTTCAGCAATGAAGAGTTACCAAAGGAGGGGCCGAACCATAATCGTGCTTTACATATATCGGTAAGATGTCAGGAGGACAATTTAGCGCGAGTGCTAGTGGACACCGGGTCTTCTCTGAATGTTCTACCCAAGAGGGTTCTTGATAAGTTGGTTTGTAAAGAGACTGTGTTGAAACCTACTCCTTTGGTTGTCAAGGCTTTCGATGGCTCTCGCCGGTCGGTAATGGGGGAGGTTGAGCTCCCTATCCTGATTGGTCCGCAGGTTTTTAATATCACGTTTCAAGTCATGGACATTAATCCCAATTACAGTTGTTTACTTGGAAGGCCGTGGATCCATGCCGCTGGGGCAGTAACCTCAACGTTACATCAGAAGATGAAATTCGTGATCGATGGAAAGTTGGTTATTATACACGGCGAGGAGGATCTGATGGTCAGTAACCTGTCTTCTTTCCGTTACATCGAGGCCGATGAGAATGCTTTAGACATCTCCTTTCAAGCACTTGAGATCGCCAATGCTGTTCTGCTGGAAGTCGAAGAGACAGTGGGTCAGGGTAATCCATCTTTTTCATCTCTGAAGAGTACCAAAGCAACAATTGACAGGGGCATTCCTGAAGGTTGGGGAGAGGTAATTGATGTAAAGACCAAGACTGATCGCTCTGGGTTGGGTTACAAACCAACTCAGAATGGAGCTACCACAACTGTCGAAGGGCGTCCGAAGGTTATCCAAGAGGTATTTGTCAGCAGAGGTTTCCAAATCAATGCCATCAGCGACTGTGAAGAAGATGAAGAGCTGAGCAACCTGGTGTTTAAGGGTGATGCAGTTCTGAACAACTGGGAGGCCGTAGAGATCCCTGTTATTTTTCCCTTGTCAAAGTAATTACTTTTTTTAAAAAAAGTTTCATTTACATTTACAAATAAAAACCCGTAGCTCTGCCCAAGGCTATAGGGTCTTTTATTGGGCCACCTTTCATTCCTAAAAAGATATTAATAAAAGCATTTTGTTCAATTCCACCTTGTTTCATTTGCGTTTTTCGTTTTCACCTTTAAAAAATGAAATTGGCAACCTTTTTCCCAAAAAAAATAATAATAAAAAAAACAGCATTTCATTCTTACATATCTTCGAGCATTTTAATTAAGTAAGCCTTCCATCATGCAGAGATATCGTAAACCTTGTTGGATCCAATGACTTTACTGACACTCCTGACTGGGATGCACCCATCAATCAGGCTGAGGACGAGGGTGAAGAAGATTTTGAAGTACCCGCTGAACTGACAAGATTGATTGAGTACGAGTACACAGAGCTTCAACCGCATAAAGAGCAGGTGGACCTAATTAATCTCGGTACAGATGAGAGCAAGAAAGAGGTCAAGATTGGTGCAATGCTTGGGACGGAGATTAGGCCGAGGTTGATTGGATTGTTAAAAGAGTATATTGATGTGTTTGCGTGGTCGTATCAAGATATGTCGGGCCTAGACACGGACATTGTTGTCCACAAGTTGCCGCTTAAGCCAGGTTGTCCGCCTATCAAGCAGAAACTCCGAAGAACGAGACCCGACATGGCTTTGAAGATTCGAGATGAGGTTAAAAAGCAGTTGGATGCAGGTTTCTTGGCAGTCGCAAAATATCCAGATTGGGTTGCCAACATCGTGCCAGTTCCTAAGAAGGACGGTAAAGTTAGGATGTGTGTAGACTATAGGGATCTGAACAAAGCAAGTCCAAAAGACGACTTCCCACTGCCACATATTGACACACTGGTAGACAATACAGCCAGTTTTGCGTTGTTCTCATTTATGGATGGTTTCTCTGGTTATAATCAGATCAAGATGGATCCAGATGATCGAGAGAAGACTACTTTCATTACTCCTTGGGGAACCTTCTGCTACAAAGTCATGCCCTTCGGTTTAAAGAATGCAGGGGCAACTTACCAACGCGCTATGACCACTCTTTTTCATGATATGATGCACAAAGAGATTGAGGTGTATGTGGACGATATGATAGCCAAGTCTCAGAGTGAAGAGGAGCATCTAGACCATTTGGTGAAATTGTTTGAACGACTCAGGAAATATCAGTTGAAATTGAACCCTGCTAAATGTACCTTCGGTGTCAGATCTGGAAAATTGCTTGGTTTCATTGTTAGCCAGCGAGGGATTGAGGTGGATCCTGACAAAGTCCGAGCCATTCAAGATATGCCGGCTCCGCGAACTGAGACGCAAGTTAGAGGTTTTCTGGGACGTCTGAATTACATTTCCAGGTTTATCTTTAATATGACCGCTACTTGTGAGCCGATATTCAAGTTGCTTTGCAAGGGGCAGACAGTTGAGTGGAACCCTGATTGTCAGAAAGCGTTTGAGAAAATTAAGGGTTATTTGCAAGATCCCCCTATTCTGATCCCGCCCGTACCTGGAAGACCGTTATTTATGTACCTTACTGTTCTTGAGAAGTCTATGGGTTGTGTGCTTGGGC
This sequence comes from Lathyrus sativus, assembly GCA_963859935.3. Taxonomy (NCBI): domain Eukaryota; kingdom Viridiplantae; phylum Streptophyta; class Magnoliopsida; order Fabales; family Fabaceae; genus Lathyrus; species Lathyrus sativus. The sequence continues at coordinate 646,147,931 of OZ012739.1, forward strand.
AACATGATGAGACTGGGAAAAAGGAACATGCGATTTATTACCTGAGCAAGAAGTTTACCGATTGCGAAAATAGATACTCACCATTAGAGAAAACTTGTTGTGCATTGGCATGGGCCGCTAAGCGCCTTCGGCAATATATGGTCTGTCATACCACCTTGTTGATTTCTAAAATGGATCCGATCAAGTATATTTTCGAAAAACCTGCTCAAACCGGGAGGTTAGCCCGTTGGCACATGTTGTTATCCGAATATGACATCCAGTATGTACCCCAGAAGGCGATTAAAGGTAGTATCTTATCTGATTATCTCGCAGACCAGCCAGTTGAAGATTATGAACCTCTTAAGTTCGATTTTCCTGATGAGGATATTTTGTTGATTAAAAGAGATTGTGAAGAGCCAGATCCGAGCGAAGGTCCAGAACCAGGTCTTTGGTGGAAGATGATGTTTGATGGCTCCTCGAATTTCAATGGGCATGGTATAGGCGCCGTTTTGATGAACCCAAAGGGCGGATTCACTCCATTTACAGCGAGGTTGGACTTTGAGTGTACTAACAACGTCGCAGAATATGAAGCATGTATTCTTGGCCTCGAAGCAGCGATTCACCTCCGAATCAAACTTCTTAAGGTAAATGGTGACTCAGCCTTGGTTATTTACCAGGTACAAGGCAAATGGGAAACGAAGAATGAGAAGCTGATCCCTTATAAGGACTACATTATTGAGCTGATCAAGTATTTCGACGAGATAGAGTTCGAGCATGTTCCTAGATCCGAGAATCACGTAGCTGATGCTTTAGCCATGTTAGCATCCATGTGGAAAGTTAAATTCGTTAATGAAGCACCTCTTATCCATATCGAGCGCAAGGTTGAGCCCGCTTATTGTCAGATGGTCGAAGAAGTTGAGGTGGATGAAAAGCCTTGGTTTCATGACATCAAGAACTATCTCGTCAAGCAAGAGTATCCCGATGGTGCTACTGGTCTGGACAAAAAGACGTTGAGAAGACTGGCGTCCAAATTCTTTATCAGTAATGGTGTGTTGTACAAGAGAAATCACGACATGGTCCTGCTCAGATGTGTTGATAAACGGGAAGCGGACATGTTACTACAGGAAATTCATGAGGGGACCTTCGGAACTCATGCCAATGGCTATGCTATGTCCAAGAAGATGTTAAGGGCTGGGTATTATTGGTTAACCATGGAAGCCGACTGCATCCAATACGCTAGAAAATGCCATAAGTGCCAAATTTATGCTGATAAAATGCATGTGCCTCCGTTGCCGTTGAATGTTTTGTCTTCACCATGGCCGTTCTCTATGTGGGGCATTGACATGATTGGGGCAATCGAGCCGAAAGCTTCTAATGGTCATCGTTTTATCCTTGTTGCCATTGATTATTTCACCAAGTGGGTAGAGGCTGCCTCCTACACCAACGTGACCAAGCAAGTGGTTGCCCGATTCATCAGGAAAGAGATCATCTGCCGTTATGGAGTCCCAAGCCGGATAATAACTGACAATGGCACCAATCTGAATAATAAGACTATGAAAGAGCTGTGTGATAATTTCAAGATCACTCATCACAATTCTTCTCCGTACCGTCCTAAGATGAATGGGGCCGTTGAAGCTGCAAATAAGAATATCAAGAAGATCCTGCAAAAGATGGTTGTGACTTACAAAGATTGGCATGAGATGTTACCGTTTGCTTTACATGGATACAGAACCTCGGTGAGAACTTCGACAGGGGCAACACCTTTCTCACTGGTATATGGAATGGACGTCGTGCTCCCCATCGAAGTAGAGATACCTTCGTTAAGAGTGTTAATGGAGGCTGAACTTGAGGAAGCTGAGTGGGTTCAAGACAGACTGGATCAGTTGAATCTCATTGACGAGAAGCGTTTGACAGCCATGTGCCATGGGCAGTTATATCAGAAACGGATGAAAAGAGCGTTTGATAAGAAGATTCGTATCCGTGAGTTCCGTCAAGGAGAGCTCGTACTCAAAAAGATCTTACCAGTACATAAAGATATGCGTGGAAAGTGGATGCCCAATTATGAAGGCCCATTTGTTGTAAAGACCGTTTTCTCTGGAGGGTCTCTGATACTTACGACAATGGACGGTGAAGAACTAGCACATCCCGTGAATTCTGATGCAGTCCGAAAATATTATGCCTAAAAACCCGCTAAGTCGAAAACCTGCAAAAGGCGACTTAGGCAAAAGTAAGGGTTGAAAAAAAATATAATAATAAAAAGCTCGCTAAGTTGAAAACCCGAAAGGGCGGCTTAGGCAAAAAAGAGCGTCCCGGTGGATTGAAAACCCGAGAGGGCGGTCCAGGCAAAAGTTAGGGACAAAGGCATTTCATTGCATCAGAAGACACTGATTATCTCGAACACGTTTTCCGCATAAGAACCATGTTTCAGTTCTTCCATCCTTGCCCAAGGCAGGATTCTGGATTAGTCTTAGTTATTAGTGTCAGTAGGTGTCATTGGATTCGATGTAACTTTTTCCCATGTTGCCAATTTCAAAACATAATCATCTGTGGAGCTATGCCTTCAGCGAGCTACCGCCCTTTAAATAAAAAAAAACCATCTCGTTACTTACATTCCTTGGTGCATTGCTCTTTGTTTTCTATTTGTTATGCAAAATGCGTTTATTCTTAAAATTTGAAAATGAAAGGTGCATTGTAGATTTTTCAAAACTGTTTTTCAAAAACAAAACAAATTTGAAATGTAATAAATTACTTTGACTAGCGGAAATTCCGAAAGGATCTCTTCATTCCCCGGAAATATCATTATTGTAGAAACACTTTCAAACCATTGCTCTAACACAGTCCCCAGAGAGACTATAAGCTGACAACTTTTTCTTGGGTAACTCAAAAGTGTCCCTCAGGTTTTCTTCTCCCCATGTGAAGACGTGATACTGTACACCCAAGCAGATTACCTTCTCCCCAGAGAATTCAGAACTTTAAAACCAGATTCGGTTCTACCATTGATCCTTCTCACCCATGATTGACGTATTGATTGCCGGGAACGCAGGGTATTTCCGTCGAGATGTTTATTTCATCTCTCGTCCTGTCTATAGTCAGTTTCGTCAGCATACGCAAGGGCATAAGCATCACATGCCTATTTCATTACATATTCATTACATATTCATTACATACTCATTACATACTCATTTCATAACATCTTGCATACATAGACATTAACATACATAGACATTAACATACATTCACATTAACATATGCATCAACATATGCGTTAGCATTCACAGGTTCATTATGTTTCACCATCATTGGTTGTTACCGCCGAGTAACTGGGTTCGTCCATTCTCTCCAAATAGATTGTCAGCCCTAAGCATAAAATACATAAGTGTTTCCAGTTTCCCCACAGAGCTCGATCCTTGTGGATGACGGTTACTTCAGCTATCTTTCCTCACCAGGATAAGATATTTACCCTCCGAGATCATTCCCTCGATGGAGTCTTGATTACCAGTTTTCTTTCTAGCTCGATCCTAGATTGAATCTCAGTCTTGTCGGTCGTCAATCCCAACCGGACGTGCATTTATTTTGCACCATCTAAAGGTTTTCACCATACCATGGACAGATACGCGACTATCTCGCTTGAGAAGTTTATCACTGTACCCGGACGTGCATTTATTTTGCACTATCTTCAACTACAGTCATTTACAGATACACGACAGTTCACGCCTAGAAAATCTATCATTACAACACTACAACACTTTACAATCCTACATGTTACAACATCGGTATACAACATTTCTCACCTAAGAAGCCGATCCTATCTTCGTTATGACTCGCAGCAAATGGCCATCTCCATGGAGCAGTTGGGCTTCCATTTACCTGTCGTCTTGAAGTATGGGGGGTTTTGAACCAAATCGTATTCAGGAGAGCACGATCTTGAGATACGGGGAGGTTTGAGCGGAATCATATTCAGGAGAGCACGATTCTGAGTTATGAGGAAGTTCAGTTGGCCGTTTTTCAGGAGTGCACGATTCTGAAAAATGAGGAAATTTCAAGAGCCGAATCATATTCAGGAGAGCACGATTCTGAGTTATGAGGAAAGTTCGATTATCCATTTTCATATTCAGGAGAGCACGATTCTGAAGTATGAAAAAGTTCATTCACAACCAAATCATATTCAGGAGAGCACGATTCTGAAGTATGAGTATATTCAGTCATCCAGTTTCATATTCAGGAGAGCACGATTCTGAAGTATGAGTATATTCAGTCATCCAGTTTCATATTCAGGAGAGCACGATTCTGAAGTATGAGTATATTCAGTCATCCAGTTTCATATTCAGGAGAGCACGATTCTGACGTATGAGGAAGTTCAGTTTACCCTTTTCATGTTCAAGAGGGCACGATCTTGAAGCAGTTTATTTATCCTTCGGTAAGAGAAGAATCAGAATCGTATTCCAGGCGTCGACCTTAAATGCGAGAAGATTTACTTATCAGATAAGCAGCAACCTCTTTATTTGAGTGGTTATCCATTTTTGCACATAAGTCCCTTCCAACGATAAGTGACAGTTCTCCCTCGAGAAGCTTATCAGGGCATTTCCCATTAAAGTCCATTTATTTTGGCATACAGTCGGTCTTTACCCTGTATATTTGATACGGATTTCCGAAAGGTCCGTTTGATCCTGTCACGAGAGATAGTTTACAGAATGCTTGGATGTTATTCTTTGCTCAATGCTCCAGCATTTTGTAATCGATCTTACAATCGTACAGTTTTATTTTTAAGATTCCCCAGTGGAGGCCATCTCATAGGTGCCATCTCCATTTGAGGATCTCGTTCCTTTTCTAAAAGTGACAATTGGTCATTCGCACTAGTTGACTATCATTTTTAGAATTCCCCAGTGTTGTACTGCGTCTCAGCGCGTCATTTTCCCCAGTGTGTTCTTCTCGTGGCGTCTGTCTCGGTGTCGTCATGTTCATCAGCATTTTCGCATTCATTATTCCAGCATACGCATCATATCATATTCATATCATCTGCATTAAGCGGTCCTCGCTTTGTCCATAGCATTGCGTCATCGCATGTAAGGGCAAAATTTTCGGTTATCTATATTTAAATCGCTCCACCACGATTTCCTCGAGTCTCTGTCACTAAAATCGTCTGGTGTAGCTATTTAAATAGGGGCAACTGTAATACCCCAAATTTTACCCTTACATTTAGTCAGGTATTTCGCATATCATCTCATATGTACATTTGCTAACCACTAACAAGTTATGAAGATGTTTGTTTTGCAGATTGGGTCCCAGGGGTATTTTGGTCATTTTACACAAATTCTACCAATTCCTTGAAGACGGGCTGTTATTAAAATTCTGAGGCATTTGATACGTTATGGTTTTGAGGCATTTATCAATCACCAGTTCTGATCATATTGAGATTTGGGCATTTGGTCAGTGGAGTTTAATTACGATTAGTTTTGCTGCTGATGCTGAAAATGTTGTGATTACGGTGCCCATATGTGTTTGGTTATGAAACAATTGGTTAACATTTTAATCGGATGATGAGATTAGGATCACAAATACCACTTGGGAATATTTATGTTTTATGCCTATGTTAATGAATTAAATACTTGTGGATTTATTCACATTTGTTTATATTTTTTAACTAAGAATAAAATATAAATAAATTCAAAACTTTGAGAATTTTATTTCATAAATAATGCTATCATACAAGAATGTGGATGTTGCTTCATATTTTACAAAGTACTGTTACAAGGAAGTACATTAAAATTCTCAATCCTAAGGGATTACATTAAAGCATCTACCCTAAATCCTAAGAGTATCTAAAGATCTTCATGTTGTATTTGAACTTCTCCATGAATCCTCAGCTAACCTGCACATCAAAAGAAAACAAACAGTACAGAAAAATGTTAGAAGTTTTTTCGACACTCTCAGAACAATGTCATCATCGAGTGCCGGGAGTGGCACAACCGAAGCTGCATCCTACCCCCGTTACCGATCCGCGCCGTGGGCGTCAGATCAGGTAATACTTGTTCTTATCGATACGGGACATCCGAGAGATAGAAGTAATAAAAGAAGCGGGATTGATTCGTTTTGCCGCAATGGGATTTCCGAACTGATACGAGAATAAGGCAACATAGGCAAATTCTGACTCAGACCCGGATGCCGGCAGGTCTGAGTAACTTTGGTTTCAAATTTCCCAACACCTGAAAGGCCACAAGCATCATCAGAACCCAAAACATAAACAATTCATGAGCAGTATTAATCCTGAACCAGTAGGTGAGGACATGAAAACCAAACAGAGGATTGAAATGCAAGCCAAAACTGCATCAAACTGCAGTAATTCTGAACCACATAGGCAAGTTCAAACAGAACAAGAAGAGTGAAATGAAGCCAAGGCTGCATCAAATCGCAGCAAGATGGTTCAGAATGAAAACCAAGTTGCCCCAAAATGAACTCATAAAGGAACTCCAAGTATCAATGAATAACCACAAACAATAGTGCTGTCAAAGGCATCATGGTAAGGCCAAGCTGCGAAAAAGTTCGAGCCCAGGGACAAAAGGCATCCAGCCTAACATCTGCAGAAGGAGAATCAAAGCAACAGTTAGTATTTCCGATAACACGCCATAACAGTTTGCGGCATTTCCAAACCAAATAAGAAGGTCACATTGGAAAATTGGGAATGCAGGGCATAGGCTCAGTTATGAACATCATAGCCCAACAATATACACATCAGTCCAAATACCAGCCTACACCAAGTGAGAATCAACGGCAACTGCATCGATGAAAAGGGGACATACGCATCATAATCACAGTTCAGCACCTGAAAATTGGAGAATCAAATCAGAAGTAACGCAAAGGGTTCAGACCAGTGGTCATCATCACCATGTGACCATCCTCGGCAGCGTTTGACTCAACAGCATCAGTATCAGTTCTGAAAGGAGAAAAAGAGGGTCAATGAACTCAAAACCGGAAGAGTAAATTGAACTCGAAACCATATCAGAAAACGATTCAAAGTAGCAGCCCAACTCGTGTTCTGAACCAAGTTCCACAGAACACGGCAGAAAATAATCGCAGCAGCATCGAGAAGTATTTCCTCGAGGGTTCAGAACACAGTCATCATCACCGCCTACCGTTCCCGGCAATTTTGACCCGACCGAAGCATCAGCTTCAATTCCCTGAAAGAAGAAGAGGAAAAATTAATGTATGTTTCAAAACCGGAATCCAGAAAATCAGAAGCAGATATCCAACGAAAATCCAATCCAGACTGCATCAAAAATAGTTCAAATCGGTTCGAAACGAAACAAATCAGTTCAGATATCGAACGAATCAAATGAAACCCGAGCAAATCCATCAAGGAGTTTTGGAAAAGGAAAGTGTGAATCAGTATCAAATAAAATCAAATCATATCAGAATACCAATCAAACACGAAATCATCAAATCAGACAAAATCACGCGAAATTATATCTCAGTGAAGCGCAAATCCAACATCCAAAAGCCCAAAATAAAAGTTATAAAAGGGACGATTTCACCTGTGAGACAGAACGCTAGGGAGGACTGAATACAAAACCCAAAACGGCGAACCCTAACAAAGAGATCGAAACATGAATCGCTAAATCCAAATCACTACTCGTACTCATCATCATCACAAATCATTGAAGTCAAACGTGAACGGAGCGTGTTGGACCGCCGACGCCGTTTCGAACCAACCGACGGGCAATCCGACATAGGGCTCAGTTGTACATCATCGACCCCTAGGAATAAAGATCGCTAACTATCGCCGGACGCCGAGTTGCGAAGACGCCATCAACGGCAACCGGTCGAAACCCTAACAAAAGGGTGAGAAATCTCTGAGGATTCATAACTTGCTGTGTGTTTGTTTTTTTTTTCAGGAGAGGAAAGTTAGCATCGAAGCGACGAATGGTGAAGACGAAAGCGAAGACGAAACAAGACGGAAAGGGAGATAAGGGCGCCGCTCAATGAATGGTTCTCAAAACCCTAATGAGAATGTGACTCCCTTGATGGCTTCGGGTTGGGTCCGGGTATGATGACCGGCCCAACCCCTTTATGTTATATTTTTTATATTTTGTTTTTTAATTAGTTGTTTTAATTGTTTTAAATTGTTTTTATAATTTAAGAAAACTGTTTTAAAAAACCTCCCTTGTGAAAATATAATAAAAATCTTAAAAAACCTTTTTATAGTAAAATAAAAAAACCTCCTTTTTAAAAAAAATAAAAATTAAAACTTTTTTATAAAATTAAAACTTTTAAAAATGAAAAACTTTTATAGTAAAATAAGAGAAACTTTTTTTAAAAAAAAATACAAAAATAATTTTTTTTAATTTCTTTTGCAAACTAACATTTAATTATTAATATTTTTCAAATAAAACAATAATAAAATCTCAAATTTGCATCTTTTTCTTAACTCATTCGATCACCGCCTAACTCTGCCTACTAATGCCGTTTGTTCATTTTGCAGCTCATTACCTTTACCGTTACTTATCACATTTTATTACTATATTGTAACTGCTTCTCATATGTAACCCCGCGAACCAATAATCGCGCTTTAAGTTTCTGCCTTTAAATTTCTGTTTGCATGGCTTTAACTTCTGTCTTATTCTCTGCTTGCATGATTCAGTCACCTCACCTCAATATTCTGTCACCTTACATCCGAAGGTTAGGTCTAACTGTTTGGCCGCCGCGCCAATAGTCCTCAACTTCAAACCCTTACAACTACAAACCCTAATTTTCACAAATGCCTCGCCGCAGGCAAGATTACAATTTTACCCCTAGCATTAGGTCAAAGAGCCGCCGCGCTCATTTTAGGGTTTCCCGCCGCGGAATCCCTAACCTAACCCTAATTCACTTAACAAATTCAACATAGAAATAGGAGTTTCAAAGACTCCACGTAAGCATGTCCTTAAGATGTGTTTACTTCCCCATTGAAACCTTGGCCACAGTCAAGACGTTTCTAACCTCCCTTTTGAGGGGAACTACGATTACTCTGATTCCACTCCCGTAAGGATACGTAGGCACAAGATGCGATGTCTTGCCGAGTAAACTTAGAATTAACCCCTTAGGTTTATTTTCTCACTTTTAATCCTTTGTACATATACCTTAAGCAAATAAATAAAGCAAAATAGTAAACATCTGAACAAAAGGTTCCTGTAGAGTACTACAGAAGTTTAGGGTGCTAATACCTTCCCTAAATTCAACTAACCCCCGAACCCTAGATCTGTCCCCGCATTGTGTTTACGATGCAAAATAGGTTTTCCCTCTTTTGACCTTTTCCTTCGGATAAATCAAAGAGCGGTTGTGAATTGAATTGCGATTCAAACTCATTAATAGTTTGTGATCCTATTTCCACCGCAACAAAAGGAGTCAAAGCTCTAGACTCTGTGGGGGTAACAATACTGCGCTCGTCCCACTGCTGAGAGAATAGTCCCAAATACCTGCTGGAGATAACCAAGAACTCAACCTGCTGGGGAGAAACTAGTCATAATCCACTAGGGATAACTATCTGGAATAACCTCAGGAATGAGAGCCCTGCAACAAATACAAACAAAGTATCCTGTATATAATAAGAGTTATCTCAGTTATTGTCCATGACATCGTTCAAGCAAATCAAAGTTTTAATCATGGTTAGCAGAGCCCACAAGTTTATGTACGCAAAGTTTTATCAAAAACATCATGCGTTTTTGCAAACAAAACAGCAAAAGCTAAAACAAGCACGAAAGCTTTCTGAATAATATATACTTCATTGATAAATGGCCTGTAAATAGGCAAAATTACAACAGATGCAACTCCTGAAAAGAGAAAGTCGCGCAAATAGTACAGAAATACAATAGATATACAAAATGTCAGCAATATGGTACAGACAACCACCATGTGCCAACTCATCTATGACTCGCATGACTTTGATGCTTCTCCCACGCTTCGTCCTCTACAAAGACTGACTTGATCGATTGACCCTCGGGTCCTCCCAGAATCCACTGTGCTCGAAAGATCAATACGCAGACCGTAGTCATTTGCTTTTTCAAATCCTTGTTCAGATAGAAGTTTCCAGACAATCTTCTCAATGTCTTCTTATCCCGGCTGGATTCCCCAAGAGAATATTCTTGATTCTTGAGAAATTTTCTGATATCATGATACCACGGCTTCCCATCTGAAGCTTCCTCTATTGCAAATACGAACGCTGGCCTATTGAGGCGAGAGATGACAATTCTCGGAGCGTCGTTCCAATAATTCACCTTGTACATCGAGGATAATGTAGCCAAGGCATCTGCCATCTGATTCTCCGCTCTTGGCACATGATGAAACTCTAACCTGTCAAAGAAAGGTAACAATCCCCTAGCGTAGTTCATGTAGGGAATCAAGTTAGGCTGATGAGTCTCCCATTCTCCTTTGATTTGATTGACCACCAAAGCTGAATCACCATAAATATCAAGATTTTTTATTCTCAAATTAATCGCTTCTTCAATACCCATGATACATGCTTCATATTCACATTCGTTATTGGTGCAGGGAAATGTTAACCTGGTAGTAAATGGTATGTGCGAACCATGGGGAGTGGTAATGATTGCCACAATTCTGCTACCATAAGAGTTAACAGCACCATCAAAAATCATTTGCCATTGGGAACCCAGCTCAGGACCTTCATCAGGTAGCGGCTCATCGCAATCTTTCATCTTCAAGAACATGATATCCTCATCGGGAAATTCAAACTTCATCGGCTGATAATCATCGATTGGCTGCTCTGCGAGATATTCTGACAGAACACTCCCCTTGATAGCCTTTTGGGAGACGTATTGAATGTCGTATTCTATCAAAACCATCTTCCATCTGGCAATCCTTCCCGAAAGTGCTTGCTTCTTAAACACGTACTTAATTGGATCCATCTTTGAAATCAACATGGTTGTGTGATTCAGCATATGTTGCCTTAGGCGTTTGGCGGCCCAAGCAAGTGCACAACACGTCTTCTCTAACATTGAGTACCTATACTCACAATATGTTAACTTTTTACTCAAGTACTAGATGGCATGTTCTTTTCTTCCTATCTCGTCGTGGTGACCGAGAACACAACCCATGGAGTTCTCAAGAACCATCAAGTACATTATCAATGGTCTTCCAGCCACTGGAGGCATCAGTATCGGAGGCTCCTACAAATATTCTTTTATTTTTTCAAATGCCCTTTGGCAATTTTCATTCCAGACTACCGCTTGATCTTTCTTTAACAGCTTAAATATTGGTTCACATGTGGCTGTGTGGTGAGATATAAACCTTGCAATGTAGTTCAATCTACCTAAGAAACCACAAACTTCTTTCTCAGTTATCGGTGCTGGCATTTCCTGTATAGCTTTTATTTTTGCAGGATCGAACTCGATTCCTTTTTCACTGCCTATAAACCCCAATAGCTTTCTTGACCGTATGCCAAAAGTACACTTGTTCGGATTTAACCTTAGTCTGAACTTCCTTAACCTCTCAAACAGCTTCAACAGATTCACCAAATTTCCTTCCTCCGTTTGCGACTTTGCGATCATGTCATCAATATAAACCTTAATCTCATAATGAATCATATCATGAAACAAAGTCACCATTGCCCACTGATAGGGTGCCTCTGTATTCTTTAATCCAAAGGGCATTACCTTGTAGCAAAAAGTCCCCCACGGCGTGATAAAAGTCGTTTTCTCCATGTCCTCCAGGACCATCTTGATCTGGTTATATCCGGAGAAACCGTCCATGAAGGAAAACACTGAATACTGAGCAGTATTATCAATAAGCACATCAATGTGGGGGGCGGGAAATCGTCTTTCGGGCTCGCTCTGTTTAGATCACGGTAATATACACACATTCTTACCTTACCATCCTTCTTTGGTACAGGTACAATGTTAGCGACCCACGGAGGGTAGTTCGTCACAGTAAGAAATCTGGCGTCCAACTGCTTCTGGACCTCTTCTTTGATCTTAACTACCATGTCCGGTCTGGTTCTTCTTAGCTTTTGTTTCATAGGTGGGCACTCTTCTCGAAGAGGCAAGCGATGAACCACAATATCCGTATTGAGCTCGGGCATATCTTCGTATGACCAAGCAAAGACATCTTTATACTCTCGGAGCATTTCAACCAGTCTTTGTTTGACATCGTCCTCTAAAGCAGCCCATATCTTGACTTCTTTTATGCCTTTCTCTGTACCTAGGTTGACGACTTCGATTTCCTCCTGATGAGGCAGAATAACCTTTTCTTCCTGTCTCAGTAACCTGGCGAGCTCTTCAGGAAGGTGTTCGTCTTCTTCAATCTCTTCTTCAGCTTGAAAGATTGGATTATCAAAGTCATACCGAGTCATAGACGAGTCTGAATCGGTGGCATCTGCTATGTGAAACCTGTAATGATGATGATTTGATGCTTAAAATGATATGCAAACAACTCAAACCAAATTTCCATTTTATTGTTAAAAATAAAAACAAGAAAAACAAGGATCACAATATTTGAATGCAAAAATGCCCTTTGATTAATAATAAAATGATTTTTCAAAACATAAACAAGAATAAGGCCCTACAGACAAAAACCTCTATGCTTCGGGTAGAACATAGGGCTACACATAATAAAAAATAAGATAATTACTCTCCATGCGTCACTTGGACAATTTCTTCGATAGTCTAGTTGTTCAGGCTTCGGCCGGGAACATATGGCTGGATCCATGCATCCATATCACAGTCACTATCACCTTCGTCCTCGGACGCGGTGTTGATTCGGTCAAATATCAACCCACCACTTGTAAACTGGAATGGCCCTCTGTAGCGTGGCGCACTCTACGAAGAAGAAGATGACAGGATGTACCCCAATCCAAACTTATCTTGCTTATTAGGGATATTCAGTACCTGCCCCCAACCCTGAGATGATCCAAATTTTACCATAGATTGCGCCTCTTTGTATGATGACATAGCAACCTCAGGAACACCGCCCACAACTGGCGCCTTCTCTCTGACCTGGACTGTCTCAAACGCTTGACATAGAGTCTCATGTATCTCCCCATCGACTTCCACATATTTGAACAAGGACAAATGGCTGATCATAATGTCCTCCTCACCATAGACAGTGACAATGTTGCCCCCCACCATATACTTTAATTTCTGATGCATGGTTGACGTTACTGCCCCTGCTCAGTGAATCCAGGGCTGACCTAACAAGCAATTGTATGCTGGTTGGATATCCATTATGTAGAAGACGACGTTAAAAACCTTCGGGCCGACTTGGATAGGAAGAGTTACTTCTCCGAACACAGACCTCCTTGTCCCATCAAATGCTCACATAATCAGATCACTAGGCGTGTATATTACTCCGTGGGTGTCCAGCTTCATCAAAGCCTTTTTGGGCAACACATTAAGCGAAGACCCAGTATCCACCAGCACGTGAGATAAAACAGCCTCTCTGTACTCAATTGAAATATGCAGAGCGTGATTGTGGTTTCTCCCTTTAGGGGTCAGATCCAGATCAATAAATCCTAATCCATTTCCAGCGTTCACATGCGCCACACTCCTTCCAATTGGTTGACAGATATCTCCTGTTGCACATACGCAGTGTTCAGAATCCTCAGAAGGGCATTCTGATGTGCCTTAGAGCGCAGTAGTAATGATAAGATTGATATTTTTGACGGGGTTTTTTGTAGATGGTCCATAATCTTGTAACCGCTTTTTCTAATTAGACGCATGAGTTCCTCAGCGTCTTTCAACAAAGCGTTCTTTTCAGCCCCTTGAGACCCTCCTTCAATAACAGCTTTCCCCTTTTCCTTATCCGGTCATTCCGTAATAGCCTCTAGAGGTGCAAACACTCTCCCACTTCTCGTCATTCCGCCTGTTCCCACCAAATTATCCACTGAATCAGGCATCGTTCCTTTCAGCTCTTGTTTTTTGCTGTTACAAAAGACTTCAGTGCCATAATTCCACGGGATCGCTTTAGTGCTTTCATAAGGCATAAGCCCTGCCTTGGTAATTATAATGCTAGCTGGCTTTGGTGACGCAGACATATTAATGGTTCTAAATGGAATTGAGATTGTGGCAACCTCATCCTTCTCTTGACCAATCACCCTCTCAGCCATCTTTTCACCTACTCTGTCAAATTGTAGTATGCCTTCATTCATTAATCTCTGCACATGGTTTTTCAAGTCCTCACATCCCTCAGGACACACCAAATAACCTTCACAGCTTTCCATACAGCCTGGAAACACTCCACTCTTCAACAGCCTATTTTTAACAACACTCAAAGGAGTTTTCAACTCTTCAACATTGGCCACCAAATTCAAACTCTCTCCCTCCACAATAGCATTTATCCCCGCTGCTCCATGGTTGGACAAAGGATTTTGCACAACATTGGGCGCATCATTCGTAAAATTGATCACCTTTCTATCTATAAGGTCCTGAACCTTATGCTTGAAGGCTTTACAGTTATCTATGTGATGGCCAGGAGCGCCTGAGTGAAAGTCACATCTGGCATTTGCGTCATACCCTGGGGGAGGCGTGCCAGTCAGGGGTGCCAGCGTTCTCTTCTGATCTAACTGTAGTTGTATCAAATGTTGTAACAATTGTGAGTATGGCATTGGTGGTGCATCAAAATATATGTTCATCGTCGTCCTACAGTCTTGGAACTGCCGTGGAGCATAATTTTGTTGTTGTTGTTGTTGTTGTGGACGTTGCTGTTGTTGTTGTGGTTGTACTGCCGGAATAGCAATACTTGCAATCTGAGGTTGTTGTTGATGGTACTGTTGATTTCTATTTCTGTTGTTACCCCTGTATCTTGAGACCGCATTCGTCTCCCCTTTTCTTTTCTTATTACCAAAGTTTTTTCTACCTCCTCCAGATGAGGACCCCTCTCCCGCTTGGATCTTTCCCAACTTAATCCCATTTTCCACTCGCTCACCTGTAATGATTAGGTCCGAAAATCTACCAGACATATTGCCCACCAATTTCTTGTAGTACACACCAGGAAGTGTAGCTACAAACAGATAAATGAGTTCCCTCTCCACCATAGGAGTTTGAACCCTTGCATCAAGTTCGCGCCACCTCTAGGCGTACTCTTTAAATCCTTCATTATTTCGTTGCGACAAATTCTGCAACTGCACATGATTAGGCGCCAGATCACTATTATATTGATAGTGTCTGACGAAAGCCTCTGCCAAATCTCTCCAGCTTCTAATGTTGACCGGCTCCAAACCCATATACCACTCCAAGGACGGACCAGACAGACTATCTTGAAAGAAGTGCATCAGCAACTTCTCGTCATCGGAGTATGCAGACATTTTTCTATAGTAAGAACGGAGATGCACCCTTGAACAGGTCGTCCTCTTATACTTGTCAAAGTCTGGGACCTTGAACTTTGGTGGGATCCTTAAACTTAGGATCAGCCCTAAGTTTGACATGTCCAGACCAAGAGAGTTCTGGTTTTCAAGGTTCCTCATCTTCTCTTCTATCAATCTGAACCTTCTGTCCACGTCGGGCTGCAGTCCTGCCCCTAGATCTCCCATGGAGAAAATATCGTCTTGCTCGTCTTCCTCCCATTGAGGGCCAGTGTTTCCATGTACAGCACACATTGGTGCTGGAATATGGACTCCAGTATGATTACCTCCGCCCGGAGGAATAACAACTGTTGGAATGGCAATGGAATGAGGAGTGCCATTGTCAGTTGTAGGAAGAACAACAGTAGTCCCTCCATGCAGAACCCCACTTCCGTCAACCCTAGCAATCAGAGGTTGAACGAGTGTTCTCAACTGTTCTTGACCGTTGGCGACTCCTTGCATCAAGTCCATAAATTGCGCCATACGGTCACGGAACTTCTGCAACTCAAGTTGAATTTGGTCCATGGCTTTTTGCTAATTCCCCCTTGTTGAATAGCGGTGAATGGTGCGGTCTTCAATCCTAAAACAGTACTGAGAAAACCACATAAAGAAGAAAGGTCAATGGAACCAGAACACTTGCAATACAATATGAAAAATGATGCAAAATGTAGACATGTAAATATGGTTCAGGGAAATCTTCCCCTTGATTCTAGTTCCACGGGAATAATAAGAGAATGAAGAGCTAATAGATGAAGCCACAAAACCTTTCTCAGAAAAATAGAATAAGGAACAGAGTATCAACACACAATACATCACCAAGGAAAATACAACTGAGTCAGTAGGACCTCGTCCAACAATCCTAGTGATAGTTAGAGTACAAAACAACAAAATACAAAAGAGAAAATACATCAAGTGCGACAGTGAGTCTGAAACTCCTCCAACAACTCCCTCGTATCAGGGTGATCAGGCCTAGCAATCAATCCCTGGATAAGCATCTCCCTCCTGCTGATGGTAGCTTGTAAGCCTTGAGCATAATCTTCCCAGGCACCTTCCCCAAATGCATCTTCGAGTTTAGACCTTTTCAGATCTGCTCTCAACTTATACTCCTCCAATGTTGCAAGGGCTTCACGTAGCTTGTGGTCGCTTTCGTACCGACAAGCTGACTCTCCGGGAGCTTTTTCATCTTTGATTTGGAGTTGAGTCTTCAACCTGTCAATCTGCTGACGAAACCCATCCTCTCTTTCTTTGTTGTTTGTTAAGATAGAATTCCATTGTGCGTTGAAGTTGGATATCTCAAGGTGTGCTTTCTCCAACTCTTTCTTCTTCCCTTTGAGGGCATTACCCAAGCTCCTCATATCCTGACCGAGACGTTCTCTGACACGGATTTCTTCAGTCAATTCTCTACCCATTTTGTTCACTGTCTCTGCCTGCATCTTGGATAGGTGAGTGGCTTGATTCTTCTCACTTTTAAGATGAATGATCTCCTTCTCCAATTCTTCATTCACCCTGCGTAGTTCTTCTTTTTCAGCCCACAGTTGATTGTACTTCTGGATGTCAACTGTCGTTGGTTCTTCAACTACTCGGGGGTACAAAGGCTCCCTGATGGGAAATGGTAGCAAGAGTCTCTCAACTCTTTCCTGGATCCATTCCATGTATGGTCCATATGCTCTGCAATCACTCTTGCCCAAATAAAGATTTCCTCTCCGATGAATGCTATTCCAAGCCTGTTGCAAACTAGTTAGAGTAGCAGCATCAGCTAAACTCGTGAAATACAGAGATTCCTATACTTCATCCTTCTTCAGAGGTTCTCTTAAAGTATAGCCAAATTGTCTGACAGGGAGAGCTGGATTGTAGTTAATGCCACCTTTTCTCCCAATCAAAGGAACATTGGGAAAATCTCCACAGCTGTAAAGAATTTCCTTACCCAAAAGGTCTCTGCTAAACCACACAATATCTTCCAAGGTTAAGCCCATGAGGCTCTCTGGCCAACCAATTGTATTAGTTGCATCAATAAAAGGCCCAGACTTAGGCAGATGCGAAATAAACCATCTGTAGAGTAGTGGAGCGCAACAAGAGGCGTTTTTCCCTCGTCTGTTCTCATTCTTGTAGTGTGTAGAATGATAGACATCACCTAGAAGGTTTGGCACAGGACTCTTGGAAGCAAAGATGTGGAAAGCATCCAAATCAACAAAATCATGTATATTGGGAAACAACATTATCCCATAGATGCAGAGCGCCAAGACTGCATTAAAGACAACCCAACATCCTTCCTTTGCAAAGTGCTGAGCCTTACTTATTAAGAATGGCAATGGGAAACCAGGCACCCCACTCCTTCGTACCATTTTCCCCTCTAATTCAGAAACACCCAAGTGAAGAGCATTGGCTAGCTTGGATAGGTTAGGCTCCTCTTCAGAATGCATAAAAGGCATCTCTTCTAAGACTGGGATTCCCAACAACTGAACAAATTCTTCCAAGGTAGGCAGCAGAATATATCTGGGGAATGTGAAACAACGCAGTTGAGGATCATAAAATTGCAGCAACGCGTGGATACCTTCCAACTCGTATTTAGATATTTGCAGACAAGACTTAAAATCCTCCCATATTCCTTTTTGAAATCCTTCATAACTCCTTGCTCAACCACAGAAATGAGTCCCACCAAAGGTCCTACGTCTGGTATTGGGAACTTGTAAATAACAGCTTTCTTGAAACCACGCTCTATAATGACAGTGGATTAGATTACTAGAATCAAGGAGAAAATATGCACCTGAAACACAAATACATGCAAATGTTAGGATGCAAATGAGTATGCACATGCAAATAGGGGATCAAGATTGATGTGCTGCTGACTGAGATGAACCAGCGCTTCGCTTTGGCGAGAAATAATACTGCACTGACACAAGGAATCTCATTGTATCAAAGACCACAAGTCCACACTGACGAGAAAACCGGGTAGGTTGAAGGTCAAGGTTTCCTACAAAACCCTCCCCACTCACAGGTATGAACCTATCTCTGACAAGGTCTGGCATCCTATGCGGTCGTCAGTGTCACAGACTTTCGAGAAACGATGATACATTCACCATTTCTGGTTTGGCATCATAGTCTAACAAAGCTGACTCACTTAAAAAATGAACGGTCTCCAGAGTCGACAGTTTCCAGATCTAACACCCCCTCCTGACCAATACACATGATAGGATGTCTTCAAAGAAAACTTCGTCTGAACGCGAATTTCATGAGGACTAGTGCGTGTCTAACGTGCAGGTCCTTACTACTTTCCACTCTAATGTTATGTATATACTCAAGCCTGGGTTTTGGCTTATCTCTCAATGGAACAGTCCCACCCAACAGCACAACAATAACATGATAATAATGCGGGAAAGTAAAATGCAAATGCGATAAAATACAGATACAACACAAATGCACATATATACACAACCAAAGATAAAACACACAAGCGCTAGGATTGACTCACATAGGGGATGGGAAGTGTCCCCAGCAGAGTCGCCAGCTGTCGCTACTGTGAAAAAGGGTCGGCAAAGACAGAAAAGTCACCATCGTTTGTTATTTATCCCAAAGAGAGGGAAAGGAAACGATCGAAGAAAACCTACAAAAAAGGGAAAAGACAAGGTCATCGCAACCAAATCTTGGGTTCGGGAGTCGGTTAAACAAGGGGAAGGTATGAGCACCCCTCACGTTCGTTGTACTCAACGGGATCCACGCTTGTTATCTATCTAAAAGGGTGAATCTATCAAAAGGCTGGCTCACAGGGACAAAAGAAAAGAAAATAGACTCGATGGAGCATCGCCGCTCTATGCCTACGTGCTCCCTCGTGCAATGGGAAAGTCATAGTCAACGTAGTTCGGAAAACTACGGGTGAAGGTGGGGAAATGTTGCTCGCCAAGACATCGTCGTCTTGTGCCTACATATCCTCATCTGGTATGAGAAATCAGAGCAAACGTAGTTTGGGCTGACACGACCACTGATTGGTTCAAATGTTTTAACTGAGTATGGTTAAATGGTGGTTCTAGCAGCTAGGGACGATGCCTGTTTGCGGTAGAACCAAGACTTAACACACTCTTTCTAAAAATGATTTTCCAAACAATACTGAAGGATAAAAAGGTTTGATGCTTTTTAAGAGAAGAAGTGAATTGAGTTAAGTTTGTAACTCATGTTGCACTAAAGACTATGACTTGAGATCGAATGCGTCGCATATCACCCAAAGGGCATACGCTAAACACTCTAGACAGATTGAGAGGAGGCCCCCTAACTCTCATTCCTCAAGTACTTAAGGCTCGTAGCGTACAACACTTATTATCCTTTATTAGGTGTCTTAAGAGATTATGAGATGAGAAGAAAACACACAAACTCTAAGGGGAAACTAATAAACCCTAATGTTATCATGATAAATGCTCCTAAAGTTGGGATTGAAAGGGTAAATCTATCCTAATGTTATCATGCAAAGGATTGAACACCTAATGTCTCTCCTACTCCCATCCTAAACGGAGGGACTAGGAATCCTAAGGGATCATGGCAAGAGAGCACAAGTAAACACATAGCAATTCAATCACATATGAAAAGAAGATGAGATGAAAGTGACTTAAACAAGTTAATGCAAAAAGAGATGCAAATATGAAATGCAAACACAAATGTAAGAGGGATGAGATGAAATGGGAGAAGCAAGCTCCTACAACCATCAACCATCAATCATCAAAGAAAAGGTGTCATCCTAAGATGCACACATAAAGAAAAGAGGGAGGAAAAAAGTGTGGGGCAGCAACCACCATAAGCAAATCTCAACCATACAATTATTGAAATACAAGTAAAGCGGTGGAAATGATCAATGCAAAACAAACACCAATGTTCATGACAAACTCAAAGTGCAAACTCAAGCACCAAATCATCATGAACAAGCGCTTATCCACCAAAGGCAGAAGAAAATCACAAGAGGAATGATCCAAATTCAAAGTCAAAACAAGAGGGAAACACAATCATGATCATGTGCAAGTGATGAACCAAAGTTCAAGCACAAACTCAACACTTAGACAAGTGGAGAAGCATGATTCAAAAATGACTTATGATGCAAGGCACATATCCAAGGATGAGGAAACAAGTCAAAAACAAACCACATAAATGCATCACATCAATCCATGAAGTTCACATGCAAGAAGGATAGAAAACAAGCAAGAAAATGCAAGAAAATCTCATTCTGTTTCAGTGGTAACCGGTTACTCAAAATAGGGTAACCGGTTACTCTGTTGAAAAAAACCTGAAAATGTGAAATTTGCACTGAGTAACCAGTTACTCATAATAGGGTAACCGGTTACCCTATTAAAAAAGGCTGAAAAACGTGAAATTTGAATTGAGTAACTGGTTACTCTAGAGAAGGTAACCGGTTACCACTGAACCAGAACCAAAAAAATCAACTTTTAAAATCAGTTTTCAACATCCAACAACTTATCCAATCATCCCTATGAACATGGTATCAATCAAGCACGAAATTATCATCAAGAAACAGTGTTCAAGCATCATGTAAACACAATCAATCATCAAAATCATAAATCACAAGAATCAAAAACAACAAAATGGATCAAAAAGCATTAAAACCTATGGATCTACATTGTGATTATGCTGAAGGTGAGAAAATACTTAGAAGGGGGGGTTGAATAAGTATGAAGATAAAACTTAGAAATAAAAAAAAAACTCAAGAATTTTTATCCTGGTTCGTTGAACTCAACTACTCCAGTCCACCCTATCAAGAGTGATTTGCCTTTCTCAAACAAGGACTTAATCCACTATTTAATCAATTGATTACAATAGTAAGCACTAAGAACAACTGTTCAAAGTCTTCTCAAGAACTACTTATCCTAAATGGATCTTCTTAAGGTTCTCTTACTATCAAATGTAATAATAATACAAGTGTTAAAAATGCTTCTAATAAAGCTTTATCACAACTGTGATTTTTCACTTAAGATGAAGAACAATGAAATAATTTAGCAAATAAGTTTAAGTTGTATGAGAGCTTGTAATAAATTCTTTCAAGTATTTCGTCAACTGAAGAAGATGAATGGAGTCTTGCTTTTATAGGCACAGAGGTCTATGAAGTCTTTCACGTTGAGAACAGTGTACCAAAAAGGTCTGAGCCTTTTTGTATTCACATCATATGACCTTTCCTAGAAGAAGAATGCACAGAGAAATCCTTTTTGTCTGTGTTCTTGTGTCTAGCATAAATAAGGAAAGAGTCGTTTGGTTATTCCAACAGACATAACTTTGAATTCTTCTTCAATAAGATTCAACAACGTATTAGAGCTTTGACAGATCAGAGCCTTCTAATATTCATCAGAGTTTACTGACTCAGAGTCTTTGCAGCAAGTGTGCTATTTAGCGTGTAAATGTTCAGAGCAGAGTTTTGGATCAGATCCTCAGTATTGGCAGCATTAGTACTATCAGAGTCTTCTGAAGTAATTGTGCTTGAAACTCTTCATATAGAATTTCTCATTGCTTCAGATGCTTCTGGCTTCTGTTTCATATTCTTCTGTAGCTTCTGCTTCAGATTCTTCTGGAGGCAGCGCTCAGAATCTTCTGGAGGCAGCGTTCATAATCTTCTAAGAGATGCTTCTGACGCTTCAGAGCCTTGCATATTTCTCATGTTCAGATCTAATTTGCTTCTAGAGTAATATTCACTTTAACATCTGCAGCAAACATTCTCAAACAAATTTTAGAGTATATAATTCTTTAATACAAAATTTCATAAGAGTTATCATCAAAACATAGAGATATTTATTAAGAACCAATCTGTGTTCTAACAATCTCCCCCTTTTTGATGATGACAAAAACATCAGAAATTTTGTTCAATAGAAAAGGAAATAATTATAACTCCCCCTGAGATGATGAATCTCCCCCTGAATTGAATACTAAGAAGGAATAGAAACTTCCCTTTTTGCATGAGTATTCTTTTTAGAATCAGAGCCTGAATGTACCAATCATTAGATCTTGCATGTTCCAAAATCAGAGTCTGATAGATAAAATGTGATTTGGGAGTCTTAGAGTTTCTTTTAACGAATATGTCAGATTTATCAAATGTTCTGAAACACTAAAACTTTACGTTAGTTATAATTGATATGTCTGAAGTTTTATTTAGGTAAAGTTTATTTGAACAGTCAGATCCATTTTCTCCCCCTTTTTTGTCATAATCAAAAAGTAAAAACTTTTAAAGGACAAATAAAAGGAAATACAGAAAAGATAAATCATGTAGAGAAAACACTGAGTCATTCATTCATTCAGAGCAACAGATACAAAACATCAGATAAAAAAGAAGTACATGTGCTCAAACATCAGATGCAAAAAAAATAAACTAAGTTTGTTTGGACAGAATCATCTTCAACAGGTTAGTGATCTCAGATGAGGATTATTCTTGCTTTGTCATCCACTTAGCCATGTTTTCATTCTTCTGATCTTGTTTGGGCATCCATTGAGCCATGTCTTCAGACTTCTGATCTTGCTTGGCCATCCATGTCTTAATCTCATATTGACCAGCTTCCAGAACTGCAATCTTATCTTCAAGATCTGGATACTCTTTCTTGACCTCAGATGAAGAAGGTGGGGCAGAGTCTGAAGCAGGAACAGAGTCAATTTCCATAGGAGATGCAGAGTTAGGAGCAACAGATCCAGAGGGATGTTCCACAAGAGTCATAGCAAGAGGGTTTTCTTCAGATGCAGATTCAGCATTCACTTCTGTATCACATACTTCAGAGGATGAAGGAACATCTTCAAGAAGTAATGGTTCATATCTTTTAACAGTCCAGAGCAAACTTCTAGCATTCTCAGCAAATCTGAGCTTCGCATCATTAGAACATACATTCTTCAGATTTGAGGCTACAGTATTGAATCTTTTGATGAAGCTATTCCATATAGCATCAGATTCATTTGCATCCATTATGGACAGACATTTCTTCTGAACAGAGCCTAAATGCATCTTTATTTCTTTCATAAAACTTGTAAATAAATTATCAACATTCAGCCTAGGTTTTGGTTTCAGAAGGGTTTCCAAAGTGAAAGGCTTAGGTTGAGGTGATGGTGGAATGGTGAATTCTGGAATAATAATTAGAGGACTAGGATATGCTGGTTTCTTCTGAGCTGGCATGATACGAAAGAATGGTTTGATTCTGCGAATGGAAGGTATCACAGCCTTTGGATTATCAAAATAGGGAACAAATGCAGATTATTTTTCCTTAGTAAGAAAAGGAATAAAATCTGATTGAGGTGGTAGATCATAAAAGTTGTCAATATCAAGTCCAGATGGAAGAAGATCAGATGGAAATGGTTTAGCAGAAGCAACTGAAACAAATTCAGATGTTCTTGGTTCAGGAGTGGGTTTAGGAATGGTAGTTTCAGAAGAAATGGGTAAATCTGGTTGGTTTGATTCAAAAGTTCTGAGAGAGGGAGGTGAAATAAAATCTGGATGGATATTAGATTCAGATGAGTTTGAGGATGTGGTTGGGGTACAAGACGTAGAAGACACTTCAAACACAGTCTTGAGAGGTGTAAGGTTTAGAACCTCTGTCTCAGGTATGTTTGTTTCAGAAGGATTGGTTGGTTCTGGTTGATTCTCAGAAGATTTTGATGGAGGTTCAGATACAAGTGGTTCAGAGATAGGTGGTTCAGAAACAACTTGTTCAGGTGCAATAGGATCAGATTGTATGGGTTCAGATGTATCTAGTTGTTGTTGTGGTGTAGGTTGTTCTGTTGGTTTTGTTATAGGTGTTGGAATTTGATTTGCTGGTGTTGTTGTTGTTGGTTCAGATGGTGGAGTAACAGAAGTTTTTAGTGGAGTAGTGGAAATAGGATCAGATGATTTTTGTGGGGAAGGAATTTTTTATGGTTCAGATTTTTGAGAGGGAGCAGGAATAGATTGTTTTTGAGTGGGAGGAGGTTTTGGAATAGAACTAAATGTTGATTCATTTATAACAATTTTAGAGAAAGAAGATACAGATGATTTAGTACCTTTAGTCTTGATACGCTTGGTGGGAACAGAAGGAACTTCTCCAGAAGCTTTTCTCTTGATCTGCTTCTGTGGCTTGTCAGCAACTTTCGGCTTCTTCAGAGCAGCAGCTTCTTCTGCCTCTGATTGACTTCTTTTCCTTGTGTTCTCATTGTATACATCTGGAATTGGTTCTCTTTCTCTTTTCAGAATATCTGCAGGAGTGGGCGTTCCATCTGCTTTGCATGAATCAATATATCTCACAATGATATCCCTTGGTTCTTCAGCACCAAACAGTGGAAAATTGTCAATAGGAATTCTCTTCTGACTGATTTCAGAAATATTCAACTTCTTGGGTACAGCTGTAAGTTCATATACAATCTTTAGTCTCTGAAGACTCTTTGCATTCAGAGTTTTTCCAACAATGGATTCAAGTTCATCCTTAACTCCAGCTTCATACAGAGCAGTCACCAGACCATTCTCTGTCAGAATGTCTGAAATCAACCTTCCAAAGGGAATCCATGTCCTGATCTTCTTACCCTTATCCTTTATAGATTCTCTTAAAGCATTGATATGGTTCCACAGATGCATAAATAGAATGTAAGGAAGATCTACCTTTGTACTCTGACTCAAACAGTAAATGAAGTAGAGTTGTTCGTTGTTCACATTATTTGGAGAATTTGTAGATTTTCTGTGATGGATGCATCCCAGAAAAATCTTTGCCCAGATTTTGTAGTCAGGCTTCAGATCTTTAAATTTGTTAGAGGCCTGTCCAAAAGTGATGACTTCCTCATAAACTTCCTCCATGTCCACACGCCCAGCTAGCAGATGACATACTCCACCAGTCTCCTCATACCCTATGAGTTTCCTGATGAGATCTTCAGTTATAATGATCTTCTTTCCCAGAACAGAAGATAAAATGAATTTTGGATAAACAGAAGCATGTATCCAGAATTCCTTCACTAGATGAGGGTAAACTGGTCCAAATAATTTGTCAAAATATTTAACCCAGCCTTATACATCAATTATAGAACGAAATTCAAAACCATTTTCATCTAAGGAATCAAATTCCACCATTGATTCACAGAGAACTTCAAGTTTGTCCACAGGAGTTAACAATGTCCTCTTAGGTACTGTGAATGGAGTCACACCCATATTTGCAGAAGTAACTGCAACCATAGTTGATTGAAATTGAGCTGCTGTAGAAGATGAAGTTGCCATTGAAGAGGATGAAGATGATTTGGACGAAGGTTTAGGGTTTTTGTGAAGAGAGAAAAGAAGACAGAAATGCATAAACTTGTTTGTGATGTGAAAAGTGTGAAATTGGTGTGAAATGTGGTATTTATAGAGAAAGCAATTAGGGCAATCAACAGACACACATAGCACGTTCTCACATAGCATTAAATGACAATTAATGAAAGAGAATAAAAATCATTTCAGACATTAATTGATTCTGACAAATTGGGGGGGGGGGGGGGGGAAATCAAGATATTCACTATTCAAACCATACCTCAAATGTCTCTTCAGTAGTGTACACGCTATCTTTTCAGATTCAGAGTGACACGTGTTTGCTTGCATGTGCTTCTGAATTCTCTTTGAGAAATGAAACGTTAGCCAATGTTCAGATCCTCTAAGATTGGTTAGTTCAGATATACACAGATTAACATAATAGATCAAATAAATTACAGATGAAATACTTCAGAATTTTAAACAGTTTGCATCTGAGAATTTGCTTCTGATAAATATCATTCTAGACAAAGATCCATACCAATATTTTCCAGAATAAATTTGAATCTATCTTCAGCAAGGGGTTTTGTAAAAATATCTGCCCATTGATGATCTGTATCAACAAAGGCTAAGTTTATAATACCCTTCTAAACATAGTCTCTGATGAAATGATGTTTAATTTCTATATGTTTTTCCTTAGAGTGTAAAATAGGGTTTTTATACAAACATATAGCAGAAGTATTATCATAGAATATAGAAATATTACTTTCAAAAATCTGATAGTTTTCTAGCTGACTTTTCATCCAGAGCATTTGCGTGCTACATCCAGCAGCAGCAATATATTCTGCCTCTGTAGTTGACAGTATAATTGTGGGTTGCTTCTTGCTGTACCAAGAGATTATATTTCTTCCTAGAAATTGATAACTTCCAGAAGTACTTTTTCTTTCCACTCTGTCTCCAACATAATCAGCATCACAGAATCCAACTAATTTGAAATCATCAGATTTTCTGTAACACAAACCCACATTAGAAGTACCTTTCAGATACCTTAGAATCCTCTTAACAGTTGTTAAGTGTGATTCTCTAGGATCTAATTGGAATCTTGCACACAAGCATACACTGAACAAAATGTCAGGTCTAGAAGTAGTTAAGTAGAGAAGAGATCATATCATACCTCTGTAGAGTTTCTGATCTACTTTCTTACTTACCTCTTCCTTACCAAGTATACTGGTTGGATGCATGGGAGTCTTTGCCATCTTACTATCAGTCATGTTAAATTTATTCAGAAGCTCTTTAACATATTTCGTTTGATGAATGTAAGTGCACTCTGGAGTTTGGTTGACTTGAATTCCCAGAAAGAATCTCAATTCTCCCATCATGCTCATTTCAAATTCTGCCTGCATACATTGAGCAAACTCCTTTCCCAGCATAACATTGGTAGATCCAAATATAATATCATCCACATATATTTGACAAATTAAAAGATCTTTCTTAAATGTTTTGCAAAAGAGTGTTGTGTCCACTTTGCCTCTGATGAAATTTTTCTCCAGAATAAAATTGCTTAATCTCTTATACCAAGCTCTGGGAGCTTGTTTTAAATCATAAAGAGATTTCTTTAGTTTGAAAACATGTTCTGGAAATTTTTCACTCTCAAAACTAAGAGGTTGGTGAACATAAACTTCTTCTTCTATAATACCATTTAGAAAGGCACTTTTAACATCCATCTGATATAGAGTGATGTTATACTGTGCAGCAAAAGAAATAAGTAAACGAATAGACTCTAACCTTGCTACAGGAGCATAAGTCTCTGTATAATCAATTCCTTCTTGCTGGCTGTAACCTTGAGCAACTAGCCTTGCCTTATTTCTTTCAACTTCTCCTTTCTCATTTACCTTGTTTCTGAAGACCCATTTAGTTCTAATTATGTTGAATCCTTTTGGTTTTAGAAGTAAATCCCATACATCATTTCTTGTGAATTGATTGAGCTCCTCTTGCATGGCAATAATCCAGTCATTGTCTTGCAGAGCTTCATCCACAGAATTTGGTTCAATTACTGACACCAACCTAAATAATGATGCTTCAGAAGATCTGAGGAAGGATCTTGTTCTGATGGGGTCATCCTTCTTTCCAATGATCACATCCTCTGGATGAGAGGCTTTGATTCTGGAAGATGATCCTTTAATAGTTGATTCTTCAGAAATATTCAAGTTGTTCATTTGAGAAGCTAAAGGAATTGCATCTGGTGTTGCTTCAGGTTCCTTCACTTGAGCTTTGTCTGCCTCTGATCCTTCAGAGTCTGTGAGAATTACTTCCCTATCTGCAGAGCTTTCAAACTGCTTTGGCTTTTCAATGCCAAGCTTATCATCAAATCTAACATGAATAGATTCTTCCACAATCTGTGTTTCAGTATTGTATACTCTGTAGCCTTTAGAGCGTTCAGAATACCCAAGCCTGAAACACTTCTGTGCTTTAGAATCAAACTTGTTAAGATTCTCTTTAGTATTCAGCATATAACAAATACATCCAAAAGGATGAAAATATGAAATGTTGGGCTTTCTGTTCCTCCACAATTCATAGGGAGTCTTTTCCAGAAGTGGTCTTACAGACACTCTGTTCTGAATGTAACATGTTGTGTTTATTGCTTCTGCCCAAAAATGCTTTGCCAGATTAGTCTCATTGATCATGGTTCTGGCCATTTCTTGCAGAGTTCTATTTTCCCTCTCTACAACCCCATTCTGTTGTGGAGTTCTAGGACAGGAAAAATCATGAGCAATGCCATTTTCATTAAAATATTTTTCAAAATATTTGTTTTCAAATTCACCACCATGATCACTTCTGACTTTAATAATTTTGAAATCTTTTTCATTCTGGACTTGTTTGCAGAAGTCAAAGAACACAGAATGTGACTCATCCTTGTGTTTTAAGAACTTTACCCATGTCCATCTGCTGTAGTCATCAACAATGACTAATCCATACTTCTTGCCTCTGATGGATGCAGTTTTCACTGGTCCAAACAGATCAATGTGAAGCAATTCTAATGGTCTTGAGATTGATACAACATTTTTAGATTTGAAAGAAGATTTTGAAAACTTTCCTTTTTGACATGCTTCACAAAGAGCATCTGAGTTGAACTTCAACTTAGGAAGTCCTCTGACCAGATTGAGTTTATTAATCTGAGATATACGTCTCATATTAATATGCCCCAATCTTTTGTGCCAGACCCATTGCTCATCATTAGCAGACAAAAGGCATTTAACATTTTGAACTTTAAGTTCTAAAAGATTTATTTTGTAAATGTTGTTCTTCCTCTTTTCATTAAATAGGATTGAGCCATCCTTCTGACTAACAGCTTTACAACATTGTTGATTAAAGATTATATCATAACCATTGTCACTTAATTGACTTATGGATAATAGATTATGCTTTAATCCTTCTACAAGAAGAACATTAGATATAGAGGGAAGGTTACCATTACCAATAGTACCAGAGCCAATGATCTTGCCCTTCTGATTCCCTCCAAACTTCACTTTTCCTCCAGATCTAAGTTCCAGGCTTTGGAACATAAACCTTTCTCCCGTCATGTGACGTGAGCAGCCAGAGTCCAGGTACTATGACTGGCGTCTTGACTTTTCTGCTAAAAACATCTGCAACAGGGAAAATCTTATCCTTAGGTACCCAGATCTTTTTGGGTCCTTTTTGGTTAGCTTCCTTGAAAGTTGGTCTGAACTTCTGTCTTTTTACAACAGTATTGTTCTGACTTACTTTTGGCTTAAACACAAGAATGTTCTGATCAGAACGTGTGTGTTTAATGTCATTCAGATGACCAAACTTGAAATGAGAGTACAAAGGAGTTTTCTTGATAACAAGTTTATCAACAGGCATTGGATTTAAATCCTTTCCAGGGGAGGATTCATATCCAATTCCTTTCCTGTTATTTATACTAACCCCATTGATCATAGAAGCCATCTTGCTTCTGTCTATGCTTTTAGCAAGAAATTTCTGAAAGCTAAAGTCATATTCTTCTAAAATGTTTTTGCATTTAGACTTACTTTCAGATTCAGAGTTTTGTTGAGCTATTTCAAAATTTGCTTTCATTTTTAAATTATTTTCTTTTAGCTCAGCAATTTCTGATCTTAACAGATTATTCTCAGAGCCAAGATTGCACTTAAGCTTCTTGCATTTGAGCTTAATCTGATTATAATTTTTCAGGACTTCAGATAAGACTTTAATAAGCTTTTCCCTAGTGAGATCAGAAAGTACCTCTTCTGAGTCAGATTCAGAATCAGACTCAGATCCAGATGATTCTTCATTATGATCTTCAGTGCCTGCCATCAGAGCCATGTTGGTGCATTCATCTTCAGATTCTGATGAGGATCCACATTCATCAGAGTCATCCCAAGTTGCCATTAGAACCTTCTTCTTTTTGTCAAACTTTCTCTTTGGCTTTTCTTTAAGAAGCTTTGGACATTCACTCTTGTAATGGCCAGGTTCTTTGCATTCAAAGCAGAAAACTTCCTTCTTTCCAGATCTTTTTGGTCCAGAGGACTCCTTGCGCTGATCTGGTCTGTTGAAGTTTTTGAACTTTCTTTGATTGTGCTTCTAGAGTCTGTTGATTCTTCTGGACAGCAAGGATAGTTCATCTTCTTCTTCAGAACTTTCCTCTAACACCTGCAAAGCTTTCACTGATTTGTTAGATTTTAAAGCAATAGACTTACCTTTCTTTTGAAGCTCATCTTCCTCAAGTTCAATTTCATGACTCCTTAGTGAGTTGATTAGTTCCTTCAGAGTGATCTTGTTCAGATCCTTGGCAAGGTTCAGAGCAGTGACCATAGGTCTCCATCTGATAGGCAAGCTTCTGATGATCTTCTTCACATGATCAGCAGTTGAGTAGCCTTTGTCCAGAACTTTTAGACCAGCCGTAAGAATCTGGAATCTAGAGAACATAGTTTCTATGGACTCAGATTCTTCCATCTTGAACGCTTCATACTTCTGTATTAGCGCCAGAGCCTTGGTCTCTTTTACTTGAAGGTTTCCTTCATGAGTCATCTTCAAGGACTCAAACATGTCAAATGCAGTTTCTCTATTTGTAATCTTTTCATACTCAGTGTGAGATATTGCATTTAACAGTATTGTTCTAGCCTTGTGGTGATTTCTAAACTCCTTATTTTAGGCCTCTGTCATAGATTTTCTATCTACATTCTTGCCATTCCCATCAATGGGATGAACATACCCATCTATGACTAAGTCCCATAAATCAACATCATAACCAAGGAAAAAACTTTCAATCCTGTCTTTCCAATAATCAAATTTCTCCCCATCAAACATAGGGGGTTTTGTGCTGATTCTGTCTCTTTCTTCATATTTGTTGGATGTTGAAGCATCAGCCATAATAACAACCAATATATATCAAAGTTTTTCACACTGGATCTTTTCTGTCACTGTGAAGTGGTAGCACACACAGAACCGGAGCTCTGATGCCAACTGAAGGTGAGAAAATACTTAGAAGGGGGGTTGAATAAGTATGAAGATAAAACTTAGAAATAAAAAAAAACTCAAGGATTTTTATCCTGGTTCGTTGAACTCAACTACTCCAGTCCACCCTATCAAGAGTGATTTGCCTTTCTCAAACAAGGACTTAATCCACTATTTAATCAACTGATTACAATAGTAAGCACTAAGAATAACTGTTCAAAGTCTTCTCAAGAACTACTGATCCTAACTGGATCTTCTTAAGGTTCTCTTACAATCAAATGTAATAATAATACAAGTGTTAAAAATGCTTCTAATAAAGCTTTATCACAACTGTGATTTTTCACTTAAGATGAAGAACAATGAAATAATTTAGCAAATAAGTTTAAGTTGTATGAGAGCTTGTAATAAATTCTTTCAAGTATTTCGTCAACTAAAGAAGATGAATGGAGTCTTGCTTTTATAGGCACAGAGGTCCATGAAGTCTTTCACATTGAGAACAGTGTACCAAAAAGGTCTGAGCCTTTTTGTCTTCACATCATATGACCTTTCCTAGAAGAAGAATGCACAGAGAAATCCTTTTTGTCTGTGTTCTTGTGTCTAGTATAAATAAGGAAAGAGTTGTTTGGTTATTCCAACGGGCATAACTTTGAATTCTTCTTCAATAAGATTCAGCAACGTATTAGAGCTTTGACAGATCAGAGCCTTCTAATATTCATTAGAGTTTGCTGACTCAGAGTCTTTGCAGCAAGTGCGCTATTTAGCGTGTAAATGTTCAGAGCAGAGTTTTGGATCAGATCCTCAGTACTGGCAGCATTAGTACTATCAGAGTCTTCTGAAGTAACTGTGCTTAAAACTCTTCATACAGAATTCCTCATTGCTTCAGATGCTTCTGGCTTCTGCTTCATATTCTTCTGTTGCTTCTGCTTCAGATTCTTCTGGAGGCAGCGCTCAGAATCTTCTGGAGGCAGCGTTCAGAATCTTCTAAGAGATGCTTCTGACGCTTTAGAGCCTTGCATATTTGTCATGTTCAGATCTAATTTTCTTCTAGGGTAATATTCACTTTAACATCTGCAGCAAACATTCTCAAACAAATTTTAGAGTATATAATTCTTTAATACAAAATTTCATAAGAGTTATCATTAAAACACAGAGATATTTATTAAGAACCAATTTGTGTTCTAACATATGCCAATAAGCTCAAAACAGAATTAGATCTAGAATTGCCAACCTACAAAGCATAGATTTACTTTGGTGAGTGTTGATTCACTTGAAATGAGCAGATCTAAGCAAGAAACCCCGAGACTCTTCAACATCCAAGAGCTCTCTTGTTGTAGAAGTGAAGATCAAGCAAGAACAAGCAAAAACGATCCAAATAAGCACTTTCAAACTAGCTTCCAAGTTTAGATCCAAAACCAAACGAAAATTGAATGGTGAATCGGAGATAATGGAGATGAATGATGGAGGTTTAGCTCTAGATTTCTATGATTCCAATGAAGAATCAAAGAACTCAAATGAGAGCTCTAATGGAGGTTTTGGGAGTGAAAAAGTGGAGAGAAAATTTCAAAAGTGAGAGTGAAATCTGAAAATGAAATGTAATTGTGGAGATTCTCCTTGAGGTTTGGAGCAAATTTACTTAAATAAGCTCTAGGTTTGGGATCAAAATATGGTTTGGAATGTGGGTTAGAATTTGGAATGGAAATTAGGAGTGGAATTAGGAATGGAAATGGTGAAAAATTTGAGGAAAATGGTGAAAATTAAACAATTTTAGATCCTTCCATGATGATCAAATGAAATCAATAGTTGAGAATGGTTGGAAATTGCACATGCTGAAAATTCAAATTTCTTTTCAAATTCTGCTCGAAGTAACCGGTTACTCCATATAGGGTAACCGGTTACCCTGTTCAAAAATGGCCAGATTTGGCGCCAAATGGAGGGAATCCTGTGTAATTGCCCGTTGCCACTTGTTCTGAACCCTGTTACGCCTCTGAAACCCATTCTTGAACATGTTAACTATAAGAATGCCTGAGATACCCTGTATGTTGTCTCCTGAGCCGAAAATAACTGCTGAGTAAAATAAAATCGACTGCTTGATCGCTGGGCAAAATAAATGTCGGAGCCCCTGATGCTCGCTGCTTAGACTCTTGCACTAAAAGAGAACCCTGAGCCACAGCAATACCTTGATACCCTACCTCAAGAACAAATGTTATGAAATGCAAAAATTCAAAAATGCAATGAAACATAAGCCAAGTACAAGAAATTGTTGGTCAAATTTTGGGGTACAACAGCGACTAGTTGTAGTTTTCTCCTTAAAATGACGACTTATTTTTACATTTAAAAATTAATCAAAATAAACCTTTATTTTTGTTGTTTATACCACAAACTACGGGGTTTTGATCTTATATTATACTTTGTCGGTACGTAGGCATGAGGCGATAAGTCTCTCCAGAAACAAAAATCTTAAAAAATAATTCTCTTCTCATCTCCCCAATCTCATTTCAAGCAAACTTTTTTCAAACCAAAAAGCGTAGATGTCCCTTACTCATGCTGACATTACTTGGTATTCTTCTGTTTATGAGAATGTCCATATTATTGATAGTTGTGGAGAATTCTCCAATGTTTCTCTTCTTGGAACACAAGGTGGAATTAACTACAACCCGAGTTTAGCTCGCCGTCAGCTTGGTTATATGTTGAAGGGTAAGCCTAAAAATATTCTATTAGAAGGTTTGTTTTTCCAAGGAGGGGATGGCTCTCTTGGTTTGAGGATAAGAATGACTCATGCTTGGACTAAGATTCATAGGATGGGTAAAGGACAGCTTGAGAGATAAGTTTGCATTTCCTTGAAACCTTATACGCTTTGGGTGAATAAGAGAGCTAAGAAGCTCAAAATGCCTTATCCTTTTGAGAAACCCATGACTATAATGGTCGCTACGCCATTCCCTATTTCTTTTGATGATGTAAAGATTATTCAAGATGCTTTGACCAAGATGAAGCAAGAGAAAGAGATATGGAAAAGTAAGTTTCATGCTTCTGACAAGGACAAGATGGAGTTTCAAAAGCAGATGAAGGAGAAAGACGACTTGATTGAGTTGCTTGAGCGATACGCTGTGAAGATACATGGAGAGGATTTATTTTACTCTACTACTTCATCATCACATCCTCCTACTTATGGTGCTTGGAAAAGTATTATGGATCAGCTTGTGTTAGAGAAGACCGCCATGAAGGACAACTATGAGAGAGAGAATAAGAGACTCCGAAGGAAGTATCAGTTTGGATCGTCATCAGATGCTCCTTATAATACTTAAGACATAGATTTTTCTTATTGAATTTTGATCTTCTGTAACTTGTAATTCCAAGTGTAGCTCTTTCCAATATTCAATGAAATGATATGTTTACAGTATTTCAAAAAGTGTTATTTCTTTACGATGTTTGCAATTGCTTTATATTTTAAAGATCCTTGAAAGCTGATTGAAACATTTGCACTGTGCATTTGCATTTGCATCTTGTGCATTGTGTTTTGCCTTTTCCATGTGCTTTATGTTTCTTTTGGTCTTCGTTCAGCCAAGTTGTCGCACCAATACAACACTCGAGATAAACTCAAGAAAAAGATGGATCAATTGCAATAAGAGAACCGCGAGCTTCGTGAGGAAATGACAACTCTGAAGGATAGTGTGGAAAGACTCACTGCTGTGATGGAAGCTTTGGTGGATGCTCAGAATCAGCCGCCACCACCTCCTCCTTCTCCTGTGAAGAGAATTGTGATTTTTGAGATCGTATCAACGCCCATTTATGTGGCCCCGATTAATGCTTCTCAATATCAGATGCCTCATGGCTTCCCTTGGGGCATGCCTCTCAATTATGTGCCAGAGGGATATCAACCTCCTACTTTTAAAGGTCCAAAAGTACCTTCTTTTATAATTGTACCACCTCTTGTGGTTAATGTTGTTTCTAATGCTAAGATTCCAGTTGTTCCTACTATTGCATCTGTGCCGCCACTTGTAAGTCACACTACGCCTTATGCTGAAGAAAAAATTTTCCACACTACTCCGAGTGAGAGTTTGGATGTATTTGATCATATGGATGGTTTTCAAGATCAGTTTGTTGAGATGCAGAAAGAAATCAAGGCTTTAAGAGGAAAAGAGTTATTTAGAAAGAATGCTCACGAGCTTTGTCTTGTCCCAAATGTGAAGATTTATGCCAAGTTCAAGGTTCCGGGTTTTGAGAAATATAAAGGGAGCACTTGTCCAAAAATTCATATGGTCATGTATTCTGGAAAAATGTCCACCCATACTGACGACCATCAGTTGCTGATTCATTATTTCAAAGATAGTCTTACCGGTGTTGCACTAAAATGGTACATGGGACTTGATAGTTCCCAAATTAAGACATTCAATGATCTCAGAGAAGCTTTTGTTCATAAGTATAATTACAATTTAGATATGGCGTCGGACTGTGATCAACTTCGTGTGATGTCTCAGAAAGAGAAAAAACTTTTAAAGAGTACACACAGAGATGGCGCAAGACTGTAGCTCAGATAAGCCCTCTGCTTGAAGAGAAAGAGATGACCAAGATCTTCCTTAAGACTTTGGGTCCATTTTATTATGAAAAGATGGTTGTGAATGCTCCTAGTGATTTTACAGAGATGGTTAATATAGGAATGAGATTAGAGAAAGTTGTTCGTGAGGGATGTCTAACAAAAAAAAGGTAGTTCTTGAAGTGCGAAGAAGTTTGGTGTTGGTTTTTTAAAGAAAAAGGACGGAGAAACCAATGCCATCTCTCAAAAGAGGTATAGAAGACACAGAGTCATAAACAACAATGGTCATCATCATCAGCAATAAGTAGCTTTTGTTATTCTCATCATCAGTGCCGCTCAAGCTGCTTCAAATTATCAACCACGGTTCCAACAGAAAACACATCAAAATAATCAGCAAGGTCTTGTGTAGAAGAAAGTGTAATTTGATCCCATTCTGATGCCATATGCTGAATTATTTATGGCTTTGATAAGGAAGAATTTGGTTCAGACTTGTGATTCTCCAGATGTTCCTACAGATATTCCATGATGGTATAAGCTAGAGGCCTATTATGCATTTCATCAGGGCGCCCCTGAGCATGATATTGAAAATTGTTACCCCTTGAAATACGAAGTGGCAAAGCTTGTAAGAAGTGGTATTCTGTCTTTTAAAGACACCAATCCTAATGTGCAATCAAATTTGTTGCCTAAGCATGGTAACGCGTCTGTAATATGGTTCAAGGTTGTCCTGGTGATTAGTGGTTTTTATAAGTTATTTTACCATGAGTTTTAGTTAATCATCTTATGTTTTAGTTGCATTTTATGTCCTTTTATTGCATTTTATGCGTTGGTTTCGTATTTCCATTGTTTTTAGGTTCAGGTAAGCAATCAAGAAGAATCGGAGCAAAAACTGGGAAAAACAACAGGAACTCAGAAGAGTTTTTGAAGTGAAAATAGGGGCCTAACACGGCCACCCATGTCACCTCACATGGTGAACTGTGTCACCTGACATGGCCCGTGTCAGGATGGTACTAAGAGGAAGAAAACAGAGTATTGGACAATGGGCTAACGCGGGTGCCCGTGTCAGCTAACATGGCCCGTGTCAACAAGTCTGGAGCAAACAATGTTTGCAACAGATATCCAGGGGGCCAACACGGTCGTCCGTGTCAGCTGACACGACCCGTGTTAGCTAAAGCGAGTCATATTCCAATTTCCTTATTTGTTGGGCCTTTGTGATCCCTATGGGTATTTTGGGTATTTTCCTAGTACTGTGTTGGACCTGAGAGTATTTAAGACAAATTTTGAGAAGGAAAAAGGGACTTTTTGGCCAGAGAAGAATTACATGATCAAGCTTGGAGAGATCAAGAGGATTGGGGAACTGAAGGTTTTCATGAGCGAAATAATATGAATCCTATTATCTTGTAATGTCTAGTTTTTACTTTGTATTTTCTTTGAATAATATGAGTAGCTAAACCCCGCAATACTAGGGGGTGTCCCTAATTTGAATCTGTAATGTCTATAATATTAGTATTGCAATGACATTTCCTTTGTTTTCATAACTGATTTGATCTCTAGTTGTTCTTAAGGCTTGCCTTGTCGGACAAATAGGGTTTGATTTACGATTAATGGTTAGGCTGGACAGCCGTTGTTAAGGCTTTGATTTTGATCATTTTGTAGTAGATATCACCTAGGACTAGGGATACCCTATAGGACCCAAAATATTCTTGATAATTGATTGCTTAATCTCACTTATAATTCTCTATGGACATAGGAATTAGGATAGATGATTAAAGGTTTTCTCACTAAGGACTTAGGAGTAAACATTCTAAAGAATCGATAATTAGTTAGTTACAATAAGTTGTTGCAATGTTAATTCAGGGTTGTTATTGAGTCAGATCATACACTTCCCCTAGCATGTTACTCATATTTGTTTAAACCACTTAGTCAATTTCTCTCTTTTCCTTGCAAATATTTTTATAATCAAACCAAACAATTTTACAACCCCAACTGCTTTTGTTCAACTGAATTATTTTAGAGCTTGTATTTCCTATGCAGTCCTTGAGATCGATATTCGGGGAAATCCCCATTATTACTCCATTGGAAAAATAGTACACTTGCTATTTTACCGATCAAGCTTTTGGCGCCGTTGCTAGGGACTGCCGAAATATAAGTCAATTGTAATTCAATTGAAAGTTTGTCGCTCTGCGACCAATATTTTAATTTCAGTATTTTTTATTATTTTTATTATTTGCATTCTGTTATTAATAATCTGCGTCTAACACTTTTATGCGAGGAAAATCCTCAGGTAATTTTCCTTTTGACGCAGAGATCGAAAGAACTTTACATGCGAGACATAGACAAGCAAGACTGGCAGGTTCAGACTCAGATACTAAGACTATGGCTGGAGTTCCACTAGCAAAGAGACTACTTGGTGATTATGGTGGGGTTAATGCACCGGCTGGTAGGTTAACAATTGTAAACCAGCCGGTGAATGTGGCAAATTTCCAGTTGCATTCGAGCACTATCAACCAACTTGAGAGGAAACCTTTCACCGGAAAGGTTAATGAAGATGCCAACAAACATCTACAAAGATTTCTGACTATGAGTACTACTCTCAAGATAGAGGGGCATACTGATGAAGCAAATAAATTACGAATGTTTCCGTTCACTCTCTCTGGAGATGCTGAAGAATAGTTTTACTCGTTACTCACAAGAAGTATTGCTACTTGGAAAGATATGGAGAAGGCCTTTCTTAACGAGTATTTTCCCACCTCTGTGCATATTCGTAAAAGATATGATATCATAAATTTTAAACAGAAGGAGGGAGAATTATTGGGTGATGCATATAAAAGGTTCAAACAATTATTAGTTGCATGTCCTACTCATAACCTGGATCAAACTGAACAAATGAAAATGTTTGTGAATGGTCACAAGATGAAGACTAAGCAACTAATTGATACAGCAGTTGGCGGCTCGTCAAACTTTGCAACAGCCACTGGTATTAAGAAGATCATTGAAGCCATTGCTGCAAATAAGCATTTGGAACTGTATGACCGTAGTGTGAGTAAACCTGAAGGAACGATTGATTTGAAGATGGCTACTCAAGTTGTGAAAATGCAAGATCAAATCAAAGCGGAAGTAGAAAGAAGGCTAAAAGCAATGAAGGTAAGTACTCAACCTGTGGCTCAAGTTCAACCTATCCAAGCTGTAAGTTGTGAGATTTATAGTGGACCCCATTTTACTGTGCACTATGTTGCAACTACTCAACAAATTGAAGAGATAAAGTTTCTGAAGTAGAATAATCCTTATTCTCAGACTTATAATCCAGGGTGAAAGAATCATCCTAACTTCTCCTAGAAAGATCAGAATCAACCTCAATATAACAGCAGCAACAGGCTCCTCAGAAAGTAGAAGGGGAAATAGCTATTGAAAAGATGGCAGCTTACAATATTCAATTCCAAGAAGAGACGCGGAGTAATCAGAGGAACACCACAACTGCTATAAAATATCTTGAACTTTAGATGGGACAAATAGCCTAACAACTCTCCACGCATACTCAAGGAACCTTCCCGAGCGTGACAGTACAGAATCTAAAAAATCATGAGAATGTTAATGTTGTCACCGCAAGAAGTCAGAGAGTCGTGGAAGAAGAGGAAGAAAAAGAAACAAATGATTATCAGTGTATAGAAGTTGAGCTTGAAGTGAGAGAAAATGGGAAAGAGCCGGAAAGAGTATTACCCCTATGAAGCCAACTGAAGAGAAAAAGAAAGAGGAGGTTAAACCAAAAATCAAGCTACCTTATCCTCAGAGAGTTGCAAAGAAGGATTAGAAGGAGAAAGACTTTGAAAAATTCAGCACGATGTTCAAAAAGTTAGAAATTAATATGTCATTCTTTGAAGCACTCGAGCAAATGCCCTTGTACAAGAAATTCATGAAAAAGGTAATGGGGGAAAAGAGACTAATGGGTGAGGATCAGAAAATCTCAACTGAGTGGTATAGTGAAATATCACAAGGAAGGAGAATCCCCATCAAGCGAAAAGATCCTGGGCCTGTAGCAATTCCTTGCACAATAAAAGATAGAACTTTCAAGAAGGTTCTCATTGATTCAGGTGCTAGTGTGAGTCTCATGCCTTTATCTATTTTCAAAAAGCTGGGAATTGGAAAAGTGAGTGATATGGGAACAAACTTGAAGTTTGCCGACCACACGACTAAGAGGTCATATGGGCTAGTAGAGGATGTAATGGTGTTGATTGATAACTTTACCTTCCCAGTTGATTTTGAGATTATGGATATTCTAGAAGATGAAGAGACTCCCATTATACTTGGCCAACCATTCTTGCTCACTAGTCGGTGCAATGTTGATATTGAAACAGGTACTCTAACCTCGAAATCTTTTGATGAAGAAATAACTTCAAAAGTGTTAGACAACGAGAAGTGAGGTAAAGAGGAAAATCATCAACCTTCAGTTGGAATGATCAAAATAGTGAAAAAAGGTAAAATTTCTAAACCACTTCTAGAAAACGTCTCTGGTATAATTTATCAGGTTGCATAATCTCAGGCGTCCAAGGCACATAGCGACACTCTAAAATTCATTTGAGGGGTCAAGAATAGAAAAGTTGGATGTGATTTGATACACAAAGTCACATTTATCTCTGAACTTGACAAGTCCTTTGTTGCAGAAAGGGCAAGCAACAAAGCGTGGAAGCTGAGATACCCCCATAGCAATGGGGAGTGATTCGTCATGCCATGCGATGTTAAACGAAGCGCTGCGTGGGAGGCAACCCATGTTTTAAATAATTTTGCATTTTCTTTTTGTTGTTATTTTGTTTCGTTTGTATGTAATAAATGCGACCTTACAAGTGCAAGCTAGAGTGTTGCATTACCCTCCATCTTCTTAGTAAGGATCACTATAAGTACATCTCTCCCACTCTTGTTCTAAACATTGAGGACAATGTTTAGTTCAAGTTTGGGGGAGTTTTTACTTCTTTAAGTTTTTGTTTTGAGCACTTTTTAATTATGTTTGGATCCTGTTGTTTAAAAACTGCTGTGAACTCTCCCCAAATGAGGATCGTAAAAATTTTCTTGTGAAGTGTGAAGTAGTCAGGAAAGTATATAGAGTTTGAGGGAAGAGGAGTTGAAACTAAGGAATTTGGGAAAGTTAGAAAATTGAGGTATAACCTGAACACCCTAGATTCCCTGAAGTAAGGTAATAAATACAATGTGTAGATTTGTGTCATAGTATTTGGATTTGAGAAGTATTCCCCGATTAGTTCATAGTGATGGTCTGACACAATTAAAAAGAATCGCATGTATAAAGTTAATTGAGAGGATGACTTATGGCACACACAAAAATTATATGATGAATAATGACGATAAAGACAACAGATCCTTCTAAGTTGGGTAACCCTCTCCCGGTTATTTAGCCTAACAGCGGTTGAATCTCTATAGTCGTTCCAAAGTGGACTAATAAACGACAATGCACGAGAAAAAAAATAAAGGTGCCTTGAAAAAGTCTCTATCCAATCTTATATATGTGAGGGAAAGCGATCAAAAGTGCCTTAATCTGATTATCTGAATGAAAGGAGTGAAAAATAGAAGAAAATACTTAAGCCTAAAGCATAGTTGGAGAGGTGACCGAAAGGGAGATTTAGGTCTGTGGTTTTACCACGGTATGTGTTTGTGTAATACCTTTGTTAATTGACGATTACCAAGAGAACTAGTTTTAACTTATCGGAACAAAGATTCACGTATGAGTATCGACACACATTACCTTCACAAATCTGTCATCTGATATATATCGGTTGATCTGAAAAGTGTTTATTCAAGCTTGTTGCTTGAGGTCAAACAACGGTTTAAGTTTAGGGGAGTTTGATCAATGGTTTTTATACGTTATTTTACCATGAGTTTTAGTTAATCGTCTTATGTTTTTAGTTGCATTTCATGTCCTTTTATCGCATTTTATGCGTTGGTTTGGTATTTCCATTTTTTTTAGGTTCAGGTAAGCAATCAAGAAGAATCGAAGAAAAAACCGGGAAAAATAGCAGGAACTCTGAAGAGTTTTTAAAGTGAAACAGGGACCTGACACGACCACCTATGTCACCTGACACGCCTCGTGTCAGGATGGTACTAAGAGGAACAAAACAGAGTATTGGACAGTGGGCTGACACGGGTGCCCGTGTC
Source organism: Lathyrus sativus (assembly GCA_963859935.3). NCBI lineage: Eukaryota > Viridiplantae > Streptophyta > Magnoliopsida > Fabales > Fabaceae > Lathyrus > Lathyrus sativus. The sequence goes on from OZ012739.1 coordinate 646,189,592, forward strand.
ACCTGACACGGCCCGTGTCAGTAAGTCTAGAGCAGACAATGTTTACAACAAATATCCAGAGGGCCAACACGGTCGTTTGTGTCTGCTGACACGACCCGTATTGGTTGAAGCGAGTCATCTTCCAATTTTCTTATTTTTTGGGTCTTTGTGATCCCTATGGGTATTTTAGGTATTTTCCTATTACTGTGTTGGACCTGGGAGTACTTAAGACAGATGTTGAGAAGGAAAAAATGACTTTTTGGCCAGAGAAGAATTAAACGATCAAGATTGGAGAGATCAAGAGGATTGGGGAACTGAAGGTTTTCATGAGCGGAAGCAATTGAAGATCAAAGAACCCTATTATCTTGTAATGTCTAGTTTTTACTTTGTATTTTATTCGAATAATATGAGTAGCTAAACCCCTCAATGCTAGGGGGTATCCCTGATTTAAATCTATAATGACTCTGATATTAGTATTGTAATGACATTTCCTTTGTTTTCATAACTTATTTGATCTTTAGTTGTTCTTAAGGCTTGCCTTGTCGGACCAATAGGGTTTGATTTATGATTATCTATTAGGTTGGACCCCCATTGTTAAAGCTTTGCTTTTGATCACTCTGTAGTAGATATCACCTAGGACTAGACCCTATAGGAACCAAAATATTCTTGATAATTGATTGCTTAATCTCACTTATAATTCTCTATGGACATAGGAATTAGGGTAGATGGTTAAAGGTTTTCTCACTAAGGACTTGGGAGTAAACATTCTAAAGAATCGGTAATTAGTTAGTTATGATAAGTTGTTGCAGTGTTAATTCAGGGTTGTTATTGAGTCAGATCATACACTTCCCCTATCATGTTACTCATATCTGTTTAAACCACTTAGTCAATTTCTCTCTTTTCCTTGCAAATATTTTTATAATCAAACGAAATAATTTTACAACCCCAAGTGCTTGTGTTCAACTAAATTATTTTAGAGCTTGTATTTCCTATGCAGTCCTCGAGATTGATATTCGGTGAAATCCCCATTATTACTCCATTGGAAAAATAGTACACTTGTTATTTTAGCGATCACCTGGCACGTGCCATACTAATTCTACAGTTGTAATTCTTGAAGATGACTCTGAAGATTACATCTTAGATGGTTTTGAAGATGATTCCTTTCCTGCTCAAGACTGGGGCCTTATTTGGAAGATCCTGGATAATTTTTCGAGACAGAAGATGCATATGTACCCTTTTACTCTCCTCGATCGAGACTTAAGGAACCTGAGTATGAAGTCAGTGTCATCATTGAGGATGATCAAGAGGAAGAAACGCCCAACTTTGTGACACATGGATTGATATGCCAGAATTGGATCGTTGTTGACGTTCTTACTGTTGTTCATGTTTCAAAGTAATTTATTTTTATTTCTTTCAAAAAAATCCTTTCACTCTGCCCAAGGTGAAAGTGAATCTGTGAGGGATTTGTTTCAACTTTTGTCATCATCAATAAAATGTTATTCTATTTATCCATATTTTTTCCCCTTTTTGCTTTATTTCTGAAAAATGGTAACATAAAGAACCAAAAAAAATTAATGTGTTAATCATTTTTATCTGCATGATATTTGCACTTCTTGTTCATATTCTAAAATCAGACATAAATCATTGTGAGGATTGTTTGTTAAACCCATTGAAAACAATGACCTTATGCTCTATCCCAACTTTGAGTTCCCTGTGTTTGAAGCGGAAGAAGAGGATGTTGAAGAAATTCTAGAAGAATTTTCTCGGTTGCTTGAGCGCGAGGAGAAGACCATTCTGCCTCATGAAGAGTCGATGGATTTGGTTAATTTGGGTTCAGAGGAAAATATAAATGAAGTCAAGATTGAGGCACTGCTTCAGTCAGATGTTAAGAAGAGGATGGTAGAGCTTCTTAGAGAATATGTTAACGTGTTTGCTTGGTCCTATCAAGACATGCCTGGTCTTGATACTGATATTGTGAAGCACCGTTTTCCATTGAAGCCTAAATGTCCAGCTGTGAAGCATAAATTGAGAAGAACTCATCCTGACATGGCTGTGAAGATTAAATAGGAGGTTTAGAAGCAGATTGATGATGGTTTTCTTTTGACTGTTGAGTATCCTCAATGGGTGGCTAATATTGTGTTTGTTCCAAAGAAAGGTGGAAAAGTCTGAATGCGCATTGACTATAGAGATTTGAATAAAGCAAGCCCAAAAGATGGCTTTCCACTGCTACACATTGATATGTTGGTAGATAATATTTCTAAGTTAAATATCTTTCCTTTATTGATGGATTTTTCGGTTATAATCAAATAAAGATGGTACCCGAGGATATGGAAAAGACAACATTCATTACACCCTGGGGAACATTTTGTTACAGAGTGATGCCCTTCGGTTTGAAAAATGCTGGTGCAACGTACTAGAGAGATATGACCACTTTGTTCCATGATATGATGCATAAAGAAATTGAGTTCTATGTGGATGACATGATTTGTAAGTCGAAGACTGAAGAAGATCATATTGAATACATATTGAATACTTATTGAAGCTGTTTTAACATTTGAGAAAGTTTAAGCTCCGTCTGAATCCTAATAAATTCACTTTTGTTGTCTGTTCTAGAAAGTTGTTGGGTTCTATTGTCAGTCAGAAAGGCATTGAAGTTGATCCTGGTAAAGTTAAAGTTATTCAGGAAATTCCTGCGCCCAAAAAAGAGACACAAATAAGAGGATTCTTGGGACGTTTGAACTATATCTCCCGATTTGTATCCAATATGACTGCCACATGTGCCTCGATCTTCAAGCTTCTCTGCAAAGGTCAATGTTGTATATGGGCAGAGGATTGTTAGAAAGCTTTTGAAAGAATTAAAGAGTATCTTCTTGAACCTCCTATTTTTTCTCCTACCATGGAAAGAATACTTTTGATCATGTATTTAACTATGTTGGAAGAGTCTATGGACTGTGTTCTAGGTCAATAAGATAAATCTGGGAGAAAAGAATTTTCCATTTATTATTTGAGCAAGAAGTTCACTGATTGTGAGTCTCGGTACTCAATGCTTGAAAAGACATGTTGTGCTTTAGCTTAGGCTACCAAGCACCTCCTCCAGTATATGTTGAATCATACAACTTGGTTATTATCTAAAATGGACCTAATCAAGTATATCTTTGAAAAGTCTGTTTTAACTGGGAGAATTGTGTAGCACCCCAAAATTTGTCCAACATTTTCTTTTATCTTGGCTTATGTTTCATAGCATCTTGCATTAGCATTTGTGTATAACATTGGTTCTAGACAGGGGATCAAGATGTTGTATTTACTACTCAATAGAGAATCTTCATGTTCAAAGCTCATACAAGGGTGCAATTTCAGGTCACCAAGTCTTCATCATCATCAGAGTTGGTCCCAAAGCTTCTTGAGGAGAGAAAGTATGTGTTTGGTTATCTCCTCCTATCTTGAGGATGTTTAGAGGCATATGGCTATTTCCTTGGATGATACATGGTTCAATAGCTCAATGTACACCTTGAGGGTCCTCTGTTGGGGCCATATGATTATATAAACCATTTGCAAGAACCTCAGTCAATGGATAGGGTGTTAGGGTTTCAGCTAGTCAACAAAAGTCAACTGTGGATTTGAGAGAGCTCAAGGCTTGATTCTTGATCATTGAAGCCATGAGAAGTCATCCTAAGTCATCTCAATTGTCATGTGGAATCTAGGTTAAAGAGATTCAAGAGTTCAAGAAGTTTCTAAATTAGGGTTTCAGATGATTCTCAATGTAAAATCCCCTCTTTTGGCATATAACTTTAATGACAGTTCTCACTATGATGCAAGTCCCCTATCATCTTCCATCAAACATGAGACTTGTTCCTCATCTTTCAAGATTTATTTTGAGTACAAGAACTCTCCCATTGGATTCATACATCTCAAGTTATGATTGGTACAAGTTGGTGTCACAAAATAAAGAGAATTTAGAGGCACTCAAGGGTAACTCACTTCCAAGGCATTTTTCACATGGAATCAAGCTTTTCCTCATTCTTCAATAAACAAGAGAGTTGTTCCTTGTTGTCTAAGCTTTCCAAAAAGTGTTATAACTCATCATTCTCATGTGTGAAGCTCTAGTTATGATCATCCCAAGTTAAGGTTATTTTTGGAAACCTAGTTTTAGGTCATTCATTTCAAGGACCAAATTCATGAACTTCAAGACTTCAAATCTAAATTCTTGCCACATGAAACTTGTTTGCTAAGACCTTACCTCCATAATGATCCCAAAATCCATGGCCTTTGATGATTGGTGAGACCATTAAGGCATGATGAGCATGAAAACATGGATTATGGATATAATGTGGTTTTCTTACATTCCAAGTCACCAAATGAGATTATTTTTTATCTTTTGATACCATTCTAACATCATCACATGACCACACAAGATTTTACCCAAAATGTGCAAGCATGAACCCATATTTTCAAGTAATTTTCAAATTTCATACCATATGAAGCAACCATTCAAAATACATGACAAACTCATTTCCAATCCTCCAAACCTCCACATTTCATTTTCTCACACCCTTTTGTACCAATTGCTGACCTAGAATGAGAGGCCAAACCTTCCAAACCCGTGTGCACATCATTTGAAAGTTTCTGGCAAATTTGTGAAAGCAAGCAAATCATCCATCATAGGCCTGCATAAACCCCTCAAAACCTTCATATATAAACCAAAGAGAAACCCTAACGTGAGGGCATGAGCTATCAGTTGTAGAAAGAGGGAATTCCATCAAAAATTTCACAAGATTTCTCTCTCTTCGAATTCCATTTCTCTCTGGTTTTTCCTTCCATATTTTGCTCGTTTCTCAATCACTAAAGCATAAAGAGGAGATTGGAAGCTTTAGATTGAAGCTTGCACTACCTTTGAAGGAACAACGAAGTTGCTCCGTTAGGTAACTTTTCACCATCTGGAACTCTCATTTTAGGCATGTATTTAAGTTCATTTTGGTTGCATCTGAAGTCCTACCATGTGTAGGCAATGTTTGAGTAGGTGTCTGTTTATTCAAGTTTCAGTTTGGATGTTGAATTTTCGTGGCTTGATTTCACTATGATAGAGGAACCTTTATGAAAAACCATTAGCATATTTGGAATCTACGTGAAATTTTCTTTGAGATAGTGCCCAGAGTTTTCAATTTTATCACGTTTTTCAGACACCATCGGTGAAGCTCACCTGAGAAGACGACTGGAGCTAGGGCTCCGGCGTCTGAGGTCAAATGCTGAGGTGGTTTGTGATTAGGTTGTGACTGGCTGGTGTGGCACGTTGAAATGTGATGTGGCTTGCCACGTCCATTAATGAAATGTTGCGTCTTATTTAGTTTGAGATTTGTTTGAATCTTGGATTGGGCTTAGTCATGTTGCTATCCACACCCCTTTCTTGTAGCCCATTGGTGTGTTTCAAAGGAAATCAGTTCATTTCCATTCTGTTATCGCACCTCCCTTTCAATTCTTTTTATTTTATTTTTATTTCTTTTCTATTTTCATTTTAATTTCATTTTAAATAGTTTTAATCATTATAAAAATCAACAAAAATTGCTTTCTGATTATTTAACATGTTGAGGTATTTTTCAACATTTTTATTTTATTTTTCATTTATTTTTATTATTTTTAATAAATTTATTTCGTAAAGTGGTTTTATGGTTTGTCTTATTGATTTAGGCTTGAAGTTTAACCTCATTTGAATATCCCCTTTGACTAATTTTCCTCTCACACTTGGGTGTTTGATTGAGGATTATTTGAGGGCTGGTTTGAGGTCTTGATGATCATTTCTTGTTTGTTTTTCTTTTGATTTTATTTGACTCTCGATGTATGCTCGACAAGTTGAGTACCTTGCTTTGTTTGACACAATTGGTGATGCTTTGATGCAATTCTTGCTATGATCTTTTGCACACTGATTTTGGATGAACTTAACTTGAGTTGGATATTTTATTTGGGTTTTATTTGGACACATTTCTATTTTTGGTTGATGCCTCAAAACCTCATTGTTTTAACTATGTGTGTGTGAGTGTATGCATATCTTGACCTAGTTTTGAGGTATGATCTTGTGTGATCCCTTGAGTGCTTGATAAATCTTGTTTGCTCTCATTGACATGTTTGAGATTCTGATCTTCATGATTAGAGGTTCGTTGAGTGTTTGTTTCATCTCACATTCCTTGTATGATCATATTTTTCACTTGTGTTTGACTTATGAGATGTTTGCATGGATTTTGGTGTTTCAAATTGAGTGTGATTCTTCTTGACCTTATTTGATAACTTGAACTTGATGCATATCATTTGAGTTTACTTCTGGTCTTGTTGAGTGGATACTTGATCTTGTTGTTTTTGTGGCATGTGTCTTACTTTGAGACTGATTTGAATGTGTGAACTTGTTTGAGGTGTTTAGATGTTTCCTTTTGTAAGACCATGAATAAATGTTTGATTTTGATGATCATGATGTGGTTTCTGCCCCACTCTATTTCTACCCTCATTTCTTTATTTGTGGTTCAATGAGTGATATCATTCTTCTTAAGATGTTTAAGGCATGTGATGTTGTGTGTTTTGCTTTGTTTGCCTTTGTGTTTCAAACTTCCATTTTGTTGATTTGAGCTTGACATGTGTGTGTCATTGGCGTATGTCTCATGTTTGCATATTCATTGTTGTTTGTGTTTATGTTTCTCTCATTTCTTTTCATCTTTCATGACTTGTTTAAGTCTTTCTTTCTTTTTTTATTTATTTGTGATTGATTAGTGATGTGTTTACTTGTGTTTGCTCACATGATCCGTTAGGATTCCTAGCCCCTCTGTTTAAGATGGAAGTAGGAGATACATTAGGCTTTCAATCCTTTGTATGATAACATTAGGTAGTACCCTTTCATCCCAACTTTAGGACCACTTTTCATGACAACATTAGGGTTCTCAGTCCCCTTTAGTGTCCTTGTGTCTTCTCTTCTCATATCAATTTCTTCTAATACACTTAATAAAGGATGACAAGTGTTGTACGCTACGAGCCTTAAGTACATGAGGAATGATAAGTGGGGAGGTCTCTCTTCACTTGTCTAGAGTGTTTAGCGTATGCCCTTTGGGTGATATGCGATGCATTCGCTCTTGTGTCATAGTCTTTAGTGCCACATGAGTCTCAAATCAATTCAATCCACTTTTCCTAAAACTCACCAACAAATTCAAAACCTTTTCATCCTTCGGAATTGTTTCAAACTTCATTTTCAGAAACAGTACGATAATTTTCCGTTCTACCGCAAACAGGCATCATCCCTAACTGCTGGAATGGAAATTTAACGTCACTCATAAAATACGCTTAACCAACCTTGTCACGTAGTTGCCGAACTACGTTTGCTCTGATTTCTCATAGCAGATGAGGATACGTGGGCACAAGACGGTGATGTCTTGGCGAACAACCCCCCCCCCCCCATCACCCGTAGTTTCTGGAACTACGTTGATTCTGACTTTCCCATTGCACGAGGGAATACGTAGGCATAGGGCGGCAATGTCCTATTGAGTCTGTTCTTTTCTCTTCACCCCCGTTTAGCAGTAGCTTTTAGATAACTTTCATCCATAGATTAGACAACAAGCATGGATCCCGTTGAGTACAACGGCCGTGAGGGGTGGCCATACCTTCCCATTGCGTAACCGACTCCCGAACCCAAGATTTGGTTGCGATGACCTTATCTTTCTCGTTCTCTTAGGTTTTCTTCGATCGTTTCCTTTCCCTCTCTTTGGGATAAATAACGTTCGGTGGCGACTCTTCTGTTTGTTTTTGTCGGCTGCCTTTTTCGCAGTTGCGGCAGATTGTTCGTTGGCAAATGTGGTTGTTGGAGTATGATATCGAGTACCGAACTCAAAAGGCGATAAAAGGAAGTGTTTTGGATGATCATTTGGCATACCAGCCAATTAATGATTATCAACCTATCAAGTTTGATTTTCCTGATTAGGATGTGATGTATCTAAAGGTTAAAGATTGTGAGGAACCATTACCTGAAAATGGGCATAAGCTTGGATCCCGATGGGGTTTGATTTTTGATGGAGCTATTAATGAGTATGGCAATGGTATTGGGGAAATTATTGTTACTCCCCATGGTTCTCATATTCCTTTCACTGCAAGGTTGATGTTCACTTGTACAAATAATGTGACAGACTCTGAAGCATGTATTATAGGTCTGGAAGAAGCAATTGATTTAAGAATCAAGATCCTTGATGTATATGGAGACTCAGCCTTGGTGGTTAATCATATTAAAGATGAGTGGGAGACACGTCAACCTGATTTGATTCCTTATCACGATTATGCAAGAAGGTTGTCAACTTTCTTCAATAAGGTTGAGTTTCACCATATACCCAGAGTAGAGAATTGAATGGCAGATGCTTTAGCGACTTTATCCTCCATGATTATGGTAAATCGGTGGAATGATGTGCCGAAAATTAATTTTATGTGTCTTGATAGACGAGCTCATGTATTTGCAGTTGAAGATGTTGCTCTCTGGTGCTGTTGTCCCGTAGAGAGTGTGTGTGTCCTCTTTCTATTTGAGTGTCGACCCTAAGCAGAAAGTGTCTATCATTTCTAATTCCCCACTGAGTTTATTCCTCATGGAAGATGTTTGTTTTAGATTTCCTCCCCAGCTTTTATCTGGATGAAATTACTCCCTAGTTGAGTTATTTCCTCATTGGGTCGAGTCTTGGTTGACCGTTTCTCTCTAGTTTTTTCTTGGATTGAACTTTGGTCTCTTGCAGCGGTTATTTTGAATTTCTCTAGGTTGTAGAACCTGGATGGTGAGAAGGCATTTATTTCTCCCTTTTGAGGATTTATTTTCCTCGGCAAAAGTTTGTTTGTGAATCCCCATCAGAAGATAACGATTTGAATTTCCCCAACAGTGTTATGATAACACTCTCTTCGTTATTTTTTTTGGCCTGACAACAAGTGGCAACCTCTTTATTTTAGCAGCTTGTGCGGCCCCAGCAAGGTAGACCTCACCTGGTAACAAGTGGCAGCCTTTTTATTTGAGCAACTTGTGTAATCTCTAGGAATTATTTTGTATCTTCGCAATATATAACATTTCTCTAGTTCATCCTCAGCAGAGAATTTTATTGTAAAATGTTGGATCCTTATCCGACTAGCTTTTCCATCAAATGGCATCTCTGTAGAAAAGTCCAATTTAGAAGTTTGTTGGGAAATCCCCAACAAATGGTTATCTCTTTATTTGAGAAGTCTATTGTATGATTCAACCTGCTTGTGTCTCTTTTGAAGATCCTCGACAGAGTTATTGATCTATAATTCTTAACAGATGGCAGTCCCTTCAATAAAGATGATTTGTATTTGGTCCTTTTTCGAGTTTAAAACTTGATTAAAGAAGAAGTTGAACCCTATCTTTATAGTGGAAGCTTGTTATCATCTGACTTGGTTCGTTATTTGAATAAATTTTTATCTCCTCATATGAGAATCCTGTTGTGATCAAGTGAATATTTCATCCCCAACAAATGGTTGTCTCTTTATTTGAGAAGTTTGTTGTGTGATTTGAGTTGTCCAGTGATAGGTAGCTGATAATATACCTTTTCTCTTATCCAGTGATAGGTAGTTGAGCATTTATTTATCCTACCCAGTGACAGGTAGTCGACTTTTATTTCTTTCTTCTACCTAGTAACAGGTATGTGGATTTTGTTTGTCCTACCCAGTGACAGGTAGTAGACTTTTATTTCCTTCTTCTACCTAGTAACAGGTAGTTGGATTTTGTTTGTCCTACCCAGTGATAGGTAGTCAAATTTTATTTCCTTCTTCTACCCATTAACAGATAGTTGAATTATGTTTATCCTACCCAGTGACAAGTAGTGGGATTCTGTTTGTCCTACCCAGTGACAGGTAGTCAACTTTTATTTCCTTCTTCTACCCAGTAACAGGTAGTTGAATTATGTTTGTCCTACCCAGTGACAGGTAGTTAACCCCTATTTTCTTCTTTTACCTGGTATCAGGTAGTTGAGCTTTATTTACCCTACCCAATGATAGGTAGTTGGTAATCTTTCATTGTGAGTCCATTACCTTTATTTTTCTACCCAGTAACCGGTAGCCGGTAATATTTCTTCACCTTTTGAGTATATCACCTCTATTTTCTATCAAGTAACCGGTAGCCGGTAATATTTCTCATTCCTTGTTGGTTGGTTATCCTTGTTTTTACTTAGTAACCGGTAAAAGGTAATCCTTCCTCCCAAGCTTGTTGCCTTTATTTTTCTACCCAGTAACCGGTAGCAGGTAACATTTGTCTTTTTTTTTGTTAGTTACCGTTATTTTCTACTCAGTAACTGGTAGTCAGTAATCTTTCCTCTTAGTAATATTCCTTTTCCTACCCAATAACAGGTAATTTATATTTTGTTTACCCTATCTAGTAACCGGTAGTTGGTAACCTTTTCCTTCAAGTTTATTATTCTCACTAAATTACTAAATAACCAGTAGTTGGCAATATTTCTTTTCCTACCCAGTAACAGGTAGTTGATTATCTCTCATCAAGTGGATTACTTTTTACCCGGTAACTAGTAATAAGTAATACATCTCTTTTTTTTCTACCTAGTAACCGGTAGATTATAATTATTTTATGTTTATTGCCCTTATTTTCTACTTAGTAACCAGTAGAAAGTATTTTACCTCTTCTCTTTAGTTTGAGTATCTTCGCCCAGTAACCGACAGTTGGTATCTCTTCCTCGGTTGAGTTGATTCCTTTTCTTTATTGAAATAGAATCATAGTCTTTTGTTTTCCCATGCGGAGTCTCTTTTCTTTTATTTTGTTCTCTAGCAGTTTGTTTATCTCATGTGGCATTTTCTCCTCACAGAGGTCTTGTGTTTGCATATCATTTGCATAATCATATTATTTTGTGGCCTCTTAGGGCTAAAAACTGAATTTATTGTTATATTTAAGTCTCTTTTATCTAGTAGAGACAAAGATGTCAATCTTCATATCTCCGAATAGAAAAAACTTAAATAGGGGCAGCTGTAATACCCTAACTTTTACCCCTAAGATCCCACATATCATTTGCATCTCATTCCATAAACAAGATTGCAAGCATTGATTCTCTTGCCTTCCTCTGTGTGTTTATTCTTGAGAGATCACCAGACACCCTTGTTTTCTTGTTTGTTTGATATTTGTTTATGTTTATGTTTACTAACCATTAATTAAAATCCAAAAAAATGTTTGTTTTTCCTTTACTAACTTTTTCAGGAAGAAATTGGATCAAGGATATCAAATACTAGTCCCTCAGCTCGAATGAATTTCATCTGAACAAAGTCAAAGTTGATATGTAAACAATTCAAAATCATCTGATCAAGAGTTTCCCAAGATTTGATTGACTTTTATTCAAGAGACTCCAAGGTTCATGTGTTTATTTCGATGCCTTCTTTAACAAGCAAAAAGAATCGAGTCAGAGGCAAGACAAGCAATTTTTCGCATTTTTTTCCCGTGGTAATCTATTATCAGTATTAGGGTAATCGATTACCCTATGCATTTTTTGTGAAAATTTGCCAAATTCAAATTCTGTAGCATTTTTGGCACCAAATTCAAATGTTTCATCATGAGAATATTCTAGATCACTTTATTTTAATTCCCCTACCTCGTCATAATTAATTTCCACCATACACCTTTACTAATCACCATTTGATCTTGATTTTTCCTCCAAATTCAAATTCCAAGCCTAATTTTGGTTCCAAACCATCAAAATTTCCAAGCCTAAATCCTATAAATAGAAGCTTCATTTCATTCATTTTACAATCTTTTGATAGTCAAATTTACCTTGTCAAATAACTTCTTGACTCTTTTTTTTTCTCTAATTACCAAAATCACCAAACTCTTTCTTCCTTCGAAAGTTAGTAAGTCCATCACTAGAACTTACTAATCTTTGAGCTAAACCTTCATCCATTCACTTTTTCATCATCAATTTCAGTAGATTAAGGCTTTGGATTGTGGTTTTTGGAGTTGATTTGAAGAATTTTCAAATTTGAAGTGGTAATCTCTTGATCCACCATTGTTGTTCTTGATACATCCTTGACAATATGATCTATTATTGATTCTTGTTGCTTGATCTTTAGATCTTGCAAATTGTGTTCCAGTAGTGTTGTTTGCTGTTATTTTACTTGAATTTTCGTGCTCAATTGCATCATAGATCATGAGGTGTTTGAAAAAATGATTGATCAAGTTTTGCACTTTTTTCAAATGAATTTGCTGCTACTTTAGCAGTGGTAATGATTACCTGTATGATGGTTTTAACAGCCCAATTTTCAATAATTGATTAATTGTACTAATTAATTGATTTAATGAATTATTGGATCTATTTAATTTATATGAGTTAATGGATTTAACTGATTTATTCTATTTGGTAGAATAAGGTGAATTTACTAGATCTTCTCTAATTAATGATAAGATGAGATATATTGAGGAGAAATAAAAGAGAAGGATATATATATATATATATATATATATATATATATATATATATATATATATATATATATATATATATATATATATATATATATATATATATATATATATATATATATATATATATATATATATATATATATATATATATATATATATATATATATATATATATAAGAGAAAGTGGAAAGAAAAGGATAGAAATAAAGAGAAAGGAAAAAAAGAAAGAAGGAAGAAGAGAGAAGACGAGAAAATAGAGGAAAAGCTTGGAATCATCAGAACGACTTCTAGCTTCCGGTTAATCAAGGTAATGGTGTAAAATATTGTTATCTTACCAATGTATATGATTATGTATGTGTGTGTTTGGATTTGTTAGAGGTTTCCCATCTTTTTCCATTCTAGGGCAGAAATAGATTTAATCGGTAGAATTGATGTTTTAACGGATAAATCTGGAATAAATGGGGTAGATTAGTCGAGAAATGTTAGGCTAAGACTACTGGAATTCGTTGGAATTGAATCAGTTGATTTTGTGAGGTTTTGGATGATTTTGGACAGTGGGGTTTTGAACATCGCAGACGTTCGCTAGCACCTTCTCTTGGCGAGCAGGTCGCGAGTGTTCGCTGTAGCGAGCTAGTAGCGAATGGTCCCAGACTTGGACAGAATGTATTTGACCTTCTTCGCTGGTAGCGAGCAAGGTGGCGAGGGGTTCGCTAGGCGAAGCCCTAGCGAGTAGATATTGAAGCCTTACAGTAGCTTCTGTTTGTCTTCGCAAGCTTGTTCGCTAGGCGAACAGGTAGCGAGTGTTCGCTAGGAACTCGCTAGGTGAGCAAGCCAGCGAGTGTGACAGCATTCTCATTTATTTGTGATTCCATCCAATGTTGATTGTTTGGTTCGATTGTGTTCAATCTTGATCTGAAATGAGTAATTGTGTGTTGTTATATATATATATATATATATATATATATATATATATATATATATATATATATATATATATATATATATATATATATATATATATATATATATATATATATATATATATATATATATATATATATATATATATATATATATATATATATATATATATATATATATATATATATATTGTGGGTAGCCGTATGGCGTGAATCCTAGATTGTACAATATTGTGAAATGTGGCCTTTTGGCAAATATAATGCATTGTTTAAATTGATTAAAAATGCATGATGATTTGTGATGAAGTTTGTTGCCGTTTGGCACGATGATGTGAATGCATAATGATTTCTATGCGATTGTATGTGAATAATGCATGAGAACATATTGTGAATATGTGTGCATTGCTTGATAAAGGTGGTCTTCTGACAAATATATGCATTGTTTAAATTAATTAAAAGTGCATGATGAATGTGGTTGAGTTTGTTGTCGTTGGCGCGATATTGTGAAATGCATATTGATTGTATGCAATAGTGTGAAGAATGCATGAGAACATATTGTGAATATGTATGCATTGCTTGAATAATGTGGTGATGATATTGAATTGTGAATGCATATTGATTGTATGCAATACTGTGAACAATGCATGAGAACATATTGTGAATATGTGTGCATTGCTTGATAAATGTGATGATGTTGAAAGTATGAATACTTTGATATGATGTGTGAGTGTGCAATCATGTTATGATTCTTGTGTGATGAATTATTTGACTATGCATGGGATTAAGATGCGAGAACGGTCTTAAGTGCATATGGTTGTTGATTGCATACGTATCATTTAGTCAAGAGGCAATGCTTGCTAGTTTCGTGGAGACTAGTGACTTGTCCCAAACCTAGAAGGGTGGGTTTGAAAGCTTATAGGACGGGCTTTTGTTGTTATCGGTCTAGGGGACGGACCCGGTTTAAATGTAAAAACTGAAAAATGATAACAAGTGTTGGTACCACAGGCATGAGTTGCATCGAGTTGCATTGAGTCTCGTGGCATGCATATGTGATTGTTGTATGAAGTTATGCATATGTGTATGTAAATGACTTGTGTAATTGAGAATGATGAATATGTGATTGTGGTATGAAAGTATGCATATGTGCGTGAATTGTTGAATTGAGAATTTTGGATGTGCATGATGAAATATGCTTGGTAATTATCCATATCTGTTTATATCTGTATTGTGAATGTGTAACTGTGAATTGGTGAATAAACATGATATGAGTATGTTGATGTGGATTAATGAGAATTATGGATGTGTGCATGATAAATATGCTTGGTGATTATTCCATATTTGTTTATATATATACTATATGATGAATTGTGGTGAAGGAACATGAATGTGTATGTTTACGTGTAATAATGTAAATTGTGCATATGTACATTATGATGTATATGAGTGAATTATGATCAAATATGGTGAGATCGTAGTGTATGCATATTTTTATATTAATGTACATATATGATTATATGCATTGTTATTATGATAATATTTCTCACCCTTCTGCTGGAATGATGTCCTATTTGACATCGTGCAGGTATCAAGAGTAGAGTTGCTTGTAGTTGTGAAGTCGCTATTGGTGTAGTTGTTTAGTAATTTAATTATATTGGGTCGAGTCATGCTCTGGTCATGTAACACTGGGATCGTTTGGTTTATATTTTAGAGACACATTATGTATTATATGTTATGTTTTTATACTCATTGGAATACTATGATGTTGGCCTTGGTGCCTAAGTAATGTTGAAGTATGTGATGAATCTGAATATTCTGTTAAGAGAATTATGTTATAAAATGAATCCGCTGCTACATGCAAAGTGAAATTGTGAGAAGCACGATTATTTGTTATAAGTGTTAATGAGCATGACATGTGGTTTTGATGTTTCGAAAGTTATATGTGACGCCCTTTTGTGAATGCATGCAAATTTACTCTGATTATTCGTATATTTTCCGTGGGGTTTAGAAGGGTGTTACAATGGTAATCAATTACACAATGTCATTTTGCCATTATGGCTTTGTTTTGAGATTGTTTTGGTTCTTTCTTCTTCTTGTTTCATTTCCCTTTGGTTTTTGCTTTGGAATACATTTTTAAAGGTCTTATTCATCTTTAAATTCATTGGACTTAACATGTGAATAAAGTTGGATAAACATTCACTAACTCAAATTTATCTTTAAAGTGAATTGTTCAATTTATTTTAGGTGCTTTGAGTTAATGATATGTTTAGTGCTTTAATCCAGCAAGATGAGTGGATGAACTTAAAGATGAAATAAACTTGAAATTGTAATTCAATTTGGCTTTCCCTCTTCTCTTCTCTTTTTCTTTTAATCGATGAAAATCTTCGATATCATTAGAACTTATTTCAAGTTCTTGATGAAGATGAGATCGTTACCTTTTTTCCCGTGTGGTATTGCTTTCGGAGAGTGGTCTACATATCACTTCTCTAGCATGCATTAACACTAACATTGTTATTAACCGGCCTTGGATAGTCATGGTTTCTACATAAACCTGATTATGATTGCTTAACATAACGCTAAATTGTGCCTTTATCGGAAAATGATTATTCGTGGCTCAAACTTATGTTTGAAAGTCCAAGTATGGTTGATTATTTGTCTTAGGTCCATCACTTATGAAACTTGTTATTAAGAGGCTTTAATTTTATCAATCCTCTAATGAGTCTTCATTAACTTTGGCCTAAGTGCATGACTTAACCATCATTGATCATTTGTTATAACAATTAATCACTAACTTACTAACAATATCATTGTACTAATTTTGTTTATGTTTCCTTCTTTCTTCCTATATCTCTTTTATTTTTATGTTTCATTATTATCATCTCATCTCATATTATTGTTTATGCTTCCGCTCTCTTTTTCTTTTGTCCATTTGGACCATATCTTGTTCAAAACACTAATAAAGAGTTAAACCTCTAAAAAACTTGGTGCTCTTAATTTTTTGGTTATGCTCATGGATGGACTTAGAACTTAGACCTCTTGGATTATTCTTGGACCCTTGGACTTAGAATTAAGTCTTGTTTCCTATGCTTGGAGTATTATGGATCTTTGCCTTTATTTAGCTTGCTCATTGGCTTATACTCAAGGTGGAAGAAATTCTTTTGGCTTGCTATGAAGTATGCTACAATTTGGTTAGATCTTTCTCATCTCTAACTTTTATTTTACTTTCTAGGATAGTCATTTCATCTCCTCCCCTTCTTAAATTTTCAAAATCTTCTCTCTTTTTTAAAAACCTTATTGTTTTCAAACTTCAAATCGCTTTCATAATAAAACCTTGACTTTTGTCAAGTGATTTTCAAACTTTATTTTCTTTAATAAATGTTAATAAATGTTAATCATACTTTGACCAATTTCAAAAAAAGATATAAAAAACACTTCACCTCATTCAAACTTTTTGTGCCTTTGTGCACTTTCCAATTTAAAATTTTTCATAAAGTTTAGACATGTTTAATTTTTATAGTTGAGATGTAATTCTCCTATTCCCCATAGTATTTAAAATGTTGACATTTTCCACTTAGATGTTGAGTGATAGACTTGTTGATTTTAATCCAGGCAAAATTCTCCATCTTTAGGTGATGCAAATGTTGTCTTATACTTATGGATGACTAGTCGTAGTTTTCTCCTTAAAATGATGATTTTTCTTTACATTTAAAAATCAATGAAAACAAACCTTTTTTTTGTTATTTGTACCACGAATTATGGGATTTTGTTCCTATATTGCACTTTGCGGGTACGTAGGCATGAGGCGATAAGTCTCTCCAAACACAAAAATCTTAAAAATTTATTCTCTTCTCATCTCCTCAATCTCATTTCAAGCAAACCTTTTTCAAACCAAAAAGCGTAGATATTTCAAGAGGCTCCTATAGAGTACTATAGACGTTTTAGGTCCTAACACCTTCCCATCGCGTAACCAACCCCCTTACTTGTTCTCTGTTTGTTCTTGTTTTAGAACTCTTTAGGTTTTGTTCGCTCTTTTTTCTTTCCTTTTGGATAAAATAAAAGTGCGATGATCTTGCATTTTTTAGTTAAGTTAATCAATAGCTTAAACTCACAAATTTCCTTGCGATAGATACTTATGTAAAGTAGAATTAGGATATACACACTATTGATTCACAAGCTCAAATTGGGTTAGAGTCTCATACGAGTAAATATCCTCAAAAGTGGGTTAGAGTCCCATAAAGGAAGATGCCTCATAAGTGGGTTAGAGTCCCATAAACTAGTGAAACTCAAAGTGGGTTATACTC
Source organism: Lathyrus sativus (assembly GCA_963859935.3). Classification (NCBI taxonomy): domain Eukaryota; kingdom Viridiplantae; phylum Streptophyta; class Magnoliopsida; order Fabales; family Fabaceae; genus Lathyrus; species Lathyrus sativus. The sequence goes on from OZ012739.1 coordinate 646,207,216, forward strand.
TCATACGATTGATGGTCCTTAAAGTGGGTTTGATACTCATGGAGGACCCAAACTCATAAGAAAGTTGAATCATGATACAAACATTTGTTATTCGTGTACATAGTCCTAAACATAAGATCGGCCGGAGAAAGATGTTTGTTGCATTTCTGAATAGTGATTCATTGAGTTATGTGAACTCATGTTATGTATTTCCATATGAAACGTAAAACTCCTCGAATGCATAAGTCCTTGTTACATGGTGTGAGTGATACACAAGTAATATAAAGTGAAAGGATTAAGCTAAGAAATTAATAAGAGTCGCTTTAAATAAAAATATATATTTAATGTTTAACAGTATTATTTTAAATAAAATATATATATTCATGAACAATGCGTGAATAATACGTAGACAATACCACATGAACAATGCCCCATGAACAGTGACTTTAAAATAGTGAAACAAAGTTGGTTAATAAAATATATAAAAAAATTGGTTAATAAAATGATAAAATTGGTTCATAAATGTTCAGATATTAAAAATGATTTTTAGTAGTAAAACAAACTTGGTTAATGAAAAGTAAAAAATTGGTAATAAAGTTATGAAATTGATTAATAAACGTCCTGATATTAAAAATAATTTTAACAGTAAATAAAGTTTGTTAATAAAATATAAAAGGTTAATTAATAAAACTATGAAGTTGGCGAATCACACAATTTTATATATGTATCATTTAATTTAAAAATAAAAATAATAATTTTTTATATTTAAAGGATATATATTATTATAATATTTCATTTACAATATTGATGAACAATAAAATACATTGTAAAAGTAACATTGTAGTGTAGAAATATCATTTATGTTTATCATATAATAATAAGTAGGTAAAGAAGTGGTATTTAATCATATTAAATTCTTGTAAGCAGTATTACATCGGATATTTTACTTTAAGCTCGTCTTACATTAGCATCTTACTGCATATGAAGTGCTCTCCTATTTCTTTATTAGATTTCAGATATAAAATAAACAAAAACCATAACAACCTCATTGAAGAGTAAATGCTTTAGCATACTACTGCTACGGTGGACTTTTAGAACGGGGGGATTTTTAGAATGGAGAAGATGAGAAGATGAATGGTTCACGAGAAATAATAAAGGATAGATTTAAAATTTCAATCATTTATTTTAATTTAATGGTTGACGATTATTATTTTCATTCTAACATAAAAAAATCACTCTCAATATATATATATATATATATATATATATATATATATATATATATATATATATATATATATATATATATATATATATATATATATATATATATATATATATATATATATATATATATATATATATATGTGTGTGTATATATATATATATATATATATATATATATATATATATATATATATATATATATATATATATATATATATATATATATATATATATATATGTGTGTGTATATATATATATATATATATATATATATATATATATATATATATATATATATATATATATATATATATATACACACACACATATATATATATATATATATATATATATATATATATATACACACACACATATATATATATATATATATATATATATATATATATATATATATATATATATATATATATATATATATATATATATATATATATATATATATATATATATATATATATATATATATATATATATATATATATATACACACACATATATATATATATATATATATATATATATATATATATATACACACACACATATATATATATATATATATATATATATATATATATATATATATATATACACACATATATATATATATATATATATATATATATATATATATATATATATATATATATATACATATATATATATATATATATATATACATATATATATATATATATATATATATATATATATATATATATATATATATATATATATATATATATATATATATATCTTATTTAACTCTATTTTCTAAAATTTTAATTACTGATTTAATATTGAAATCTTAATCTTGCAGGTCTATTTTTCATGTTCAACCATTTTGTACACTTGCACCACTACGTCAGGAGTCTACCACCTCCATTCACTCATAATTCTGGTGTGGTATGGAACAATAGCGTCGTCTGTAAGAATTGATTTTTAATTCTTGCAAATTTTCAATATCAGATCTTGTTTGATCTAAAGTTAAATCGTTGTAGCAAAAAGCTAAGATAGAGGAGATAATCTTGGATTTCATGTTAAAAACCCCTTCGAACCTTCTGACCTAACACCGCTTTCGATCTCCATCGTGGATAAGATTGAAGAGTAATAGAGAACTTTTGCGGCAGAACTTCCACCTATCGACGTGCAAAAAGAGAGATTAGGAGATGAGGAATGAGTTCAAATATTTTGAAGTTACAGAAAGATCGACAGAATCCTCGATGCAACGTTCTTGAAGGTCATGACTTCCGCTGTAACGGAAATTCCAGGCAGCAATGAAAATTCATGTAGTTTAATACATTTCAGAACATCCATGTGAATAGGGTTGCGAATGCACATGCCAGAACGACGTGAAAATCATAATCATCGGATAGAAAGACAAACGGGTAGAAAGACAGACGAGTAGAAGGATATACGGGTAGAAGGATTATAAGTATGTGCTTCGTTACAATCCCCTTAAGAATACATCATTGATGTTCTAGGATAGGTCGTGATTGTTGGCGCCAGACGTTTCATCACCCCTAGCCCTCATAAAGAAGGAGTTTCACAAAGACTATAAAGAAATAATCATCATTGCTACCGACTTGTGCAGAATGAGGTTCATTTACTTAATGATAAAGTCGTGCAGACTTGAGGTCGACATACTCCACTTTAACATTCCGAGAAGGTTTGTGGAGAGGTTATCATAGTCATCTTCAACATCCAAGAAAAATGGAACCCATCAATACAATAAGGTTAGCTCACAAATCAAGGACAAGAATAAGGTTTGAAGACCAGGATTAGACATAGGCCCCAACATTGTTTGAGCTCAATCATGATCACTCGAGCAAATGCTTAATATAGACGTCCACCCCATCCTTTTCCTAAGAATTGTCAGTTTTCTATGGATACCGACCTCAACTCATTATTTCTATTTTAGCCAAGAAAGTGACAACTTCTGTGGGGAATCAAAACAACCATACATGAAATTTGAATCTCATTCAATCCCAGCCTCGTCCCTAAAGATGACACATCAAATAACTATCTACATAGTGAGACGAAAGTGATACTAGGAGAGGAGCGTATCATCAAAGAACTTAAGCCAAGAATCTACCTTAAGTTGTAGGGTTTAAATAATATTCAAGCTATGTATTTTTAAAGTCATTCAAAGATCAAATAAGTTAATTATCTTCGGGTATAACATTTTTTTAAATATAAATAACACTATGTTCTTAGTAGAAGTGTTGAAGTTTACCCTTTAGAAAGTAGGGTCAAAGAAATAAAGTGCATTAAATCGTACCTAGTACACCCCCTATTAGGAACTAGCCACTCCAAGAGTATATATGTTAGAGATCTGGAGACGTCAACCTCGAACAAAGCTCAAATCTTGGGGCACATTAAGGGACCCAACTCTTGACCATGAATGGTCCCCTGCAATACTGAAGCATTATACCAGCTCCCAACAAATATGACAAGTAATTAAGAAACGTCAAAGATTACATCAACTTCCAATGAAAGTGACGGGTAATGAAGAAATGCCAAAGATTATGCCAACATCTAATGAATGTAATATGTAATAACAAAACGCCAAAAATTACACCAGTTCACAATAGACAAGATGGGTATTAATGAAAAATCAAAGATTACACCATTTCCCTGAAAATGGGATATCTAAGCAAAAGACGTTCGTACCAATGAGGAAAAGAAAGTGATTCAAAAACATTAAAACAAATAAAGAAAGGAAACCATTAGTACAAAGGAACTTTAATAACATAGAAATGTCAAAAATACTCCGAAAGGGAAAGAAAAGTAAAGGATGCCAAATCAAGACATTACAAACTACTCATCACGACCCCTTCTAGGGGCCTCATCATTACCAACTATAACACCATCCCGAACCCATTTCTTTGGGTTAAAATCTTACCGAGAAACACGATGTCCCTCAGCATGCTTTATGGAGTATCCATCAATTGTCTTTATGGTCATTCAGTTACGGACAATGTTAGACCAACAATAAACTACTTGACCCTACATCTAGGGTCCATAGTGGTTTCAGGTCGAAGGGTGGTATACACCAATATCGCCATGAGAGTAACTTATGACATTTTACATAACATTCTATGTAGTACTCCAATAGCGAGTCAATCCAGTATAAATACTGCTCGTAATATTCATACCTATGTTAAGACTTGATAACTCCTTATCCATGATCCATGGAATGTGATCATCAATCTACTTACATAATAGTCTTAATGCTTTAAGGTTATCCCACTTCATACTAAAGCTCGACTACGGATGCTTTAAGAATAATGTCCTTATGTTTAATAAGATATCATGATTACGTCACACTTATTATTTTATTAAACGGACTAGCTATTCTAGGGGCTTTATTATCTTGGAAAAACAAACATAAAGAAATGTCTTTTATTATTAATAAATAATTCGATACAAGTACCAAAAATAATGGTCTATAGGATTTACACAAAGAATATATATATATATATATATATATATATATATATATATATATATATATATATATATATATATATATATATATATATATATATATATATATATATATATATATATATATATATATATATATATATATATATATAATGGTCTATAGGATTTACACAAAGAATATATATATATATATATATATATATATATATATATATATATATATATATATATATATATATATATATATATATATATATATATATATATATATATATATATATATATATATATATATATATATATATATATATAAAATGGTCTATAGGATTTACACAAAGAATATATATATATATATATATATATATATATATATATATATATATATATATATATATATATATATATATATATATATATATATATATATATATATATATATATATATATATATATATATATATATATATATATATATAATAAAAACTTAATGCACTACCCGAAAAACTTATGGAAAAGTAAATTTTTAAATAGATTTTTAAAACAGACAAAACTTTAAAAAAGATTATGTTGAAAAAATAAAATTATAATAAGTCATAGACTAGAGTCAACTTTTAAAAATATTTTATAGATACTAATTAGATCTTCAAATATGACCTAATATATTTTCATTAATTCTAAAAAATAAATTAGACAAAAAAATTAATTTTAAAATATTTAAAAAAAAATTATTTAATACAAAATAATAAATTAATATTTTTAGTTAATACATTTTTAATTTTCAAAATATTTCATTCAAACTTCTAGGTCAATACAATATTTAAATTCTTCAAATTAAAAAGTTTTAGTATCATAATAAAATAAAAACTCAATATCACATCCACTTCAATCCTTCGATTTTCTTTAAACAAACACTTTTTCTCTTTCAAAATCTCTTATTCCCCTCCCCTCTAAACTTATTAGGAAAATCTATGTTTGAAATTGAAATGGTATATATACATCTCTTTGGCAAAAAAAAAAAAAAAAATTGGGTTTCCTATTTAGAAAACTAGCGAGAAGCTATATCACCAAAATTATAAAAGAACAAGGGCCCTATTCCTCAGCTTTTGTGGTACAAACTGGCAATTTTTCTGATAAGAACCTTAGGAATTATTAGAGACATGAAAACGACCTGACAGGTAGTAGTGAAAATTGAAACTAAATTAAAATCAGTTTTCGTTGCTATATAATACTCTATGATCTCTTTCCATGGTTCCTGATCCCTTTTCTCCCGTCAAACTAAATGATTAAACCCAATATATGCAATTCTCTCTTTAAATTTAGATTAGGAATATTCGCATCAATTTGAAAGTAATTAACTCGATTAGGGTATTTAAACTCAATGGTTTACCACAATATGAATTATTGTCTGATGATTTTATTGAGTCAGAAAACTATATCAGTTAGGTAAATACTGAACAATTATTAATTGAATTACAGAGATCCAGTTCTCCAATTCTCAGATCTGATACATGAATCGAATCATTAGATCTAGAAGCATCCACTTTCACTGTTTAAGCAATTGATTCCTAAATTGAAGTGAAATCTTCAGTTCAATAGATCTATAAAAAGAGTTTAAAGTTAGATAGAATCCGTAGCAAGATTAAAGTACTGCAAATGATTCGTTTATTCAGTAATGCGCTAAGTTCGAACAATTATTACTAATATACTTGAGTTCAGTATTCCATAATCGGAGTAATAATATTTGTTTCAATTAATCACGACCATTTCGTTAAATTTTATTTTTTAAAATTAATAGAAAAAAATATATAAAAACATGACAATTCAACTATATAAAAATAATTAGTTTGATACTATTAGATACAGATTAAAAATATATAAATAAAATAGAAAATATTTTTTTAATAATTTTTTTTATTATTTATTAGGGCATTTATCTTTACTATAAATACAAAATAAAATATGTTAAGTTGACAAAAAATATTATTAACTAAAGAGTATATTTTTTAACAGTTAATAATTATTGCATCAAAAATTAAAAACAGTCACACATTTTAAAATCTTTTCTTTAGTAATCAATTTACCTTATCTATGGGTTCGATCACATAATCAATTTTTTAGAATGGCAAGAGAAAAAATGATAAAGATCACTAACAATGAAAAAAAAAACAAAAATAACCATACAAAAAAATAAGTATGAGAGTATTAGATGTATTTTTAACTAAATATCAAAGCAACATATAAAAAGTAAATATAACTAGCAAAAAAGTAGCTAGGGGAAATAAGTAGAGAAAAACATCAACAAAATATTGAATAACTTGACAAAATCCCAACCAACATATCAAGACAATCAACCAATCCATAAGTTAAATATGATTTGACCTAATCTATTTTTCCCTCATCAATTAGACGATGATTCACGTATCATATCTAACTCTCTCTCTCTCTCTTATATAGATCTCATTACATGCCAAAAACATATACACTTTTATTCTATATCTCTAATTTCATTTTCAAAGCTTAGGGTTTTACATAATCCATATGAGATTTCTTGTCTTTTATACGAGAAAATTGGTAGAATTTATCGGTTTCTCATTTGTTTGTAACTTGTGAGGTGATTTCGGTAGTGTGGTACAAGATTTTTAAGTAGTTAGGTTGAATTTTTAGCTTTTTTACATAGAGATCTTCAATCCCTTTGAGTTGTGTATATCTTTAGATGATAGGTCTAGAGTTAGAGGTGAACTTAGTATGATCTGACATTATGTTTTTTTGTCAATTTGAACTTTCAAAAATGATATCATTGTTTTTGATGCATCAACAAGTATAGAATAGTATTCTCAGGCATAAGAAAGATATTCTAGAAGATCTGTGATCATCTATTGTACTTTTTCTACTTAATTTGAAAGTACTATTTTCAGTTTGATAATCGTTAAGTGTTTTTATTATTTTTTTATAGTAATTGTTTCTGGTACCTTATTATTTTTTTAATAGTGATTGTTTTTGGTGATGATATTTCGTGGTGTGAGGTGAACTCTAGTTTGTGTTTTTTTTTTTTGAAAAATTCATATAGAATTAATTAAATTTTACAATATCGTACCATTTTTTCCATAAAATTTTATGTAAATAAAAAAAGAATGCTATAATACATAGGTGATAATATAATGACCTATATAAAAAAGATAGTGACTAAAAAATTTATCAAAAATAAATTAAAATAACAATCTATAGTGACCTAAAAAAATAAGAACCTCAAATTTAAAAAAACTCTATATGTTTAGTTGCATTCGCATGTGTTCACAAAGGTGGCAACGTGCCATCCTATCAAACATCTCTTCAGCTGCAACTGTTTCTAAGAAAGTCTCTCAAACTCCTTCTAATGGCACACTGTCATCCACAATCTAACTATTGGATCTCCAGGTAATACATTTAAAAAAACCGTGAAAATGAAATCAATACCTAAATACTCTCTCTGTACTACGTTACTTCTTTTTAATTTTACAATAGTTAATTATGTTAATTATAATAATATAGTGTGTCCTATATTAATATTTTTATTAATTTGAGATCAAAATGTTAAGAAAAAGGTATTTAATATGAGAGTTAAAAAAAGTTGAGGTGTTATATTAAATTTATTGAGAATCCCTATAATATATATATATATATATATATATATATATATATATATATATATATATATATATATATATATATATATATATATATATATATATATATATATATATATATATATATATATATATATATATATATATATATATATATATATATATATATAATCAATGTATTTTATAGTTTAAATGAACGGAAGGATTCAAGATGTTCTTTTAAGAATAAAGATGTACTACCAACACTAGTTGGTTAGATATTGATAATATTATGATTAGCAAAAATATAAAAAATAAGATATTGGATATGGAAAACATATATCTCTATCTCTAACTTCGTTCTACATTATGTAATTTGAACCATTTTAAAATCAAAGAAACAAATTTATTTTTTTTAGAAAAAATTTGCCGGTTAATCACTCAAATTTGCCGGTTAATCACTCGTCTTTGATAATTAGCTTGACGTGGAAGAGATTCAAGCTCATACTTTGGATTTTTTTCATTTCTTTGATTGATTGGAAACTAAACCGTCCAAATGGCTGGACATTTAAGGTTGTGCTGGGTGGCGAATTACTTTCATTTGGTTTTATGATGTCTACCTTCCTTCAACTTGTTCTCTACATAGGTCTGCACTGCATGTATATATTGATAATTTTTTGGGTGGTCGTAATTCATCCTCTTTAGTTTGTTCTCTCCGAAGATCTTTTGTTCTTAAGAGTTCGCAATAGTTCATAGCATTGGTTTGACTTGATTCCGCTTATATTTTTGGATGTGTTTCTGGCCCTTGAAACACTATTGTTCTCTTTGATCCAAATGTATCTTTTGTAAACTTGTACATTTTTTATTTATATGATTTTTCTTTGCTATTTAAAAAAAACTGCGTGTGTATTCTTTAGATAGTAACTAAAAGACTATCTTGGATTGAAAATTAAAAATAGTTGGAACAATCTTATACCGTGCATTCATTGTTTTAATCACTCTTGGTTACATTTGATATTTAATTTAGTGTCAAGACAATCTTATGGTAATATTTGATATTTGATTTTGTGGATTTCATGAATGTGAATTATATATATATATATATATATATATATATATATATATATATATATATATATATATATATATATATATATATATATATATATATATATATATATATATATATATATATATATATATATAGGTGGATTAAATGAGAATACTGATCAGAAGCAAAGTTGTACAAATTAAAGTGGCAGGGAAAAGCATAAGATTCCACTATAGGATAAATATAAATTATATCAAGGACAAAATAAATGAAACTTTTGGGTTATATAGATGGGTCGTTTTATTTGGGTATAATATGATGGTATGTGGGGTAGGTGTAGAGGTTTTTGACAAGTGTGAAAATTTTGTACAGCTTTCTTTAATTACATTGGTTTCATTTCATTTCATGTATGTCACATGGGTCATGCAGCCACTTCCTTGTATTTTTGTATGCACATATATTTTTTAATTAAAAAAAGAAATTTTACACTTACCATTAAAATCGAAATTCATTGTAATTTATATAAGGGTAGGTAAGTTTTTTTTAACATAGGACATTAAAGTGATGTATGTATGATTTATATATGTATTGCATTTTAATTTTTTTTATAAAGAAATTGTAATTTAATTAGAATTTGAGTGTTAATATCACACACAGAAGATTCTGCAAAAAAAATTATTATATATTTTAATTATTTTTGTACTTTCTTAATTAGCAGAAAATTGTTTAGAAAAAAATTTGATTATATATATATATATATATATATATATATATATATATATATATATATATATATATATATATATATATATATATATATATATATATATATATATATATATATATATATATATATATATATATATATATATATAAACCCGCACTCTTGAAGACACCACAGCTCAAAATTAATAAAATTTTTTAAAAAAAAAATTTAAATATTAAATCACTTTTATTAAAACTACATGTTAAATGTAATTTAATTTGTCTATATTTCATTAATTTTACGAATCAAAATAAAATCATGTATGGAAATTTAATTATCTTTTTTATTGCCATGAGATCTTTTATGAATTAGGTTATACATATATCTCAACCGATTAATTATCCTTACATAAAAAATAATTACCTTTCTATTATTTTGGTAGTTTTATTAATTCTCTTTAAGATTTAAGATTTTCTTTAATATTAATCCGAACAACATACCTTTACCCTAAATTTTTAATAAGGACAAATATTCATCTTCTCTCTCTTTCTCAACATATATAGGCTTATCATTATGTATCTTGTAATAGTAATTTTTTTAAATAAATGAATTATGAAACTGTAGTGTAGTTAATTATGATTTGAGGACAATATATTTTCTTAATTAAAAAGCATACTCAAAGAGTATCATTCTTTTATTAATCGAAAATATCATTAACATTTTTTTCTATTACTACCACTACTGGTTTAGGACAGAATATAAATTCTATGTGCTGGAACATGTTTAGGGTTAAACGTGCCTTAGCCTCCGTTATCCTCCAAAAAGTAACACCAAAATTTTAGGGTTTCAAATAAAGTCTAGAAATCTACCTATGCCCACTCTCCAAGAGAGGCGGTGTAATACACGTGCCAATGAGATACATTTAATGTGCAAATGGCATGATCAGTACCTTTAACCTTAGATGACACGACAGGTACAAATTAATAAATGAAGCGCTGAAAAAAGAATCGCGTGAGATCAACGCGCGAATACTTTTTTTTACCCTTCTATCTAGGGTTTCCTCGCCGTCCACAACACAAAGCCCATTATAAATGGTTAGTGATAAGAGCCGCACAATAACGACACGTGGGAGATACTCATTGGATCTAATCTTCTCTCTCTTTCTACATAGACATGGTGTTTTCCTTTTCTCTCTTTTTTCTATTATTTTCTTTCTTTTTTTATTTTATATTTTCATTTATTACAAAATATTACAAATAACAAACACATCTTCTTCCAAGGACAAGAAGATAAAAATTCTCTCTCATCTATATCTTCACTCTCTCTCTCTCTTCATTTCTCTCTCTACCGAAAGAATCGAAAGCCCTCTCTTCTCTCTCTAGGGTTTCTGCATATTTCGCGCTCAAATTATGCCGGCGGTGTAGCGAATCACAGCTCCGAGCCGAGCTTTATTGCTTCTCCGGCGAATGGTCTTTCATTCGGTGTTATTTTCATGGGAAGCCGTTGAGAATCGGTTAAGCAGCTGGAAGAGATCGTGTACGGTGATCCACAGGTGAGTTCGCGTGTGCCTTCTTCTTTAGATCAATCGTTTTCGCTTTCTGTTCATAATTCGGTGATTGATTCCGTCTTGATCGGGAACTTGTTCTCAGATAAATCTCGAGATTGTTTCACAATATTAAGCTCACTGTACTGTTTACGGTGTGTCCACTTCAGCTTTTACTTTGCATTTTTCCTTTTTTTTTTTCTCTCTTCTGCTTTATTCTACCGTTTCATGCTTTTTTTTCTTCCAAATTTTCTTCTTCTCCCGTTTTCTATACTTGTTAATTTGAATCGAGTTAATTAATTTTTTCCTATTGATGAGAGAGAAATTCACTTTGAACGGTGAACCCTAGGATATTAATTGGCTTTTTGGATATTTGTGCATCGTTTCATCATCCGGTTTCTTTCAGCTCCTTATTACATGCGATTTTTGCGGTGAGTTTCTCGCCACGCATTAATTCTTATAATTCTATGATATTTTTGCTGTAAGAAGACCATTTTCTCCTTCAGTTCAAAAAACCCTAATCTTTGCTTGGTTTTGTTAACTGTCTCTATCGTTGAACTAATTATAATGGTTGGCATGGTTACTCGTTATTGCAGTTGCGTTAGAATTGTTCTATTATTAACTTTGAGGGCTTATTTAGTTGGTTTTATTAAATTAGACCTAGGGTTTAGGAACTTTCATAATGTTGAGTTTTGTCATTTTATGTGATTAATTATGTGATTAATAACTGTGTTTTGAGTTTACATTTCTTCTTTATTGCTTTATCTTGGACTTTGACTTTGTTGACCTTGTCTTTCGTTTCCACATGTTACTAAATTTGCATGAACCCTAATAGTTTTCTTCAAAGCTTGATTAAGATGTTATCATGTTACTAATGTTTTTTTCCTTACATTGGCACATGCCTGCAACTATTTGATTGACTAAAATAATAATTTGACTTAAGCGCTTGACATTTTGACCGATTGTTTCCATTTTGAACTTTAATTTGAGTGTATTATTTGTGTAAATAGGAAGCATATTGGTGCTTCTAGCTGCTGTTACTTGTACTGTGCAGATGTGCATGCACAGTAGTGGAGAATTATTTGCCAGGTGATTCTAATATTGTCAGAGTTCATGGGATCGTCATATATCGAGATCGACTCAATCACTATTGATCTTGCCAGTTCTATTGGTAAGAGGGATGTGGGAAAATGTGAACATTTCTCAATACGGTAAGTATTGAGGCCACATACATAAAAATATTATACTTCTGTTAGGATGAGAAGGAGAGGAGAATAGAGCATATAGAATCACTATACATTGTAGTTTATAGTATAGAGCTCCTTATAGTTTATCTTCCTTAACACGGTATACCTTATAGTACTATTTTGTAGCTGATGTCTATTGTTGATTACACTGCTTGAATTAGAGGAGCTCCTACTATATTTTTATTCACTGTAGGACAATACTGTAATGTTATGTTTTATGCTTGAAGTTGGAACCCTTTCAATTTTTATTGCATATCAATCAAGAAAACCTGGTTGTGGTGTGTTGGTAGTTTTAGTGCCTTGTCTGCCTATATAGTTTTATGTTTTCTCTAAATTCTTTTGTAATATGTGCTGGAGTATCTACGGTAGTCTCTCACATTTCTTTCTTTGAACATATTCAATTTCATTTGCTGTAAAGAAAAAAAAGAGAAATATAGTTGGTTGGTTGATGCATAAATTTAGAAAGTTCTGGATATTATCCGAATTACCTTAAGTGTTTGGTTTTGTAATTAATTTGGGAGAGGTTGATATGCCATACTTTCTCTTCGGAATAACAACTAAAGATTAGAGTTTCTTTTGTGGAATCATAAACTGTCTCTTGATTTCCTTTCAGAATCTTTAACACTATCTTAATTATTGTTAGTGCAGTGAATATGTCTCGGAAGTTCGAAAAAAAGACTGGAAACTTTGTTGGCCATTTCCAATAGACGAGACTGAAAAGCAACCATCATTTCCACCATTAGACGTACCAAAACACCGTTGTCCAAACTCTCAAAAAGAAAATGCTGCCAAAGACATTCCTAAGGATAACCAAGCAAACTATAATTGTTGTATTACTGGATGTAGACCTGATACCAACTGTAGTAATGCAGCTCTCAAACCTTGTATCCAGAAAGATCCAATGGCTAGCATTATTGTGAGAAGAGATATTGATCTTAATACCAAACTGAGTGGTTTTGATGGCTGTCTACCAATTAATATTGAGAAAGAAAAGAACGTCGGAGTTGAACCCAGTAGAAGAATCGGTAATGTCAATATCATTTATATAAGAGTATCTTGTTTATTGTTTTAAATAGATTGTTTAATTTTGTTTATTTCCTTCAGACCTTGAGATCGGATTGGAGGATAATCTCAATCGCCAAGTAGAAAATGTTCCATCTCCAAAAATTTATCCAGGCTTTGCACAAGAGCACACAACTAAAATAGGTAGTTTCAACTGAATAAAATATTTTAATGTAAAACAGCAGTACTCTTATTTTATTTTATTTGATATTATTGGAATGACAAGTTTGTATGTATTATATCAATTATAGTAATATGTTTTTGAATTCAAAAAGTTCAATTCAACTAAAAGTTTTTTTTTTATTGGGACAGGCTGTGAAAGTAATGAAGTTTCTTATGTTCAGTTTTCCGACAAACTTACATACACGGATAAGAATTCTGCTGAGATTTGTAATGGAGGAACATCTTCTGTAGATAAACAATGCCAGAAAGAATTAGTAGCAACAGCCGTGGAGGCAGATAATAAATGTGATCACCCAACTGGACCACCTATTGAATCATTTGCTTGTAATCAAGAAGTGCCTGCAGGAAGTACAGACAATATGATTGAAGATGATTTTCAGGATAATCATTCAGAAAAGTCCATGGCTGTGTCTCGTAGGAGACCTAGGAAGGTGCGTTTGATGACTGACTTGTTGCGTGAAAATGCTGAATCAAAGACAGAAAAAACTGCCATACAAGAGTCCCCAATCTATGGCACTTCCAATAATTCTGCAGCTTCACAGGCACACTCAAATTTCCCAGGAAAGGTGGATTTTCAAGGAGATCTGACTTTAACAAATTTGGGTCAAAGTAGAAAAAGGAAAATTGTCCTAGATGAAGTACGGAGTATGGAAAGTATGCATTTTCAGAGGGATGGATTTGAAGCTCAAAATTTAGAGGGGAATGCAAAAACAACTGTTATGCTTTTCAATAAGAAATCCAATTCCAAAGGTGTACTAGCAGGAACAGGTTCACAGGTTGCTGAGAAAGGCAACTGGAGTAAATCTGAACCCGAAAGAAGCCATATTGTGGGCAAGAAGAAGAACAAAAGGAATCAAGTTGTAGACAATTACTTGATTCCTGAGCAACAAGGACAGAGAAGACAAAATGAGGACACCGTGTATACTACAGATAAAGCATATGGATCTAAAACTGTTTCTTCTAGATTAACTCCTTCCGTGTTTACAAAGAATGGGATGGATAATTTTCCTATCCACGCCCTAAGAATAGAAAATGAGTTCAATCCATCCAAAGAAAAAGGGAAAATGCTGCAAACCGATGAAGAACTTAATTCTTTTTCCTGCCACAGAAATGACATGCTTGTCAAAGATTCATTTCCATATTCAGGCATAAAAATTAGGTCTAATGTCCCTGCAGATGTTCCAATTCCTTCGGTCCAAGGGGTGATGAATGGAAAAGGACTGGAGGAGGGGTTGCATCTTTCTTTAAACAATATGTCAGAACATGGTTACAACAAAAAATGCATCCATCAAATAGAAAATCGCCTTCCCTTCTCATTGCCTTTTCAAGAGAGCACTTCAAGAGTACCTAATCTTAATAGAAAAGACAGTGAAACCAATGTTTTTGGAGGACCAAGCATTCCTTTCAGGCACACAACAAATACTATTTCTGGAAAGGGAAATCACTATGAAGTAAGTTGCCTCAAAAATCCTCAGAATGTTTTTCATGATTAGTTGTATAAGTATGCCTCTCGGATAAAGATGAAATCATTTATATAACCAGTCAATGGTATTCTGTAATTTTTACTGTGCGAGCATTTCCCACTGACCAGAGTTTAGTGTTTTAATCAGTATTGTAGTTCTTTAGATTTTCTATTTGTATCATTTTGACTTCTTTAAACATGTTTCTGGGAAGATCATGATTTCTTTTTTGCAGGAAATTACTGGTGCAAGAAATACAGGAAAAACTGTTGAAGCTGCAGAACAGCTAGGTATTAATAAAACATACAATGAGCAAGCAGCTGAGGTGCCTGAGCAGGGAACACTAGATGATATACCCATGGAAATTGTGGAACTCATGGCAAAGAATCAGTATGAGAGGTGTCTTCCTGACGTTGAAAATAGATGCTCAATATTTGAAAAATCCTCTATCAGTAGGAATGCACAGATGACATCTGGTACTGCTGTTTACGGCAAAGGGAAGATGAACTTGTTAAAAGAAGGGCAGAAGGAGAAATCAAAGGGAAGACCTAAGAAAAATAACATGGTCACAAGAGGAGAGAATGTGAAACCTTGCAAAAGAAAGCCAAATCATTACTTTTCTCCATTCAATGGAAGTAATTTGGGAGTGAATAATCCGTATCCACCTCAACCATCCTTTGGATTCGAAGTTCCACAGTCCCAAAAGAAGCTATCGAATGAATTCCAGTTTTCGCCTATGGTTTCTAACCAGCTTGGTAGTGCACGGAATATCAAATTTAATGGGAATCTTGAAGAGCGCACACCCTCTAGTGCTACTTTGCAAGCTCTGGGAGGATGTAGCTTACACAAGAATATATTACAGCAGGATAATGAAGCTTCTCGCATTTGGGCATCCTTGGCCTCAAATCGCACTTCCTTAGGGTATGATGTATCACAAAAGGTTGCTTCTCAACCTAGTAATAACAACATGGACATGAATTCACTCCGATCTGGTGCAGTACATACGCAGAACTTGAGGAGGGATATTGATCTTAACTACACAAATATCAATACTACAGGCCAAGAAAAGCATAGTAGTAGGAATACAGGTGCTGGAGTCTTCAGCAGGGTGAATGGAGAATACCCATTTCCTTGCAAACATAATGGAATAGAGCCTCATCAAAATTTGAGGGGATCTTTGGATTTGTATTCTAATGAGACAATACCTGCCATGCATTTGCTTAGCCTTATGGATGCAGGCATGCAGTCACGCACACCCTTCAATGTCGGTGTTAATGCCCAAATGCTCAATAGACCCTCTTATCCTGGTGATTGCAATACCAAGATGGAGATAAGTGCTTCTAAGGCCAATGGTACCCTGAAAAGGCAGTCGTCTGATTATTACAACAGAAGCTACTTATCGGATAAACCCCATGGCTGTTTAATTGGCTCTCAAACCTTTGGCGCGTCTTCATCAGCTCATCATGGAAAGAAGTTTACAAAAGATGCGGGATCGAATGCTCAAAACTCCAATGGTCAAAATTCAACAAAGTTTGGAAAGAAAGAAAAGATGAGGAGTTCCAACGCACCCCTGCAGAGTAGATTTCTTAAGCAGTGTAACTTGTCTTATAACGAAACAAAAACTTCCCAGCAACACAGATTGGAAGTTCACGGTACTCATACCTCTGTGCCATTAAAGATCACACCTGGCATCTCATGTACAGTGAACAGAAATCCAGCTGAGTTCACCATTCCGGAAACAGGGAATGTCTATATGATCAGAGGAGAGGATCTCAAGTTTTTTAATACTATTCCCCAAAACAAGCATTTTTTCCCTATTCCATGTGGACACAAGCAGCAGAGGAGTTTGAAGGGAACTAAAATGAAAGAACATTCACAACATTGAAGTCCTCTGTTAGTCAGTGATTTGGTAGCTCTTTAGAATCTCCTGACTTTTACTGTTTAGCTACGAATTTATAATTCAGTATTTCTTTGATAAACCTTGTTTATTCTGTCTTTCTCAAATATTTCAGAATGCCAAGTCTTTCATGCAATGCAAGAATACAAATGATTTTCATCTCAGTGTAGAAGGTGATCTTTGACTTGGAATCTGAAATTGATTGACTGGGGAAGGAGTTAGCGAGATGCCACGTTGAAAGCTGAATAGAAAGACAATCATGCAACTATTATGCAATTAACCTATTGTATTTAGGAATACTTACGTGCTTCATATGTAATGTTGGGTGTTGTAAAATTTATGGGGAGCCTATCTATATAGGCCCTTAATATTTCAATGTTGTAAGATGTCATAAAGTTTATGGGGAAAACTCAAAATAGCCCCGTATAGACTTAATATACTATGCTTACGATTCATACAAGTGCCTATACAAGGCAAAAGATCCTGTTTGCTGCTGCGATGTATGTTTTTCCCACTAAACCTATACGGAAAATAATGTCTGACAAAAATTTACAAAAGGATGCGGAAGAATGTGGTTCATCTCTTTCAACCTCTACCTTGTGAAGTTTATGCCAGAGACTGAGTTCAATGCTGGTTGTACCTTTAAAAACTATATGTAGAGTTTGGTGCATTTCTTTCTTGATAAAATTATTTCATTAACATATAGCATGGTTAAACCTATAACATAGGGAAACCATTAATATCGGGGCTAAAGCAGATTTTTGCCACATTATACTCTTGGGAATCCTATTTAAAATTAGGGTTGTTCATTGCACTTTTATTACTTCTCCTGTATTTATGTGAAAAATCGAAAATACCTCTTTGTACCATTCAGAATTTGAAATCTGACTGCATCACAAATTACAACAAACTATTGAGAAAAAAAAATGTCTGAATTCCAATATTAGGATACACCTATGTCAATTGAAATTTGGATAAACCCTTTTAAATTTCATGACTTGTCTTTCCCTTACATTTGAAATCAAGTCAACATGCATCCATATAACCTCTCAAAACTTACATTTGAAATGAAGTCAAAATGCATCCATATAACCTCTCAAAAATTTGGATTCAACATTCTTCCAAAAATCTATCAATTTTTATTCCTTTTCATTTAAACTAAGTCCTTTGATCACTTTGATAATTCATTCTTACATTTGAAAATCTCACATTTAGAACGCGGAGATCGATTGATCAATATGAATCTTGAGAGTGGATGGTTGACCGCGCCCCCTTGTCCCGGAGGCTCTCTGGTCGAGGTGGGACTTGCTATCTTAACCTTTTCTCCCGGTGTATGTGAAAAAGAGTGACAAAACTTTTTTTCCGGTCATAGATTGGTGTCCAAAGAACGAGAGTCAGCTTCCTTAACTTAAGTCTGTTGTTTCTCAGTAGCTCAGTCGGCTGTTAACTGATTGGTCGTAGGTTCAAATCTTACTTGAGGAGAATTTTTAATTATCGCTTTTTTGATATAAAATATTCGATAAGTTTCTCATCCTCACCTTACTTTAAGTTTCTCATCCTCACCTTACTTTTAATTTTGATAAATGTAGTTTCTTCGGTAGATTTTAGTGAAACTACATTATATTCAATCTAATAGAAATATAATATCATTTTCTCCTACTTAATTATGGTCTGAGTTTGAAACATATGGGGTATGCTGATATGAATTCTGATACGTCAAATTGGAATTTCAAAATAGTAACTGTTGGTATGGAAACTAAAATGTAGATTTCTTCAATCAGTTTTCGTTCTTTTTCTTAGTAATTTTTTAGACAATTGATATCTTGCTGTTAATTGTCAATAACATCATGATGATATTCAGTTATGTACCAGCTGTACATATATTCAATTTAGTATCTATAGCATCAATGTCCTTTAATATTAGGAAACTATTTTTGGAATGATTAGCTATTTCCATTTAATCTTGTAATTATATATAGCATATGAGGATTCAATGAAATACATGACATTTTTCCATCTCAGAACAATTCTGTTATGGTATCAAAGCAGGTTACACATATAGAATAAAACATCTAAATCATGTCTGACAGTGAAGGTGAAAGTTCTCCTGTGAAGGAATCTTCCAAGTCAGTCAACAATGGCGATGGAGTAGTCATCTGAAAAACCATCTCTCCCTATGATAATCCTGGGAGTTTGATAACACGGGTTCAATTAAAGGGAGAAAACTATGACGAATGAGCTCGTTCACTTAGAACGACACTTCGAGCAAGAAAGAAATTTGGTTTTGTTGATGGCTCAATCAGCAAACTTGATGAGAAATCTTCAGATCTTGAAGATTGGTGGACTAACAACTCCTTGTTGGTCTCTTGGATCATGAACACAATTGAACCTTCACTGCGATCAACTATGTCACATATGGAGGTAGCCATGGATCTTTGGGAAGACATTAAAGAGCGGTTTTCCATTGTTAATGGACCACGTATTCAACAGCTCAAAGCAGAGCTCGTTGAATGCAAACAAAAAGGAGTGACCATAGTGACATACTATGGGAAACTGAAGAAGTTGTGGGAAGAATTGGCGAATTAAGATTAGATCTCGGCATGCAAGTGTGGGCGTTGCAAGTGCAATCTCAGCTCTGTGTTGCAAAAGAAACGTGAAGAAGAGAAAATCCATCAATTCCTCATGGGGTTAGATGAAGCTCTCTATGGAACAGTATGGTCCAATATTCTTGCTCAGGATCCTCTGCCTACATTGAACAAAGTTTATGCGACATTGATTCAGGAGGAACGGTGACCCGTACGAAAGAAGATCGTGGTGAGGTCATGGCGTTTGCAGTGCAGTCTAACTTCAAACGTAAAGAAAAAGGAGGAATGTGCAATCATTGCAATCGAATGGGCCATGATTCAGATGGTTGTTTTCAGGTAATAGGATATCCTGATTGGTGGGGAGATCGACAACGCGGACAGTTGAAAGGAACCGGGCGTGGGAAACCAGAACAATATAACGATGCTTCTAATTACAAAAAACGTGGAGGAGCTGTTAAGGCTCATGTAGCACAAGCAAAATCATCTAACGAAGAGGTTGCTTCTGAAACATCAAGTTCTGATATTTGTAATCCAGGAAATATTACTGGTGATCAATGGCAAGCATTGGTCAGCCTTTTGAATAATGTAAAGGTAGATGCAACCGAGAAGCTAAGTGGTAAGTGTTCCTTTTTGCCATGGATTATTGATACAGGTGCATCAAATCATATGACCGGTCAACTGGAATGCTTAACCAATGTGAACAATATTCTCGAGTGCTCTGTTGGACTACCAAACGGTGAAGAGACAATGGCGACAAAGGAAGAAATTGTGATGCTCAATGAAGGAATAAGATTAACTAATGTCTTATATGTGCCTAGTCTAAATTGCAAGCTTATCTCAGTATCGCAGCTGCTAAAAGATTCTAACTACACTGTTAAATTTACTGATAAGTTTTGTCTTATACAGGACCCCACTTTGAGGACGCTGATTGGAGCGGGTGAACAAAAAGAGGGGTTATATTATCTTAAAGAGATGGTCATGGTCAAAGCAGCTGCAGTAAAAACAAATAAGGAAATTCCTTTGGACCTGTTACATCACAGACTAGGACACGCATCTTTGAAGGCTCTGCAAATGTTTCCGAATGTTAGTTATAGTAGAAACAATTATCTATGTACCCAATCATGTGAAATATGTCTTAGAGCAAAACAGTCTCAAGATACTTTTCCAAATAGTGAAAATAAAGCAACTTCTGCATTTCATTTAATCCATTGTGATTTATGGGGACCTTATCGCAACCCAACATTTTGTGGCGCTAGATATTTTTTAACCATTGTTGATGACTACTCGAGAGCGGTGTGGATTTATCTCATTGTTGAGAAAACAGAAGTCTCTAGATATCTTTGTCAATTCTTTGCAATGGTTGAGCGACAATTCAATAAACAAGTAAAGATTGTTCGTAGTGATAATAGGACCGAATTTACCTGCATGAAAACATATTTTCGTGACAATGGTATAATTCACGAAACTTCATGTGTTGGGACACCACAACAAAATGGAAGAGTGGAGTGGAAACATAGACACATTGTCAATGTTGCGCGTGCCTTGCGCTTTCAAGCTCAGTTTTTAATTCAAATTTGAGGTGAATGTGCTCTTGTTGCATGTTATTTGATCAATCGCACTCCTACAAGGAACTTGGATGGTAAGACTCCATTTGAACTCTTGTATGATAAACATCCCTCTCTTGAGCACCTCCGTGTCATTGGTTGCCTAGCTTATGCGCATAATCAACATCATAAGGGTGATAAATTTGTTGCTCGAAGTAGAAAATGTGTATTTTTGGGCTATCCATATGGCACCAAGGGATGACGTATGTATGATTTAGAGCTGGGAATTTTCTTTAACTCAAGAGATGTTGTGTTCTATGAAAATGAATTTCCTTTTGCTGCCGAAATTCCGTCTGAAAATGATCACATCTTGTCTGGTGCATCTTTCAGTAATGCTATTGAAGACGATTCTTTCCAGCTTGTTCCTACTATACCTGTTGTCCCTTCAACTCCAGCAATTGAAACTGCAACATTACTTGATAAAGATGTGTCAAGTGTCACGCCACCTATTTCAATTGAATCTCCTGTTGGATCTTCTTCATTTGACCCCCATAATATGTCATCATTTATTGAAGCCAGTGAGGAACCACAGACTGCAGACACTGTCGAAAATTTAGGACGTGGTCACCGTATCAAATTGCCTTCTACCAAGCTGCAAGACTTTGTGACCAATACCATCACTAAGATAATCCCCTCAAATTGTTCTACTGCTTCGTCACGTCCTTCAGTACACCTTATCCTTTAGCCAAGTATGTAAATTATGCTAACTTTTCACCATGGCACAGGAAATTTTTAGCCGCTGTTTCTGCAGCTACAGAACCTCAAAACTTTGCTGAAGCCGTCAAAAATATTCGATGGCGAGATGCATGAAGCTGAAAATTGAAGCTCTTGAAAATAATGGCACTTGGACAGTAGTAACGCTTCCGCCAAACAAAAAGGCTATTGGTAGCAAATGGGTGTATCGGATTAAATATCATTCATATGGAACTATTGAGCGTTATAAGGCAAGACTTGTTATTATGGGGAACAACCAAGTTGAGGGGCTGGATTATCATGAAACCTTTGCACCAGTGGTGAAAATGGTAACTGTAAGAACATTTCTCGCTGTTGAGGCTGCCAAGCACTGGGAACTTCACCAAATGGATGTTCACAATGCTTTTTTACACGGTGAACTTGATGAAGAAGTATATATGAAATTACCTCCCGGTTTCAAGACCACTACACCAAATCAAGTATGTCGCTTGCACAAATCTTTATATGGATTGAAACAGGCACCTCAATGTTGGTTTGCCAAACTCAAAAACACTCTGCTACGGTATGGCTTTACCCAGTGCTACTCTGACTATTCTCTCTTTACTCTACATCGTGACTATGTAGAGTTGTATGTGTTAGTCTATGTGGATGATCTTATCATTTCTGGAAACAACAACAAATCAATTGTGTCCTTCAAATCCTACTTGAACACATGCTTTCATATGAAAGATCTTGGCCCTTTAAAATATTTTCTTGGCCTTAAGGTGGCTCGCAACTCCATTGGGATTTTCTTGTGCAAAAGGAAATATACACTTGATATCATCACCGAAGTTGGGTTGTTGGGAGCTAAACCCGTTGGTTTTCCCTTAGATCAGAATCATCATCTTCCCTTGGCCATTGGAACTCCTCTTTCTAATTCGGATCGGTATCGAAGACTAGTAGGTCGTTTGGTCTACTTAACTATCACTAGACCAGAACTTTCTTACTCTGTTCATATGTTGGCTCAATTTATGCAAAAACCTTTAGAAGAACACTGAAACCCAGCTCTCCGTGCCGTTCGTTATCTCAAGGGAAATCCTGGCCATGGTATTCTTCTCCAAGATGATTGTGATCTTCAAACTTATTCCTGGTGTGACTCGGATTGGGCAGGATGTTCTTTGACTAGGCGCTCTCTCACTGGATGGATTGTTTTCCTTGGGAATTCTTCTATCTCTTGGAAAACCAAGAAACAACACGTTGTCTCACGTTCCTTGGCTGAGGCGGAATATCGTTCCATGGCTACTACTACATGTGAGCTCAAATGGTTGAAAGCACTTTTGCTCTCTCTCGGTGTCCCCCAATCTCGCCCCATGAAGATATATTGTGACAGTCAATCAACATTACATATAGCTGCCAATCCAGTCTTCCATGAGCGCACAAAACACATCGAAGTTGATTGTAACTTCTTACGTGATGGGCTTCTCAAAGGCAACATTTCAACTCACCATGTGTCCACTAATATTCAACTAGCTGATATATTTACTAAAGCATTGGGAAAACAGCAGTTTGATTATTTTCTAAATAAGTTGGGCATCCACAATCTACATGCTCTAACTTGACGGGGGTTTTTAGACAATTGATATCTTGCTGTTAATTGCCAATAACATCATGAAGATATTCAGTTATGTACTAGTTATACATATATTCAATTTAGTATCTATAGCATCAATGTCCTTTAATATTAGGAAACTATTTTTGGAATGATTAGCTATTTCCATTAAATCTTGTAATTATATATAGCATATGAGGATTCAATGAAATACATGACATTTTCCCATCTCAGAACAATTCTGTTATAATTTAACATGACAAATTTGTTTCACGAATTTATGCTTTTAAATTTCATGTTTTTCTTTCTTTTATTTAAAATCTTTTTTGCATAGAGAAACCTCTCATATTGTGACATTTATGCTTATAGGTTTTAGGAGTTTCTTTAATTCAATTATGTTTTGAGATATTTCTTGAACATGTGTGTCATTCTATATAAGTTCTATTGGATACGTGTTTATTAATTTTTGAAATGTATTCTAATTGTGATTATAATGTGTCATGTCTTGTGTGATTATATAAAAAAGATTGATGGACAACAAAGATATATGTATGGTCGATTTTCATAATATGCATAGGAAGAAAGCTGAATTCTCATTTGTAGTTGAAGAATTATTTCGTGTTGTTGAGAGACCATCTTTCGATGGTCATGGATCTACAACATATGAGAATGTGCCTAACTCTTTTGTATATGCTCTTGATGATTTTGTACATGTGGATGATTTGCATCCTCTAGCCGGATATGCTGTTGTAGCACTTGATGGTTTTCTTGAAAGTTTAAATGACATGCCACCACTCCCTCGATATGTAAACCATAGCGCTAGACACACATGTGAATGATATGTAACATAAAAATTTGATGTCACTTTTAAATATCTATTTTATACTAATTGAATTATAAGACGTTATGTACTTATTGTTGTAATACATGACATACGGAAGTGTATAAACTATTATAGAAAAATAGAAAAGTTGTCAAAAACAAATGAATTTTAGTTTTAAGAAATATTAGAGCTATCTGGACTAAAAGACTTTTGTAGGACATTATATGGTTATATTGACCATGGTCTTTTGTTGCCATTTGTTAATAGATGGCACAGAGATGTCATAACTTTATTCTTTCATTGGTGAGATGAGTATTACTCTTGATGTATCGTGCATCCTTTCTCTTCTAATTACATGAAGATTTATGAACCACTCTTCAATTCATATATATGAGGCACTAGACCTAATTATGACAAAATTACAAGCTACTCCAAATGATGCCAAAAAGGAAATTGTAGATACCATAAGGTATCATGCTAGACTTTTATTTCTAAAGAAAAATTATACTTACAACCTGATTGCCATTGAAAATAATGTTGGTGATGATACACACACTTATTATAATAGACAATGTGCATGTAATACATATTTTCTTTTTTTTTTGTTGACACAACAATATTCGTGAACAAAAGTGTAATTTATATCGATGTTGTATATCTTAACTACTTTATGGATTTATAGAAGATTCAAGAGTATTATTGAGAAATATCTTATTTGATTTACATATACTCCAAATTATATGAAGCTAGTCAATAAAGCAATTAAAGGCATAACAACTAAAGTTGTCAAAATAAGTTAGTCTATGTGGACTGTCCCGACAAATCTGATAAAACTTAGAGCATGAACTACAAAAATTAGAATTTGAATTTTGTTAGTTTTTTAAGGCGGACCCTAAAAAACGAGTTTGTCCATATAAACCTCGGGTAATAATTTTGGTCGGCATAATTACAAATTCTAATATAATATTGTTCTGGCCTGGGCCCGACCTCACCTTGCGGCCCAGCCCAATAACACACAACCAAGGCCCAATATGATTTGAGTAGGCTGACCGGGAACGCGACCCCCTCGACGGGCAGGGCATGCTCCCGCCGAACAGGACGACGTGCTTCCAAACGCCCTCGGCACTCTTCCCTAGTCGGGCAGAGCAGCCCTCCACGGGCAGAATCCCCATACCAACGAGCAGGACGATACGTCTCCCCCGCCCTCGGGTGCTCTCCTCTGCTGGGAGAACGGCGTGCTCTCGGGGGACCCCACGAGCTCCCCTCCGCGGGGAGAACAACGTGTCATGCGCACGTTCTCCACGTGCTTCCCTCCGCGGGGACACGTCATCCCCCAACTGCCCACCTCCGAAAGAGCAGGTCAAACCCACTTTCCGGAGACCACATGATAGTTGGACTAGGGTGAAGACCACATCCTGGTCTTCACTACGCCACGTAAGCCCTAGCAGTCACCTGGGTTGGGCCTGGCCATCCAGCCCAACTCAAGTGACCGTTGGCCCAGCGCTGGGGTCTCTCTATAAATACCCTCTTCCTCAAGAGGGTCAAGTATTTCACTTCTTACCCCATTTCTGTACTTTGCTCTCACTCAGCCCAATTCCTTACTTTGGCATCAGAGTGTTTTGCAGGTACACCCCCCTTCTCCTCCTCCTCATCGGTGAACAGGTAGCAGTTCAGCAGCGCGTGGCCAGCCCGTGATCCCCTTCTGATCAGGTCAGATCAAATATTAATATTTATCTTATCTCATTAAAAAACAACACATTGAATTTCCTTAGTTCACTAATTTTCATGTTTTATATAATCAAATAAATATTAATTATTTTACTTTATCATTTTATTCATATTCTATTAATTATGTTAAATATTTGTGTATTATTTTGAATAATTTCAAACTTTATTCTGCTATAGTAATGTTTTTAAAATGATATCGACTTAAAAATATATTATATTTAAACTAATATATATTTTATGTTATATCTATAACAAATATTATGAGATTTTAATTTTACATTTTATAGGAAAAAAAGATTTACCCGTTTAATCTTTTGGGCGGGGTTTGAATAATATATTTGAAGTCTACTTTATAACATAATTTTTTGGTTCTATTTTATAAATCTCAAGGGTAAACATAAGTTAGGGCTTATCCGATTTGCCAGCTCTAGTAGCTTTTAGTAGATTTCGACTATATTTCATGATAAGTTTATCTTCGTACAACACAAGTTCAACCTAATCAAAATTGTGTTACCATAATGACCATATTTGGAATAAAAAATCATAAAAAGATCCTTATTGAAATATTGGAAAACCACCTATATACACACACACACCAAATATACACAATTTTTCGGCAAAATAGTTTAGAATGTGTTCTAGACTGGGCCCAATTCTGCCCATCCGTCGGGCAGACTCAGCCCAACGTCATTTGGGGAAGGCCCAAATAGGCCCAAATCACTCAGTGTCGGGCACAGTTCCTTCCGTCGAGCAGAACAACACGTCTTCCACACATTCTCCACGTGCCCACTTCGCAGGGACACGTCATCAGCCAACTATCCACCTTCGAAAGAGCTGGTCAGCCCACCTTCCGAAGATCACGGGACGGTTGAACTAGGGTTAAGACCACATGCTGGTCTTTACTACGCCACGTAAGCCCTAGCAGTTACCTGGGTAGGGCCTGACAATCTAGCCCAACACAAGTGATCGTTGGCCCTGCGTTGGGGTCTCTCTATAAATACCCTCTTTCACTAGAGGGTCAGGTATTCAATTCTCTATCACTCTTCTGTATTTGCTCTCACTCTGGTCCATTACTTACTTTGACATTGGAGTGTCTTGCAGGTACACCCCCTCCTCCTCCATACTTCCGGTGAATAGCTTGCAGATCAACGACGCGTGGCAGGTCATTGATTCTCTTCTAATCAGGTCAGATCAAAATGAATAATAGTTAGACATTTTAAAGACATGCACATATAAGTTACATTAATCCTTTCGAATTGTAGAATATACTTAATTAAAAGCAGGGACGGATCTAGGTTATGTTAATTTGGGGCAAGTTTATTTATTTTGTATTAAATAGTTAATTATTTTAGTTTTATTTTTCTTAAAAATTAAATATTGCCCCATAAAATGAATTAATTAATTTTAATTATAAATAATTAATAAAAAATAATTTAAAAGATAAGTTGTTAAAATATTATTTGACCACATACACATAAATATATATGTAATAATATTGAAAAAAAAATTATTTTAAATAACTTAAAGATTAATTTGTTGTTTGAATAGTTATTATATATTTATTTTATTTTTTTCAATTTTTTGACGTAGTACTCTAATGGTAACAATAATTAAATTCACAAGACAAATATATATTTATTTTAATAAATTTTTATGCAAAAATTTCTAATATGCGGTATGTAATATTTAAAATATGTGTACTTTCTTCTTCACATAAAAAGTATCTCACTTTTATATTTTTCTATGCTTTAAATTATTATCTCTTAAAAATACGATACAATATTTATTATTATTTTTCTATTACTATTTCTATTATTTATTAACTTTAATTTAATTCAACTATGTTATTTACTACAATGAATAAACATATTCTGAAAAATAAAATTGGTTTTTTCATTAAAATCAATATATATAATTAGTTTTCTAATTTTTATGAGATGAAGGAGTATTATGCCCCCACTAATTAATATTTCTGGATCCGTCCCTAATTAAAAGTAAGTTATGAAAAATCTATGAAATGATTGATTAGTCGCTACAAGATAGCTTCATATCAAACTTTAATGTCATCAAAATTGTAATCATGATACAGTGACGACCCGCTTTTAAATCTATACACATACTTTTACATTGAGTGATCAATTTGAAATAAAAAATATTTTGAAATAAAAAATATTTTAAAATAAATAATATATTTTATTTTTTAATATATCTTTTCTAATTTTACCATCTAATTAATGTTATTTTTATCATTTTTAATTCTTTATAAATGATACTTTAGTAAAAATATCATTTTCTCTCTTTTATTTATTTATTTTTTATACGTGTGCAATGATTAATTGAGTCACTCATTGTGGAAGAAAAGGAGTACCTTTTATTCAAATTTTAGTAATAATAATATCACTTATTCAAATGACATTGACAATTATTTTTAACTATGTTTATGCTTTTAATCACTGTTAGAGTTAACAATAAAACTTCATTGATGCATAAGAAGAAGAAGATGAAGAAGTTGAAGAATTATAGAGAAAGAAATGTAACTAACTTTTTCAATCTCAACAAACTCTATTATCTCAATCGTGTGTAACTAACTGAAACTAAGTTTAGTTTATATACAATTTCAACCAAGTCAAATGAGAACTGAAATGAAATTTAAATGAAACATACTTGAATTTGAATTACATTTAACATCATCCCTTAATTCATATTCAAGATTAAAAATCAACAACACCAATTACATCCCTCAAATTGATGAAGTGTTCATTTTTGATTGCCTAGGTCAACACATCTGCAAGTTATTTCTGAGTGCTATAGTGAACAACCTCAAGCACTCCATTCTAAACTTGAGTGCACATAAAATAAAATTTTATATCAATGTGCTTGCTTGTTCCATGCAACACTGAATTCTTGGCAAGACTTATGGATGATTTGTTGTCAATCATCAACCTTGCTAGTTTGCTCACCTTTAACTTTAGTTCCTGCAGCAAATTCATAAGAAAAATAGCCTTACACATAGACAAAACACCAACTATTTATTCTGCTTCACAAATTAATAGTGCAACCACTAGTTACTTCTTAGAGCACCATGAAATGAGGGCTCCTAGATACATAAACATGTTTCTTGTAGTGCTTTTTCTCTCTATTATGTCGCCACACCAGTCTGATTATGAATATCATATCTGCTCAACATCATCTGACACTACTGGTGGAAACAAAACACCATACCTCGGAGTCCATTTTATATACCTCAGTATCCTGACTACATCTTGGTAATGTGACCACTTTGACTTTATCATAAACCTACTTACCATTCCAGTTGAATAACATATGTTGGGCCTTGTTTTACAAAGATATCTTAGAGAGTCAACTAATCATTTGAAGGTTGTAGCATCTACGTCCTCACCATCAGCACCAAAATCCAATTTATGGTTTGTCTCAGCAAGTGTGACTGCTGACTTACAGTTCATCAACTCAAATCTCTTCAGCAACTCAAGCTCATACTTTAGTTGGTGCATAATGATTCCCTTATTAGAGAGTAAAATCTCAATTTCTAAAAAATATACCATGTTTCCAATGTCAGTCATATCAAATGCTTTCATCAACACCCTTTGGATTTGTTTACCTTAGAATAACAACTTTTTGTTAGTAGTATGTCATATACATAAAGACACACCAAGATCACATTTCCATTAGAGGTCTGCTGCACATGCACACCATACTCCATATCACATTTTTTAAATCTCTGATGCTTCTATATTCTAACCCCTTGGAGCTTGTTTAAGCCTGTACAAGGCTATATGCAGCTTGTACACCATCCTTTTTTATTCTCTATCACAAGTCTACGAGGTTGTAACATATAAACTTCTTTTTGCAATGGATCATTTAGAAAAGCTGATTTTACATCTAAATGTATCATAGGCCAATTCCTATTTGCAACTATAACAATAACCAATCTTATGGTTTCATGTCTAACTACAAACAAACACTTTAAAATAGTCTAAACCTGACTTTTTTTTGAAATCCTCTAGCTATTTAAACTTATTTTATTCTTGAAAAATGAACCATCTAGCTTTAATTTTATCTTGAAACTCCATCTCACACTGATGAATTTCTTGTTCTTAGCTAAAACAATCAATTCTCATGTCTTATTTCTCTAGATTTCCTCGAGTTCTTCCTTCATAGCCTTCATCCACAATTTTTTCTCGAGTGTCTCATTGACGCTGTCAGGTTTAGAGTCCACTATCATGGCACACTGTATGACTTCCCCTTCAGGGTCAATCTCAATATCATGCAACAATTTGAAGTCTGTAAGTCTCCTTGGTATCTATCTAATTCACTATGGTCTCTGAAACTTTGCAAGTTCACCTTCGAAAGCATAATCACTTTCAAAAGCCTCATCTTGAGAGGCAGGATCACCTTTAGAGTCAGACTCACCATTAGAGTCAGAGTTACCTTCAGAGTCAAACTCAATTTCAGAGCCAAAGTAATCTTAAGAGTCAGAGTCACCTGTAGAGTCAGAATCGCCTTCAGAGTCAGACACACTTTCATAGTCAGAGTCCCCTTTAAAGTCAGAGTCACCTTTAAAGTCAGAGTCACCTTTAGAGTCAAAGTCACATTCAGAGTCAAAATCTCATTTAGAGGAAAAATCAGACTCTAATGTTGACACTGCACTAGAGTTGGATTGAGACTTGTTCCAATCCCATGTTTGTGATTCTTTCACTATGACATCTCTGTTGATAGAGATTATGTTGGTGGTTGGGCAATAGAGCTTATAAGCCCCTTCACAGTGGTAACCTATAAGAAACATTACTTGGCTCCTGTCATCCAATTTCCTTCTAGTAGCATCTGGTACATGTTTCTAACATACATAACCAAACACCTTGAAATAGATCACACTTTTTTCTTCTAGTCCATTTCTCTAGAGGAACTACATATTTAACTTCTCTGTTGGACATTTGTTAAACACATATATTGACGTGACAATAGCTTCACCCTACAATGTGTGAGGTAAATTCTTTTCTTTTAGCATGTTCCTTGTCATGTCAAGCAGAGTTCTATTTCTCCTTTCAACAAGGCCATTGTGGTGTGGAGTGTATGGAGCAGTTACCTTATGCTGAATTCCATGTTCTTTACATAACTTCTTGAGCTCTGCTGAATTGAACTCACATCCACCATTGATTATGAGGATCTTCAACCTTTTTCTACTTTGAATTTCAACCTTCACTTTGAACTTCTTGAACTCAACAAACACTTATTTTTTGAACTTTATGAGTGCTACCCATGTCATTCTTGTGAACTTATCCACAAATGACACAAAATACTTGTTCCCCCAAGTGAAGGTACCTCAAATGGCATCCATACATCAAAATGCACCACACCTAAAGCATGAGTTGCTCTTAGAGGCATTTCTAATGATAATCACAATCTTGGTTGCTTGCCTCTCATGCATATATTACACGATTTCTTTGATGCCACAATCTTTGGAATTCCATGTACCATATTCTTTGAACTCAGGTGCCCTAAGCTTCTGAAGTTCAGATGTACCAATCTCTTGTGCCACGCCTCACTTTCCCCTTCAACACTTGTCGCACTAAGGTATTGAATGTTTTATACCGCAACATTCACCTTGAATGTCCTGTTTCTTCCAAGTTTATACTGCATAATCAACATCTGATTACAACCATGCAACTTCAAGAGATTGTCCTTCACGCTTACAGAAAAACCTTTTAGATGACCTACACTCATCAAATTGTTATTCATGCCAGAAACATACCATACATCCTTAATCAATACAATTTTTTCATTCTTTAATTTCACTTTGACATTTACCATTCCTTCGACATTCAGATACTCATCACTACATCTGATCTTAATCTTTATACTAGAGTCAAAATCAACCAAATATTTCTGGTTTCCGGTTATGTGATTTAAGCAGCCGATGTCCATATACCACCAGTCTACCATTATTCCACATGCATTCTCATATGCCATAAATAGCACAAGTTCATCCTTTAAATCTCCTCTGGCTATGTTGGCACCTTCACCCTTGCTAGCTTTATTTGACCAACAATCAACAACAAATTGGCCAAACTTGTTGCAGTTGTAGCACCAAGCCTTTTTCTTATAAACTTCTCTTTTTCCTTCTAAACATTTTTATGTTTCTTCTCATATAGATTGGAAGGCTATGAATTCTGAGTACCACCACCATTATTTTTTTTGTTCTCTAGCCATGTTTGCTTCTTGATATTCATGACAAAAGAAGCTTTCAAAGCTTGTTCTGTTTCCATTTTAGATTTTCTTTCAGTGAGACGCAATTCTTGTGCCTCTAAACTACACCAAATCTCTTCAATTCTTATAGTGCTGGTGTCTTTCGAGTGTTCTATGGCTACAACTATGTAATTAAACTGAGGAATAAATGCTCTTAGTACCTTTTCAATGATTACTTCTTTATATAGCATTTCTCCACAAGACTTCATCTCATTTGTAACCACAATCACTATGGAGATGTAATCAAACACTTTTTTTATAATTATTCTTCATTCCGAGATTCTCATATTACTTGCGTAGGGACTGCAACCTTACTTTCTTCACTAATGTGTCACCACCATAGCACCACACAAGTGTATCCCACACCGCCTTCGTCGTTGTCGATTCAACAATATTCTCAAACACCATTGTATCCACACACTAGAACAATGCATTCTAATCTTTCTTCCTTGTTTCACGTTGCACATTTCTTTGCGCTCCTGTTGCATTTTCTGCACTTGACGCATAACAATAATTGACGAGATCAAAAACATCTTGAACACCAAACAACGCACTCATCTGAACCGACCATCCATTCTAATTCTTTTTGTCTAATATTAAGAGCTTTGTATTCAAGCTATCATTTCCGCAGTTCATCTCGGTTCTTATGCAAATTGCTCAATTCTCACCATAACTCGTGTTTCCCTAACCCCGAGAATCAAGATTGAGATTCTCTTCAACTTTGATCTTCAATTGAACATGAAACTCCATTGATGTACAAGAAGAAGATAAAGAAGATGAAAGAATTGCAGAGATAAAAATGTAACTAACTTTTCAATCTCAACAAATTCTATTATCTCAATCGTGTGTAACTAATTGAAATCATCTTTAATTTATATACAATTTTAACCAAGTCAAATGAAAACTGAAATGAAAGTTAAATAAAGGCTTAATATCTTTTTCGGTCTCGTATCTTAACCTTAGGGTTAATTTTGGTCCATTAATTTAAAAATGATTCATATTAGTCCCTTAACTCTTCAAAACGTTATATATTAGTCATTTTTGTCCTGTTAGCGACGAAAAAATTCAAAAATTAGTCACTAAATTCGTCACTAATTAAACAAAAAGGACTAATATGAAATATTTTGAAGAATTAAAAAACTAATATAAATCTTTTTAAAATTAAAGGTTTAAATGAACCTCATGATTATGATAATTATGATAGAGGACTAAAAAAATATTAAACCTTAAATAGAATAAACTTTAATTTGAATTAAATTTAACAAATAATAATAATAATAATAATAATAATAATAATAATAATAATAATAATAATAATAATAATAATAATAATAATAATAATAATAATAATAATAATA